>JBAJMU010000009.1:10223104-10293000 GCA_037952995.1 Hyposoter didymator | reverse complement strand
CCCCCCCCCCCCACGATAAGAAAAAAAAAAAATTCAATTCGCACAACCTCCGAAAACACACCTAGAAACACTTAAAAATAATAATAATAATAATAATAATATTAATAATAATAAATAATAATAATAAGGATGATGATGATGATAATAAACTAACGACAACAACATCAACAACAATAATAATAGTAATAAAAATAAATAACAATGATAAACAATAACTAATCATTTTAATTGAAACAAAACAAAAAAAAACACAAAAAAAAACAAAGTTAAAACAACAATAAAAATAGTAACATTTGAAAAGTGCAAGAATCCTGTGTGTTACAATCCCGTCGCTCAATGAATTTGTGATGCGCAGATAAAAAGAGCGCTAGAAAGACAAAAAAAATCGGACGATTATATAAATTGAAAAACCGATTATAAGCAAATAAAATAGAAAAAAGAAGAGAAAAGACAATTTCGGCTCCGTTATTCTGTGGTGCGAGTGTGCTTGAGAGTAGAGACTTGATTTTCTATGGTTTTCTTTCTTCTCTCGTTGAAAAAAAAAAAAAAAATATTTTGTTTCTTCTCGATGACTTGCGTGTACTGGACATTCGTGAAAGTTACGAGGCATATATATATTTAATGAACACATATTCAAATATTTAGACACGCTTATGTCTATATATATATATTTAAAATTAATGTCTTCCTGTTAATGATGTACAGGAGGGGTCGCCTTGTGCACTTTAGATACATTGCACACTAAATTCTGTGCCTTTCCTTTTTTCTATACCGCTTCGAATATGCTACTCATGCAATTTTACACGAATATGTAAAAAGGAAACGAAAAAATAACGTTCTATTGACCTTTCTTAGTCCCAAGCCTCTTCTCCCTTGTAGCCAAGACCCTTCAATTATATTTTTCTATTACTCGGCCTATTTTCTCGTCGATTTATCGTGTATAAACGTTTCCTCGTTGGAACGTCTAGACTGTGTACACTCTCGATAACATTGGATATGGATATACTCTTTTTTTTAATGCAACTGGCTTTGTCGTTTAGAAATAGCTCTCCATCTTTCCTCGCCACATTTTATTTCATGGAAAAACGTTTTTTTTTTGTTGTCTTTTTTCAATCATCTCATCTCCATTTTTCATCAATTACCGCACGCGTCCTCGAGAAGATAAATAGCATATTTATTTGTGGATCTTGACGCTTCGATGAGAAATAAATTTATATCGGCAATCGTAGGTGCCAGCTCGTGGATAACGATCAGGGTAGCAAAATTCCCTTTGCTTTTTTGTTCTCAGCTCTTCATCGTATAGTAGGTGATTCTTCGTACGAAAATTAGGCTTATTTTTTTCGTTGTTGTACCTTTCGTTGTACTCATCGATTTCCGAATTTATCTTTCTACGTGTTTTCTCTGTAGCACTCACTCGGGCTCCATTGTCAAAACGTCCAGTTTAAATTCACCCACGCGATCGGCAATAATTTGCTAGTGCTTCGCACAATCTTCCATAAATCTTCATCTTTGCTCGTTTCCCACATCGATTCAGATAGTTTTTAACGAAAATCTTGTGTAAATAGACGTTGGTATGCATACATATATATATATAAAATATATATGTATACAGAACGATCGATCCTCGATGTCGATTCGATAAGTAAATTGGCGAGCTTTCGAAACGATAAAACAAACAAAACGTTGAAAACAAATTAGATACGAAATTTTTTTGAAACATGACAAACAATTGAATAAAACATAATAATCCGTGCATTGACAGGTTTTCTAAGTGAAAGGCGAAGCATCGCCTTGTTTACCCCGAGACGAAATGAGAGCAATCGACAAACTGGATTTCGCACGCAACGGCAATCTTGCCAAAATGGCTGCAATTAGTTACGAGATCCTAAGCAAAAAACGAACGAAAAAAAGATACAAAAAAAAAATCACAAAAATTGTCAGACACACATTTATAATGATAATATGATTTTTTTTATTTTTTTTTCTCGACACATTCATCTAGAATATAATCAATATGGAAAAAAGATTGAGAGAAAAACACGTGCACTCGACTGGTCGTTAAGTAATAAGTATTAGACAAAAGATAAAAAAACGAAAAAAAAAAAAACACAAAAAAAAACAAACAATACAATTTGAATGTAGAAAGTCGCGATGTAATTATTGAACTCGCATGTGAATAATCAACAAATTACATAAACGATATCGCGCTTCTTACAATCGGTGTGTGCGTGTGTAAAGAATCATCCATTTTTCCAATTCTTATTTGTTTTTATTATTATTACTCTTCGACACATCGAAATGCATAAATCCTTTTGCTTTTCTCTTCTATATTCGACTGTGATGTAGATGCTCTTGTACATTTTTCATTGACTCACAATACAGTCGTATCTTTATTTTTTCTTTCGTAAACTTATGAAATATTTGCTCTTTGCGAACTTGAAATTTGTAATTTTTTGTTGTTTATTTTATGGAGAGAAAAAAGAAAAACATGAAATCTAGATAATGTACTTTGAATTAATTTCCAATCGAGTACAAACTTATCGATAGTATTGAATTGGAAGTCCCGTTGGTACGAATTTATCCTTTGGAATAAAAATGTCTCTCGTTACATTTTACAACATTATTACGAATGATTTCGATGATGATTAGCCTTTATAGAATACATCATCTTTTTATACCGGAAAACAAACAAACACAGACACACACACCCACATTTTTTCTTTACTTTTATTTCTCTTTCAATGACGTGCATCATTATTTTTTCATCGTTTATCCTTACGAATGACTACACGCAATAAGACAACGTGAATTATATAGCAACATGAGAATAATCGATTGCGATGTTGATTCAATTATCTTTCTTCACTTCTCAACTGCGTTTGTTTTTTTTTGCATTATTTTCTTATTTTAATAACCGATAAGAGATTGTATATAGGTATTAAAGAATTTAGGCAAACTTTACGACCCGAATTTCACAACGAGAGTTTCGCTATTTCATTACAATTTTCTTCAACGTTCTCTCCTTGTCTACTTTTTTTTTTCTGATCGCCTTGTTCGCTCCTTTTTTCCACACACCCAGATCGAATGAGAGATGAAGGAGGAAGGGAGGGAGGGAGAATGGAAACGATATTGACAGAAGGAAAAAAAAAAAGAATTGAATTATCCCAATGACTGAAATAAACGGCATATCAAATTTGGAAAAAGAAATTCTCAGGATCTCACGCGTATTAGGCCGCGTTTGTCAGTTGATTCAATCTTCTCTTCACTTTGAATTTTAGAGATTGAAAAGAGTAGCGGAGGAAAAGAAGAAAGTGCAAAACGTTGATTCGATATCGTGCGAGTATTTTATTGGGAAAATTGATAATGAGATGGCGAATCATTCTCAATGTGCATCGTCTCCAATATCCTCGTTTATAAAGTAGGCTGGCAGAGGAATTAGATTGAAGAATGAAAAAAAAAAAACACAAAACGAAATATAACGAAAAAACGACGAAAGAGTGAGCGAGAATGAGAGAATAATCGAAAAAGCTCGATTAACCACGAGAAAGCGCCTACCGTGAACAAATTAAAAATGCAAAAAATTGAATAAATGAAATAAATAATAATTACAATAATAACGTCTGTAAATTGTTATTCGACCAAACAGACAATTAGTTATCGCGATTAGTATTTACGCTTCGTTCGACTAGGAGCTCATCACATTTTCGCTGACCATTTATCCGTCTCGGAGCCCGAACGACAAGTATATCTTTTTCTTTTTATTTTCTCTTTCAATTATTCGAATTAAATAAAATCAATGTTTTCACTGTTTTTCATAATTATCTTACCATTTTTGTTTCTTTCTAATGAACCGGTAGCATGATTCATCGGATGCTGGTCATGTTTCACTGTAATCAAAGTGCATGGATGATGGTAGAATAAAAACATAATAAACACGAAGATTTGTAAAGCGATGATAGACGAAAAAAAGAAACAAGAGGAACAAATGCCCGAGGCCATCCGGTAGATCGATGTTCGTAACAAGTGAAAGTGAGAGTGTGAGAGATAGAGAAAAATATGGGAGAGAAAGAGATATTAAATAGTTTAGAACAATATATATTATATATTAAAATAATAAATAGAAAACATTTATATTAATGATATATAGATATGAGCATTAATATACCTGTACATGAGTCGTTACTTTTGTCTGCACTTCTGTCTTGAGTGTCTCCCAACAAATTCAATTTAATTATCGAATCTGATTAATCGATTTTCGTTTCGCCCACAATTCCTCAATTCTTCGAAAACCCCGAACCTAATAATATATGTGTATGTACATAATATACACACACGTGTGAATTTGTTTGGGTGTGGGTGTGTATCGAGAATAAATCGTTGGAGAAATAAATGTAAAATGAGGAAACAGAGAGAGAATATGAAAAGAGTAGAGTGCAAATAATAAATGAGGCCTCGCATGGAGAGCAGAGAATAAGCAGCGAAAATTTTGCAGGATAGAATTATTATTTAATAATTTTAAGAAGCAATAATAGTAATAATTTCATAATAATAAATATTTTAAAACTGTCTTGTACATGTTGTACCGATTTTATTTCCGGTCACCTATTCATATTCATATATATATATTGAGAGCAAGAGAGCGAGCCTGAGAGAGAGAGAGAGTGAGAGAGAAAGAAACACAGAGAGAGAGAGAGAGAGAGAGAGAGAGAGAGAGANAGAGAGAAAGAAACAGAGAGAGAGAGAGAGAGAGAGAGAAAGTGGAGAGGACGTTTCGTTGTCGTATAAAAACGACAGAGACGACCGAAAGAATTGGTTTTTTTCTATACGTAAATTTGTATACACAAAAAGCTATTTCGTGACTGTAATGCATGTAACTATTTGTTTTGCAATGGCAATGTCATAAACTGGTATTGCTTTATTTTTATAACAGTATTGTTATTCATTTATTTTATTTTTTCTCCATACAATTATACTTTACGTATTCATATATACATAAATATTACATATTAATGCACAAGTGAACCGCCGACGCAATCGTCTGTCTACGAATGTTTAATGACTCCGATATGTAACGCGAAATACACATCCGCGATATTCATACGGTGAACGTTACTTTCATGTTTTATTACTCATTCGCTCTTGGCGCCTTGGTGAAGAAAATGATCGTGAATAAAACAAATACACGCACAAGATATTGGGAATGAATATGATAATAAAAATAGTTGCGTTATCGAACGATTAATTCAATTGCCATAATCTCTAATTTTGTTTTTAACAGGCTCAATAATATGCGTTTCGTTGTAACATGGTAACGACGGAATATATACAGAGTCCTTATTCACTCGAACAATATTTAACCGAGACTCGCGTATAGATTTGCAATGGGTATCAACTTCGTTGGGACAATGCAAAAAGAAAAGAAAAAACGTATGAAAGAAAGAATATATGGAGAAACGACGATCTAGCTGAACTCTCATTCATTTATCGAGTTTAGTGTTTGTTAGCAATTGCCTTTGTTTTGTTATTTCAGCCCCATGGATCCCTCCGTACCTCCCAAGCACCCAGTAGTGAGGTACGTTGCTGCATACCGATTATACCAGAAAAAAAAACCATTATCTTTACAAGTTTAATTTTTTATATTTTTTATTTCATTTCCATTTTGTTCGTTCAACTTTTTCTACTTCCGAAATTGACCGACAAACGCTGCCGCGAATATTGTTTTTTTTCTTTTTTTATCGCCACGTTATTTACTCCGAAAACCATTGTACTCAACTTATTTTTCTTCGAAACGCATACCTGCATTTGCGCATGATATTTACTCTCCCCTATCACTGACATTGCATTCTCGTTGATGAATTATTCTCTTTTCCTTTATTTTCTCAACCCAAAGTGCAATTTTGTCCTGCTCCGCACTGGAAGCATCAGAATTCCTCGACCTCAATGAATGCTCACTCAACGATCATGCCTAATTCGATGCAATCAATTAAATAACAACATCATTACTTTATTACGTTATACACAGTGTCCCTCATTTGCACGAATCGTTAAGGAATGCAATAATTATGCATCATGCAGTTGTCACAGATAAACATTGATATTTCATTACATTACTTATTAATTTATGAATTATGTGTATTAATTTTCTTGTTCTTGACACTCACTAAATTTCGCAACAAATTTACTTCGTCGTTTCGGCCAAAACTAAATTTTTCATCTTCCACTTGGATAAAACATTTGAGATTCTTCGAAAAGTGGCAAACTTTCGATAATCCAGCACGTCTGATGATAACAAAATAGTGCATTAAACTCGTCTGCCCAAAGTTGACAATTGTATTTTCGAGAAAACAAAACAAGACATTATGACATCATAAAAAATCTTTTTTTTTATTTTTTTTTATTTTTTTTTCGAGTGTCCATTCATCATCATCGACGAAGAACAGACTCAAGATATGTTTTTGTTGCAGTGGTGCGACCACTAACGACGAACAGGTTAAGCCTCGTAGCTTGCGCTTCACATGGAGCATGAGGACTACGAGCAGTCGAGATCCCAACGAGATAATGTCTGAGATACGAAAGGTAAATCCTTGCTCGACTTTTCGAAAAAGCACAATGTAAATAGTGATGAAATTTATTTAAATCCCCAGGCAAAAATAAATGCGTATCAAGGTCATTTGCTTAATCGATTTACTTTTTCCGTAGCAATTGTCAAATTTTCCTATTTCCTTCTGCGTATATCGGAGCATTGCCAGTCAATTGTTTTGCTATTAAAAATATACTTGTTGACGACACAATGATTGAAAAACTAATCACTAATAATTTAAATCGTCAAATTGTATTTTTTATTATAATTTTTGATAATTGAGTTTTTTTTTTTGTTTTTTTTTTTTCGTTGCCACCAATTGTACAATTTTTATAATAATGACAATTTTAAAATAGACTGAAAGATGAGGATTGTGATTGTTTTTGTTATTTTTTTTTTCAAATCGGCAGGTATTGGATGCGAATAAATGTCAATACGAGCAACGGGAGAGATTTCTATTGCTGTGTTCGCACGGTGATGCAGCAACCGACAGCCAGGTACAATGGGAAATAGAAGTATGCAAACTGCCACGTTTATCATTGAACGGAGTACGCTTCAAACGGATTTTGGGAACGTCGATAGGCTTCAAGAATATCGCGAGTAAAATAGCGAATGAGCTCAAGCTGTGACTACCGGCTTCTGGCACCCTGGCCAATCAAGTAAACCCATAACCCCCACGTGATCTTTCTCAATCAGTGGCGAACTCTGAGGAATTTTATTCGTGCTTAGTCTGGGACTCGGATTCCGAATCCGACACTCGTGAAATATTCGTATAGCGGAATTAATCATGAAAAAGACATACACGCGAGACAAAAATTATACAAATTTCTAAAACACCAACGATTATTGGAAAACGATAAAAAAAAAAGAAAAAGAAAAAAAAACGAGATACGAGGGAGACGCCGGGAGACGGATCGTTGAGAGAAAATGGAATTATCAAGTACAACATACAAAAGCCAATGAAGCTTCAAGTTGAATTCTTTCTCGATTTGCTGCGATCAAGTCCCGAGGACCCGCAACATTATTGCCATACATGTGTCCAACTTTCCTCGTCGTCGACGAACCAAAGCCGACAAAGAATAAAGCTGATTTTTCCCTCAGACACATGCGTCGTGTTTGTTCTCGAAAGCAGGCGCGTAATAGAAATAAATGAGCGAGAAAACAGTATGATCGAGGAAATGAGCTCATGTACGAGCTGATAGGGTGTGTTGCGTGGAACAACAAAAGAAACAGACAAAAACAATTCGAAACAATGATTGCAACGACGAAGAGGAGTCAGCCAGACTTTGGATCCAAATCGCCGATCGGATCTCGACGATTGAACAAGACAGAGCTCCGAAGATCGTGTGGCTAAGAAAATAAAAACGAACAAAGAAACTAGACTTCTATACATACGGTTATATATTTAAAAAAACAAACAAACAAACAAACAAAACGGACACACAAAAAACAATGGAATAACGGGGTCAGGGTTCACAGTTCGTAGCAGTATTATTCGCTCGGCGTTTTTACTCCTATAGAAACAACAACAGCAAACAAACAAATACGGAAATGACAGTGGCTGAGAATGATAAATTCCCATGTCCCTTTCATCTTGCTCTCCCTCATTCACCATCAATTCCGATCTGCCTTTCGATATTCCGAATAATATTTTAAGGAAAAATGCAACTCAAGAATCTGAACCGCCGTAGCTGGACTCGTTGGTCATGAAAAATTCTTTGCCATCAATTTTCATAGCCCCAAGTTCTCTCAAAGAAAGCAAAAAAAAATAATAATAATAATTACCATGCCGGCAATGATAAAGCAGGCAGATTAATCTCGGATTATATTTTTGCTAAAATTCAATCAAGTACGTTTCTACTCTTATTTTTTCTGTCCAGTATGCACCTGAACGCGTCAACCAACACAAACGAGCATCACGTCGATCGGTGTTGATTGTTCTGAATAAATTAGTGAATTAAATCAGCGAAAAATCTCACGAGAATGATTATGATTCTTATTTTTAATTGGCCAAAAATCCACGAGTATGTCGGGCGTCTAATAAGAGACCGGAGTAAAACAACTTCGTATAATGTTGAATGGGGCTGGCGAAGGAAAGAAAAAACAGCATCGCGGAACCGAACTGTCTTCTCGAAATTCTCGTGCGGGTAATTGTATAAAAAATTTTTTTGGCAAAACGATAAATAACTACGAATGCCGCAGAATGAAATGTGAAAATTATAGGAAAAAGGAGAAGATAATCTTGAAACAATACACTACGATGCCAAGATCTGCTATTTCTACTGTGGATATTTGAGGATTGAAAACCCGAACGAAAAATAAGTAATAATAAATGTAGGTCTCGTAATTGGCTATATTGTAAACTCCTTACCCTTTCACTGTCAACTTCCATACTTGCGGTTGACTCGACTAAAGCCTTTCGAACGGAGAAGACATTTTGAAGAAAAAAAAAAAAAACAACAACAACAACAAAAAATCAGGTACGGGAGAAAAAATATTCAAAAAAATATATAGTGTTTGTAGTGACGAATTGCAGGCTAGAGTCGTGCTGTATATAATATCATATAATAAAGGTACTAAAATAAATAAATAAAATTATAACGAAAGAGCCTCAAAAGAATACAGTCGCACGTGCACCACGATAGATCAACGGAGAGTGAGAAAAGAAAAAAAGAAATAACATGAAAAAAACAACAGAGAGATCACAAAGACGTTTTATAATTGCCTAAGATTAATAGAGAGGACGAAGGTGTGATTAAACAAACAAAAAGAGACAAAAAAACAAGAAACTACGTTCAAATACATTGGGCAATGAGTAATTTATTTAAAAACTACACAAACGCGTTGATTTTTTCACATTTCTATAATCTTGCTACGATCAATGCCGAGCAGCAAATTTTCCAAGTGTATGACTGATGAAAACACACAAGATAACGAAGAAAATAATGTCGTGTATGCGTTCGTTAGTAGAGAGCGCTAAAAATCGATAAACGACTGATAGAAACTAAGAATCATCCACGATAGCAGTCTCTCAGGAAAAGAAAAACCCTCGTGTTGAGACGATCGAGGATTGATGAGAGAAAAAACCCGAAGACGATGACTCGGAGACAAAAGAGGCGAGAATCAGGAAAAAAACAAAAAAAAACATTACACACTCATGGAAATCGCGCGAGACGAGTCTATCAATATATGTGCGTGTATGCATGTTCGTGTGAGTGGGTGTGCGTGTGCGCGTGTGTGTGTACAGAGATACGTACGGACGCACGTAAATATCTATATATGCTCGTGCGTAAACACGATCAGTGGCATCGGGACTTACTTTCCGTGGATGTGAAAATGTGTATAGTTCCAAAAAACAAATTCTCCGAATAAAACATTATAATCTTTTCAATTGTTGCGAGCTGGAGATAAAAAAAAATGTAAAATATGATAAAACGTGTTTCATCAAACGCATCAATTTGGAAATAAGAAAACAAAGAAGAAATGAAAATGCCCTCGTTGATATACAGATTATAAGTTTATGCGCTCATTGATGAAGAAACGAAGAAAAAAGTAACAGGATTTAAAAACGTTAAACGAATCATCATCATTTTAGGATATTCGGTTAAATAATGCGTCACTGACTAATGAAAATATAAATAAATAAAAAAATATAAAAAAAAGAGGACGAAACCGATTCACGCAACAATTTTGCGAAGAAAAAAAAATGTATTTCCGTTATTGTTCGCGTATACTGAAATGTACGGTACGATACACGAGATACTTGAAAAATGACAACATTGACACTACTGTCCGGGAGGCAGATAAAGAAAATAACAAAGTTACGTGGAGAAAGGTCGATCCGGTCGTGCCAATGACACGCGACCATAGATATACATATATGTATACTAAATAATCGTAATTATTATTAATATCATGATAATTATTATAATTATTAGTGTTACGAGATAAGAGCCCTTGTAGCATTAATTATGAATGTCCCGAAACATAGAGAGACCGCATGGAAAAGATGGAAACCATCTCCCATACGCACCAACATTCGCGGGGAAATAACGCGCGTTAGATAAAAAGATTTAATTATTTCATTATGAAAATATACCCCGATCCCCCCCCNCTCCCTTTGTCCCCTCTGCGATTGCTTGCTTCGAGAAATTATACTGTGTAAAAAGAACTATCGATACTTTTGGATTAAGAGCGAATTATCTTATGAAAGTTAAGAGTCACTCACTACTCGTACTAAGTTGATTAACAAACGAATGATTTTTCATTGACGTTTCCAAACAGACAATGATCCCTCTCATGAATTGCTGGCATTGTGAGCAGACGTCGCGTTGTTCTAACATGATGGAGGATAAGGAAATTATTCGAAATAATAAACAATGACGTCCGAATCCGTATTTGGCTGTACATCACGCAGCTCACTTGTATTATCTATTATGAACGAACCGATCCGCAATAACGGATCCCCCATGCGCGCGTATATCAACCAACTAACATACACACAATAACACAAAACCGTACATACGAACCTCAGTCTCTGTAGATAAGTACATACAGCTTTGCTAAGTGTTTTCTGGTGATCGGTATCTAGCCAAAATGTAGCTGAACAAAAAAGAAAAAGAAACGTTTATAATAAAATGGTAACACGTATTGTTTTCTAATCGTGACTCCTCTTCGCTGTGGAAATATTGTGCCAGTTTTTACACGTATTTACGAAGCCTGCGCTGTCTCAACCGCTGCAACTCATTTTCACATCCAGGTAAGTTTATTTTACTCATTTTATCGCCTTCGAATCTTGGAGTCACAATTTTTCTCATTACGCTCATTCAATGTCGATATTTTACGATAATAACGATCAATAATCATTTCTGCCACTGACAATACGTGCAAGATTATTCATAATCCTAAGAAACAAAAAAAGATCGATCGCGTAATTATGTGAGCGGCCTCGCGTTCGAAGAGATTAATTAATTTTCATTCTAAGACTTTGAACGTTGTGGCCTCTAGCGAACGCGGGAGCAACTCCCCTGTGCCCGGGACGCGTGCTCGATCGATCGCAAATTTGTCAACGCGCGTCTATATCAATTGTTTCGATAATTCGAATTTTTGCATTTTCTATCGATCGATTTTTAAAAAACCAGCATTTTTTCTTTTTTCGTGATCTTTGGATACAACCAAACGTACTCTATAAGCCGCCTCTCGGTTCCAAACTGTCCCTCACTCTCATTACATTTATCCATTGTCCCTAAATAAAATCTTTATCGCTTGTTGATAACTCCTGGATTGATTACCTTGTAGAATAACGGACGAGGAGGTATTCGTTCTGATTGACATTAGAATTTTCAAGCGAAGAATCTGAAGGTTGCGACATCTAGCGAACTCGGAGGGCGTTACAAAACGTCAATCTCGAGAACGAGGCGCGAAATGTAATTAACATTTCGATGTGGTTGAAAAATCGTTGTCTCAACAATATGTTCCGGAATAATTGGATTGAAAATGCTTTGCCCTGGGAAGTGCATCCTCCAAAGGATCACTCCTTGATCTGAATTTATCCATAAAAAAAAATCAAAGCTAAATTATTCGTAAAGCACTGAAAAATTCGGCAATTGATTTCCGCGACATCCCATAAAAATGTGCACGCGAGAAGCGCAGATTTTAAAGCCGTGACCTCGATATGACCCGAGCCTTTTGGTGAACAGCTGATTGAGCAAAATTCCTAGTTTCACGTACTTTCCTGGCAGCTTTTTCTCAAAGAAACTTTGCTACGACAAAGTTCCAATGCTGATTCTTCACGAAAAATACCCTCAAACATTCGCCCATCGAGCCTGCACTGTCCAAAAACTCAACCATGTCCGGAATTACGTTTTATTGACATTCCCAGCAGAAAAAAAAAACATGAAAAAGAATCTCGAGCCATCTGTAATCGAGTTGATATATGGAGTTTAGTTGACACTATCGCCATGTGGCGGCGCCACCCTACGTTCATAAAAATGTTGCCCGAGTTGCGCAATACAAATTGTGCCGTGTTCGTGGTTCGTACGTCTGGCACGAGGGCACGAGCTAGAGAACGCGCTTTTCATACGCAGTCCGTGGTCTGCTGGAGCCGTGAGTACAGACTGAATTTTTTCGTCCGTTCCCGTTGTAATTAGTCACAGAGAGGAAGTAGAAACCAAAAGATATATATATATGTATATATGTAGAAATATATATGAATATATTGTAACGACTTTTCCCGTCGCNTCGGAACGCCCACGCTTGACCCTTTTGGACTTCGCTCGAGAGAATTTCCTTTTCGCGAATGCACGTTCTCTCCCGTGCCGTTGCCAGAATTACGCTATTTTAGTGACGGGCAAAATAACCACGTCACAATATATATATATATACACATGTATATACGGTAGATGATATAAATGTTAAGATACACTCGTAAAAGAGTTGAGGTTTGACGTTTCTCAGCTGGGGAATCTTTAGCGAGCGTGCAAAGAGGGCAAATATATACGACAAGTTCAGTGACAAGAGAGAAAGAGGATTATATCGATTGCCAGTGCGTTGAATATAAAGAAGAAAAAAAGACAAAGATATTGTCCAAATATCGAGAATTATATTTGAAAAGTGGGCCATTAGTTCATTCGCAACACTTACGGAGAGGCTATCAAGACCACGATGTTTTCCGGCTTGACGAATCAAGTGTCCAATTGGATGGGCAAGAAGGGCGAGGACGGTACCGAATTACCAGGAGAAGAAAAAGTCCTGTCCCCCGGTGCTGAGGGCGAACTCGATCTCGAGAAAAAGGATATCAGGTATTCCAGAGCATATGTACTTTTTTAATATTTATGTATCTTGCGTGCGTGTACTGATACGTGGGCAACGTAATTGCGTCGTTAAAAAATCGTAATTTCAGCAGAAAACATCGATTTTCACTGCTTTCATGATTCGTCGATTAAATTTCCGACCGCTTCGATGTTTCGGTGTACTTTTTCGAGTGAGATTCGTTTTTTTCGTAGAATCATGAGTTTTCTAAAAAAAAACACATCAAGATACTTTGGGGTTTCGATTTTTCGATGAAATTCCCTTTTTTATTGGTTCCCAAGTTGAGGCTTCTCGTCTGTATAATTCGGTAGTGGGCGAAGTGTGCTTTCGAAACGAAGAAAATTCAATAATTCCGCGAACCGACGATGATCGCAAATTTTCGTTGGAATCAAAGATTTTTTTCCGTCACAAGTTTTTCCATAAAAAGTGTTCTGGGACAGCGGAAATGAAATCGTTAAAGAAAAAACATGGTGCATGAGAGATAAAGACGTTCTCGATGCTTTCGGCTCACGTTTTCCGTCTATCGATTCATGCTGATGTCGCGCTGGATAAGCTCGTAAACCACGTCGCGTAAACTATAGCTATACATGCCGCAGATAATGTCACGGATGGAGGAATCCCTCGTAGAATCGAGCAATTCCACGTAAAAGCGGTGGCCGCGCGTTCCGCATATTTTTCGTAAACAAAAAGTCGTACGAATTTTTTTGAAACATCTCGTTTTTTTCGCGAAAATTCTCGTTGAAATAAAAAAAAAAACTTCGAATGTTCCAGAAAGACCGATATCACGAAACTCTTATCGGCTTTCATTTTTGCTTGTTTTTTTTATTCACATCGTTCAAAATTTCATTCCTTTCGACATTTGCGAGCGTGTGCGTTCGTGTACGCGATGCACACAAGTGGAAGCAATACTTTATTAGGTGAGCGTACTAAACCTTCTCGTGGGACCTCGTGACATCGTCCAGTGATCAATAAGTCTTTACGGATCCACGAATGTACCGGATATATATATATATATAAAAATCCACCTTCTGTATTATACAGAGGGTCATTCGAGATAAAATAAAATAGGCTGTAATTCTCACCCTTATTTATCTTTTGCCCTATTTCGTGTTACGAATAGCAGGGAATAAAAGTTCCTGCGACATTTTTCTCCCTCAATCTGTCTAAACCTTTCGTAATGCTTATCGCAAAATATGGAGTTTCGTTAAATAAATGAAAGGTTCGTACATCGTGCAGAGCTTTTCTTTATTATTTTTCGTCAAAATTGATATTTGATTTTGAATTTATTGGACTCGACGTCAGTTTTCGATTCAGCAACTCCCAGAAACATCGAAATCAAAGTGTTTTCAGATTTTTCAACCAGTTTTTTTCCCGATGTGATTGTGTGCCACGGAAAATTATTTCTCGCGTCTCCTTCTCTCGAGGGTTCAACCCTCGCCCCTTTCAATTTTTTTTACTTCCATTTTGACATCCCAGCGTTATATGACAAAGCTTTTGGCTTAGCGAGGCCCCAGAGTTCTCAAGGGTGGAAATAAAAATATTGGAAAAACGTGAAGTTTAATGAAACGACGTGGATTATTGTTGGAATTTGCGATAAAAATGTTTTTTTTGTTTAATTTCAAACAACGTGATGAATTTTGTTTTTATTTTTGATGCGGAAAGGAAGAATCTCGAGGTGAATTATTTTTTACGGAATGCTGACTTTTATGCTGACAGCATTATCCTCTTTTTTCGCGTCTGCCCAACACCCGGAAGACTCTCTCAGAGCACACGATTTTTCGAGACACCGCGCAACGTAATTCGGACAATTTTCACTCTACTCGGAATTTCTAGAAAATTCCAAAAAGCGTTTCGTGTTTCTAAAGAGCGTGTCGAGTTGTTGAGCAAAAAATAAATAAA
The DNA here is from genome assembly GCA_037952995.1 of Hyposoter didymator. Lineage (NCBI taxonomy): Eukaryota > Metazoa > Arthropoda > Insecta > Hymenoptera > Ichneumonidae > Hyposoter > Hyposoter didymator. The sequence goes on along the minus strand of JBAJMU010000009.1, from coordinate 10,277,711 downwards.
TCTCGTACCAAAATCGTAAAAATACGTACGAAATTTGATGTTTCAACTGAAAGAAAAAAAAACGAGTCTAGACCCTCGACCGATCGATCGTGCCACGAGCGCAGGAAGAACCAGCCACTGCTTTTCCACGTGCCAACAAATCCTCCTGACTCTCACCTCCATTCTCACGATTCTTGGATAACGTTTCAGTAATTTCTCCCTCCATCCGTTGGTGTTGATCGTTCTGCATCGATTTTGATTTTTCAATATTTACGAATCATCGTTTCGAAAAATAATAATAAAGAAGCAACAACATGGCGTTAAAAATTCTGACGACGAATGTTTCACGGTTTCCTGCCACAAAAACGACACGAACGAAATAAAAGAAAATGGGCTCGTTAGAAAATCGTTGTTTCAGATTTTCGTACAAATTTTTCTGCGTGTTCTCGTTTTTTTTCGGAATTGCAAACGATGGAGAAACGTGTTCCTACGGTTTCGAGGGAAGCCACGCCTTAATTAACTTCTTCGAGAGCCTCGGGATGCAGAATTTTTAATACGAGAGCTTCGCGAAGAGACTATGAGATTCGTTTCACCGAAGGCACTCGACGGTGTACCGAATATTAATTCCCATTGAATTACCTGCTACGAAAAACGATTATTTTTCTTAAAATTATGTCGCGAGTCTATTCGCGAAACGAAAGTAGAAAAAAATTCACGATTTATTTCGAGGCAACGAAAATTTGAGATAAAACCACGGTTCGCATCGTTCGCTGTTAATTGCTTTGTGCACTTCTAATTAGGACCGGGAACTCCGTTGCATTCCAACGACCGAATCTCGAAAAAAAAACAAAAAGTTGCCATTTTTTAATTTTTTTTTTTCTTCAAAAGATCGCGATTTTTCTGGATCGATTCTTTTACCTTTTCACGACAGACACTTTAAATAAACATTAAAAATAATCCAACAATATTTATCTATAAATTGATAAATTTTTTAGGATACAGGGAAAAATAGTTTTCGCAAAAGCTTCGACCAGGTAGGGCTCGTTTATAAAACTAGTAATGAACTAATTAACGTCGTTATTGGAGCCATGAGCGAAAAGCTTTCTGCTTGGAACTACTATACGACGTGTGTATGTGTTGGTGTGTACACCGAGGACAACAACGTGCGGTGAAGCAAAGTAGAAATTACGGAAAATATACGGTGGCTGGTCGTAGTTTATATCACAAATAAATACAGCACGGTAAACGATCCTTTCACGAGCACTTTGTCATGCACTCGATATTTTGCAATATATCGATCAAGTTGAGGGGAAATAATTGGGTAGGGAATTTGTTAATTATTTGTTGAAATTTTGGTCACACGAGCACGTATTATTATAAATATTCATCGAGACATCGAGTCTGTGAATTTTTATCGAAATATTTTTGGTCGCGCAAAAAGATCTTCGCCACGATGATTCGTTGGCTTTCCTCACAAAAGAATTCTCGGCTCCAACCGAGAATTCTCAATGAATCATAAATTTTTATCTTATTTTCATCGCTGTTTTCCAGTCCGACAAAAACCGGAAGTAAGCTCGAGATGCTGGCCGGTGTAAAGTCGCAAATGACGGGATGGCTGAGCGGTGGGATACCCGGACTTGGACGTGGTGCAGCTGAACAAACCCCCGAAACAGGTGATCCACAGATGACCGGTGAGACAAACGACGCATTTGCGTCGCGGGATACTGTCCAGGCCTCAGGCCCCGATAACGTAAAAGACGATGACGCAAGCAGGTGGGTTGCAGGGTATGTGGGTTCTATAACTACACGCTACTGTAAAAAACTAAAAAAAAAAAAAAAAACATTTCATTTTCATTTCCTTTTATTTTCCTCCAATAATTAACGAAAGAAAAATCCCTCTGACCTTTTCCTTCGCCTCGAAACTTTTTCAAATTTAGTTCAGATCGCGAATTCATTCGCGGCTCGAAAAGATTTTCACTCATTTTCGTTCCCCCTACTTGACAGTGCGACCAGCGGAGCTGACAGTGGTCCTGCCAGCTTGGAAGGTGAGCCGATCGACGACAAAGATGGAGCTCAGCACTTCGGTGGTGGCGGTAAGCCAATTTTATGTTGTCCTAGTTATTCTACAAATTCGCCTAATTTCTTCCTTTTCTTTCTGCCAATTCATCGCCATTTTGAAAAATCTAATATTTTATTCATTATTTACATTACGTTTGAATCAAGGTTTGAAAATACAAACGAATTCTTAGGCAGTTTGAAAATCCCTCTTGTCATAGTTTGCTCTATTTTTTAAAATTACTTTTTTTTATATTTCTTTGTTTTTTGAGCTTTTTATCAATCATTGCACTTTGAATTTTCGCTCTTGTCGACCCACCATCGATCCACGTATTTTTCCAATATTCTAGACGCCAAGGCACCTGTGCTTTTCCATTGGCAACCTTTTCGTTGGCTATTTTTTAATAAATTACAAAGTGCACACCTCGTCATATGATGCAGACACATTTTTTCTTCGACCGAAAGACTTCTTAGGGACTGCCAGTAGATTCTGTCGCGTATACAGCTTCGTAGAAAAGCATCGGAAATTGTTTAGTTTTCAGGAGCAACTATTTTATCCTCAGAACACGAAAATCAGCCACTTTTCTGTCGCCTCCTAACGAGAAGATTTGCACGTTGCATGAATAACAACAATATTCAATACGAAAAGCTTTTTTTTTTTTTGCAGGAAAATCCTGAAAATCGTCGATGGGAAATAATGATTTATGTGAAAAGAGTAAAGGCGGATTTAGGATTGCATAGAAACAAGGTGGCTGGGAAGATGTCGAGGAAGATATTTTTGCCAGCCAAGAGCGTTGTTTCGTTTTCAAGGCTTTGGAGATATTTTTCAATCTTTTTTTTTCTCCTGACCTTCTTATCAGACAATTCGATATTTGTGTATCGTGCCAATTTCGAAATTTTCACAATTCGACGGAGAAAAAGTTTTTCCTGATATTTCAGCCGATTTCTCGGACATTTCTGCTCCTTGGATCAAAGTTTCGAATATAAAATTTTCCTCCATATCTTTTCTACATGTATGTTCGAGAATAATGCAATTCTGGACGTTTCTCGAACTAGACAGATTCCTGTGGGAAATCCAACCACGCTCGATATCATAATTCATCAATCTCTAGAAATTCGTTGCATTATTCCACAGTCTTGTAACGAAAGGTCGGAATATTTGGAAAGAATAAACTCGAACGAAAATATGTTTCCGAAAAACAGCGGATTTCCAAAATTTATTCCAAAAGGAAGAAAATTGAGAATTCGTAACGAAATATCAAACTCGTCGAGACAGTTCCATGAAACTCTGGAATTTTCTTCTCTTTTTTCCCACACACAAAAGCCTTCATCGAAACGTAGGAAAATGGGAAAAGTTGGTCAAATTTTGTAAAACAACTGCCGTGTGCAAAAAAATATCCCGAAGCTGTCTCGCGCTAAAAGCACGTCACTCGAAATCGATGCACTCCGAGGTACGGAAATGGGGAAAAAAGGTGAACGTCATGGCGGATGAACAAGAAAAAAAATTGACTAATCCGTGTTTCTCGAATAATGCGAGGGAGGAAAAAATTGATGAAAAGAAAAATGGAAAGGGCTGAAGAAGAAACGCATGCCAAAAATGAGAAATTGCGGAGGCGTTTGACTATTGCTCATTGGTCCACCGAGCTTCAAATATCTTCTGGAAAAAGAGAAAGAAATGGAATGAACGAGAGAATGAGAAAGAATTTCCAGAGAAGGAATCTCCGCAGTCGATGAGAGAACGTCCTCCGCGGCTGGGGTTGCTCTCTCACATCCGCTCACGGATCAATACCTTCCAACTTCTATCTATATCTGTACATAGAGATATACAGGGTGTCCCAGAAAGGAAATTCATAACAACTGTAGATCAAATTCGAGATGAAATACGAAGCCAAAAAATTAAAAATCGTTTTATTTGTCATCTGAGCACGTGCTGATAGTTTTCGGAAAAATGAGTTTTCGAGTTTGTTCCTTTTTATTGCCGGTAGTGGCCAAACGGTTGGATATAGAGCAAACGTGTATGGGACCAATTTTGTAGAGCGGAAAATTTCCTATAAAAAAGTCATCAATACTTTTTTTCCTATCTTCAGTAGTTTGGTATTGAGAGTAGCTTGAAGAATGGCATTGAAAAACGTATTTTTAAACTCGTTTTCGGGACTGAAAAATTATGAATAGAAAAAAAATCGTTGAACCTTTCTCCTAGGAAATTTCATCCGCTACAAAATTGGTCTCGTGCAGTTTTGCTCTTTCTCGTACCGTTTAGGCAGTCTGAACGGTAGAAGTGAGATTTGATTTACCGATTTTGGCAGCTACGAATTCCAGAGGCAACGGAAATATGGGATTAGACTTTGTGTCGGGTATTGATCATCTGCGGTACGACATCTTGCTCTCGAAACTCGAAATCTCCGGGTTCTGTTAAAATTGATCGTCAATACTTTCCCATCGTCCCAATCACTCCTTTCTTGCTCGTGCTCCACTCCTTGAAATCCAGTCTATTTTTTTTTTTACACTCGTCTAAATCTTCTCCCTCGTTAACTCTGCCAGAGACTTTTACGAGCGACAAGAACACGTTTTCCGATAAAGATAGTAACGTTAGTTTTCGATAGCTCGATTCGTGTTCACAACCCCATCAGCGACACTTGGAAATCGATCTTTTTCTTGCCTTATTCTTCCAGTCGCTCTACTCGTGTGTGCTAATTTTTTACATCGACGACTGACAAGACAAACTGTGAAATTACTTACGAAGGAAATTTTTTCCTTTTATCTCGTTCCGAAGTTTTTTTCACAGTGATTCTTGGCATTTGAACGATCCAATGAATTAGAATGTTTCTTGGCATTCTGCTGCTCTGGAATTTCTAGAAAGATCTCAATTGATTGAGCGATATTGAAACTCATAGTCTCAAAGTTCCACGAAAGATTCAATCCAAGTTAAAAGTGGGTGTGGTAAAAATGTTGCTGCGAACAATTCGACACTCGACGACTAGGTCACTCGAGGCTTCCTCGAGATCGACAAACCCCAAGTTACCGTCCAAGAAAACTCGAAAATTGTTCCAAGGTGCAATGTTTTCGAAATTTTTCAGCAGAACTTGATGAATCAAATTTGACTTATTGATTATTTATGCAAACGATAGTTTAGTCTCTCTTTTTTTTTTTTAAATTTGTGTCTTAAATTCGTGCAAAAAAATTTTATCGTCGCTTTTTTGTTGCGGCGCTGTTTCGGATTTCGATCTGACTAAAAATAATGAGTTTCTTCGCGTTAATTTCCACAGTGTCGACGAAAGCTCTCGCAGGGGCAAAATCTCTCGGTGGTTTTCTCTACAGCGCCGTCAACAAGGCCGGCAAAAGCGTAGTCGAGGCGAGTGCGAAAATCAAGAAAACTGTCGAGGAAAACGTGAGTATTCGAAAAAAAAAAACTTGATTTTAATAAAATTTCTTTTTTCAGCCTTCGAATTATTATTTTTTCTTTCTTACACGAAATATTACGAACTGTTTCGACACATCGACGCACCGGAAGCCGTTCATCGGCGTACATCGTGGCTTGCGTAACTTTTGTTCGAACAAAAAACAACCAAACAATTCTTTTTTATTCATACAGCCACAGACTGTGAGTCATTTTGTTTTTTTTAAACGAAAAATAACGATTTTGGTCAGAAAAATAATCTTTTGATGAATTTTCAATAGAAAAATCTATCGATTTCGCAATTCTGTTTCACATTTGACAAAATTATTTGACATTCATTGGCTCTCAAGCTTTTCATCGAGTTTGTTGGACTTGATGTGAAAACAATCCAAGTTCAACGTGATAAATTCCTCGAGTGGTACGAGAGAAAATGATCGGTTAACGGGATATTGTAAAGCTTCGCAAGTTTCTCTATCAAACGCGTCTGTTCATTAGATTGTTGGTGGAACTTTCCTATATTGATTAGCCTCGAGTCACGTGTATTGTGACGTTTACGCGTAAGAGAAACTTTGATGTTTCATGCGAGGCTCCCTGGCCTGGCAGGGGGNGGGGGGGGGTGCGTTCTAAATTTCCCATTTCGGTCCCATCGCCACGGTTAGAATTGCTTTCGTCCTCGTAAAACTCAAAAACCCGTAAAAAAATCGAATTTTCACGAATTTGCTCGAATTTCAAAGCGATTCTCTGCGATTTTTTTTCTCCAGTTTCTCAAACGTGTGTTTGATAAAAAAAATGACTCATTGTTAGAAGAATTTTTCAAAAAGTGCCACAACAGGATTGAAAGAAAATGAAAATTGGATTAAAATCGAATTCAGGCCGAAACAAAGCCGCCTCGACGACAGCATTTAGTCGCAAGAATCCTTACACACGTTTTTCTCTCGAAATGGATTAAAAAGTTGACAACACTAAATAATTATGTGAATCTACGGCTGTCGTTATTCCAAAGTTGCAAATAATCGCTGATAGTTCGATGTGGCATGCATGGGAACGGGGAGAAAGGAAAAGTCGAAAAGAAAAAATGCTTCGAACACACAGTCACTTGCAACACACACACACGAAGGGAAAGCTGCAGTGTGGAGAGTTGCTTTAAACGGCGGGCGGTTGGTGCACACGTTCGGGCGAAGAATAAGGGCAGTTCGTATTGATCCGAACTCTACCACAACCCCCTCCCACGTTCGCCCATGCTCTCTTTATATATACACGAATACATACATCTATATATGTCATTCTCTCTACCTCTTAACACCAACACATTGCCCAACAGGCGCGAACACACACAAACACGCAAAATACCACGAGCCATCGTCTAAATTGCTAAAGCGAAAACTATTCCTTCTGACTGCTCTTCCCTAAAACGCCAATAAATACAACGGTAACGCGGACCATTTGGCTGCTCCCCTAAAACCAAAATCACCTTCCTCGCCCCTTCTTTTCAAAACTTGGACTCACATTTCTCTAACGCTGGAAAAATTACATGAGCATTCGAAACCCTAGCTAACGAATCGCGAATTAAATGGCAAACGAGCAATCGATCTGCCTTGTTTGTCGCGACTGTGAATTTTTTTAGAAATTCAAATCTCTCGCTTCGCTTCTTGTTCGAATCGTCGAGAAATATTCAAAGTTCATATTTTCGAATTATTCCGAAAAAAAGGCTAAAATGCTTTTTAAATGCTTAATTTTAAATTAAATTTGATAATTATTAATAATTATTATTAATTATTAGATAAATTATATTATATATAATTATTATATTAATTAAATTATATATATATAAAATATAAATTAATAATTAATAATTAATAATTAATAAAATTAAATTAATTTTAAATGCTTTAAAAATGCTTCAAAGGCGTGCTTTGCAGACACGAACACGGACGAATGATCTCGGAATTTAAACGAATCCTCGATTCTGATTTCGTTCATAATGCAATCGTAAGAATTTCACGAACTATTCGATTAATTGCTAATTATCATAATCCCGTGCTCGATAAATCAAAGTATTGGAATAAAGATTCACAAGAAAAAATAGAAATTTAAAAAAGTAGAAATTTTTGGATGTTGGTTTTTAATAGAAAATCCGAAGTAGAATATTCCAAAAGCTCGTCTATAGGCGGTTGAGAATATATTCTGTCACATGGAATGCAATTTGTATGAACAAACAGGGGGATGGAAAAACCATTGGAGACATGGAAAAAAAGCTCTTCGATCACAAAGCAGAGTCTGGCTCACGGTCACTCGTGCACTCACACCTGAGCTAAATAATTTCTCTCCCTCGCTCTCTCTCTCTCTCTCTCTCTCGGCGGTGATGAATCGATCGGCGAAGCCTTGAACTTTAACACGTCCGACGATTCTCTCGTTTCTCACCTGCTCTGCCAGTGTGTCGAATCTAATCTCGACAGTAAAACAAAAAATATTGAAAAAAATGAAATTTTGAAAAAACAGAAATATCGAATTTCCAGTAATCTCATTTATTTATCGAAAAATAATTAAAAATGGGAAAAAAAACTGTGTTTCTCATTTTTTTTAGCTTTCCAATTGCAATTTTCAAAAACTTGCGTGACAAAAACCGTGAAAACTTTCGAACTGTTTGATTACTTTTAAAATGAAACGCAAGTCACAATAATGAACACGATTGAAACTGATCGTAAGCGAGCCTGACAATCATCCTTTGCGAAAAATGTTGGTCAGAAGATGAAAAACGCGTGACACAATGTGTGCTGAAGCGAATGGAGGTTGCGAGGTTAATTGTCGTCGGCGAGGGGTATCGAGGGGTTACCCCATCGCAGAAAATCTATGAGGGTGGTTTATCGAATTGCGGGTTTCGGGGCGTCGCTCGCGAACAAGCGGTAAATCAATTTGTTTGGGGCTTGGCACATGGACATAATTTTCGTTTTTTCCTGCATCAACCAATATCAGGGTGTACGACAAAAGCAAACAAGGAGAGAGAGAGAAGCGAGGTAAAAAAAGGAGAAAACTGCGAAACAATAAACTTGACTCGTTGGCCAATTTTTGAACGTCGACATTTTTCCAATCTCAATATTTTCTATACATCGCATATTTATCGATGCAGCTTGTTATCGTCTGCAATCTTCTATACGCGGTGTCGTTCATAAGGTCGATGCGACCGACCTACGCCTCGCGAGCTTCCGTGTCGTTATTTATACACATTTTATACGCGCCTTTCCCCCTTTTTTTTCTCTCATTGATCGCAATCTTTTCACGCGACGTTTTCAACGATTCATCCTTTTAATGGGCTCCCTCGATTCTCGGAGCATCAATCGGCCACTTGGAATCTACGCGTTCCTCTTATTTCTGTATTTTTATTCAGTCACACGTGAATTCTCTTGACATTTTATGGTCCTCAATGAAAAGAGGATGAAAAACTGCAAACGAACCGTTTGCCAGTAACACAAATAATCCTCACACGTACAATTTTTGTTGTGCTTTATTTTGTCGAGAGACGAGCAACTTTTATTACAAAACACGAAACCTTTTTGTCGAATGGTGGTACTTGGCCAATCTTTGCTGTTGATTCTTCGCTCCGAATTATTTTCTGGCAGAGATTAAGGGGCCAAGTGTGAGAAAGTGGACTCTATGATGTGGCGATCAGAGTTATGAATCGACGTCGTTTCGTGACAACCAAGCTGACGAGAATCTCGTGAAAAACGTTTTTTTTCGACAGTCATTTGTAGTCCGAATCAACCTCTCGCACGACCAGTTCTCGTGTCAACTTGTCAAATTTCATAATTTTGTATTTGTCTCTCGATTTTATTTTGACTGGATGTTTTTTTTTTCGATTCTCATAACGGCTCGAAATTCGATCGGACGATTTTCAAATTAACTCGATAACTCCATTTCCTTTCATGTCTGACACGGACCTTTCACACCCATCCACACACATATACCTACGAAATTGAAACAAAAAAGGTTAACAATCAGGTAAAGTTTGGTCAAAATTTACGCATGGTTTGCTGGCTTTATTTTCTCTTTCCTCAATCTCTTTCTCTGTCCTGTCTGTCTGTGTGTGTGTGCTCTCGCTATAAAATGAATTAATGACAGTGTGTGCATAAAAAGCGAATCATCAGGTAACGTCAAAATCGCAATAATGCACATTTTTTAGCCGCAAGTTCTTTGCGGATTTCTCGTCATAGAGAAAAGATTTTCTTTGTGCAAGAAGCTCGATCGTATTTTTCAAATTTAAATCTCGATTCCTATTTTTTGTTTGCGCTTTTCTTTCGAGCATCAGAATTTCAATCAAACTCGATACTGCGAAATATTTGGCGTGGAAATCGACTGGAAGGGTTTTTTGAAAGAAAAGGATTTTTTTTCACCTCCTCTGATGCCTCTGATGCATGCCAGGCCCTCAAATCTGCGGGCAATCTTTTCAATCGTTGCCTTCTCTCGTTGATCCCTCTACCTGATGCGAAATAAAATGAAATTAATTTGGGGACGGTATACCAGCTCGTTTTCGACATAAAATAAGACAAGCAACCTATTTAGGTTTCTTAATCCTTTGCCTCTGCTACGAGCGTAAACGCGAAGCGAAATGGGAATCTGTACGAGGTAGGAAAATGGAGCAAACTGAGAGAATAAATTATTCTCCGTTTTCTCTATGTCTCGGTCTCTTTTTTTCTTTGGAATTAGAGAGAAATTCATTCGTTTTGTTGTGAGAACCAGCCCAGGTGGTTGGTAAACGTTTTCTTTGGGCGAAAGCTTTCCTCTGGTCGCACATAATTGTCACGTGCACTGGAAATTAATGAAAAGATGTTTTAAACACCTTTTTCCAACATTTTCCTTACAATCTTCTCTCACGATGACTTAGTATCGAGGAAAATAATATTTTCTGTCCCGGCCAGTCAACTGCAGGTTTTTTCTTGTTACACAATGACCTTTGAAGGAAAATGAATAACGTTTTATTAATTTCGAGGTTCAATTGCCCACCCTCGTCAACATTTCATTCGATTTTCTCTTCAATATTTTTTCCTGCTCGTCGCTGCTTGATTGAGAATGGCTTTTCCACGAGCCACTTAATTCCTCGTTTCACGTTCGAATTTCTTCTCGTTATGGGATACATCGTTTTTTTTTTCAATCAGCTGTGACTTTCTCCTCGTTCTGAATGTCACTATTTCCGGACACTAATGAACTCAGACGAGCCAATAGGAAAATTGTAGGTTTCTTTTCTTCTCTCTCTCTCGCTTCGTGATTTTTTCCAGCTTTTATTTTTCATCAAAACTTGTCTGCGGAGCTTTGCCTGGAAAATTCAATTACCCGCTCTTCTACTCGCAAAGTTGCCTTCGTTTTCTAGTGACTTTCGTTATTTTTTACTCTTTACCTTTTTTTCACTCTCTATGCCAAAGCATCGTAAATGTCACCAGCATAGACGACAACTCGTAGAAAAAACTTCAAGTGGATAAAACGGCAGGCAGCTCAACGTGCCAAGCCATGTATAGGACAAAAATCGATTTTCATAAAGTTTAATATCCAGACTCATTTTTCGAGGGAAAACTTTAATGCATGCAGAGGAATGAGTGACTTGACGCAACTTTTTGTTTCTGTGTTTGCTTGCGCTTTTCATATTTTATTGAGATTCGATCCTTCTACAGGGTCTTCCGGGGCCGATGGTTCGGAATGAAAACTAAACTTTAGGACCAAATTTCCTGTTTAGGCTCTTGGAAATGTTTTTGCAAACTCATTCCTTTTCGCTGGTTTTTTAATTATCGAGTTTGAAGAATGCGCCTCCTGTTATCGCCCATACAGCCGAAACGGTTGACAATAGCGAAAAAGTGCACAGAACCAATTTTGTAGAGCACAAAATTTCCTACAAAAAAGCTCCAGACGACACTTTTCTATCTTCAGTAGTTTAGTCGTGAGAGAGGTTCGAACGAAGACTAGGTTCCAAGGTTTACACAGGACGAACTTTATGATGTATTTATTCGAGTCTCTCTCGGGGCTAAACAAACGGAGCTAGAAAAATGTCGCCGGGGAGTTTTTTGTAGAAAATTAAATCCTCTACAAGTTTGACCCTGTGAACTTTTGCTCTATCTCTTACCGGTTGGGCAGTCTGTGCGATAGAAAAAAGTATAACCCGAAAATGGAATAATGAATAACTCATCAGGAAAGAGCCTGATGGGAAAACCTCGCAGGACTTTTATCCTCGAAATTATGTTCTCAAACTCGAGTTTGCATTTTGAACAACGAATTTTGTTCTTGCACGTGGTAATCGTTACGTTAAAATCAATGGAGCAGCCACTTGACAAGTTTCAACTTTAGGCATTAAAAGTTGCGAATATTCCGTGTAATCAATTCCGCTACGTCGAATCATGCGAGTTAGCAAATCTGAAACTCGTCCCTGGAGGCTCAGGAATGGAGAAAATGTGGTGGGAAGACCGAACGACAAGTATTTACTCTCCCGACAAATTTTATGGTGTCTCCAGAGAGTAAAGTGAATATTTTGCACCATTCGCAACGCTCTAAGGTTACCATAATGGCAAGGTCTTCTCATAGCTCCACAAAGACACGGATCGTTGCTTGTATTTTGACGTATAGCCCTCTTCCCCTGTCCTTCTACCGGCCGACTATCAGCAGAAACGTCGGTGACGTCATAGGCATCATCTAGGTCGGGACAAACTCTGTGACCTACTTCCTACCAGCCTTACTACTCCTTGGTACATTGTGGGGCTGCGTGAGGCGCTTCTACCTTTTCAGCCACACCGACCGACCCCTCTGTCTTTTATATACGCGTTATTTGTGAGTTTCTGCCATTGCAAAGCTTCCGCCACTCCAGCAAAAAGAAAAAAAAAAAAAAATGCCCGATCCATTTGTACGTGGACGCCCAAAGTACTGAACCAGCACATTCTGTCTGCGTCTTGAGAAAATTGATTTTTCGTTCTTCGCAACACAACTGATTCGAACAGACTGAAAAAAAAAATCTGTAGCTTTTTTTTTTAATTCTTTTTTTTCGCGATTGGACTTCGGACCATGTTTCGACCAAATACCAATTTTTCAAGTGTCCAATACTGTTTTTTCCATCAAACATCAACTGTTCGAGTATTTGAGAATATTTCCTCGGCAAATGAAAATTCTTTGGGTATTTATTAATGCAATTTGAACAAATTATGATTTTTCCATCAATCGGTCATTTTTTTGCCTTCAAGAAGTATTATCCTTGAAAACTTGAACATTGACGATTCATAAATATTTTCTTGCCCATCTCTGATCCAGAAACTCGTATAAATTTGATGGGAATGTTGGGAAATGGCTTTGTAGAGCTTTGGGACTCTACTGGTTAGTAAATTTCTGCGGAATTTCTGTCGAATCGTTTGCAGAGAATATTTATTAATGTCGCTAACTCCCTTGACGGAGCATTTTATTCTCTAGACATTTGCATATTTAATGTGGAATAATACATTCGTACATGGTTGAACTCTGACCGTTGGGAACAAGTCCAGAAGCTTCTCCAATCACAAAGAGGTTCTGTGGAACTCGAGCTTTGTATAATCCTCTTTGATCACGATAGTTGGGTAGCGCGCGTCCATTATTAACGCACCTCGCAATTCTCGTCACGATATTCCAATCATCGATTCTGTCTTTCTTTTCTTTCGCGACGTTTTTTTTGTCTCATCTTGTGTGCAGCGTGTTATTGATGCAGGGGAATCCACCAAAAACGATTCGACTGGAAGGAGCCACTCGATTTCGCTCGCAAGCTATTCAGGTTAATCGCCCAGTGAAATGCCTGCGAATCTCTCTCTCTCGCTCTTTCTTCCTTGGCCGTAAGCCCAGGATCGAAGTGTTACTCCGTCGAGGAGAATCGTACCAGCCCCTATGAGTTAAAAACCTTTCGCAACGCTGCAAAACGAAATTTTGACTCGATGACCCGAAGATCTCTTTCCTGCTTTCCTTCATTCTCCTATTCTCGTCTCTATCCAATTGACAATATTACCACAAGACGACGGGGATTTGCATTTACGATTATTCCAGCCAATTATCGATTCAATTAATTTAACTCTCAGCTCCATTACGATTATCACTGGGATTCAATTTTCATTATCGAAATATCGTTGTGTTGGAGGAAAAAGAAATTCTCCAAGAACTCAACTTTGACCCAGTGGAAAAAAATAAATTATCATCTGTTTTGAATATTCAGAATTTTATTTGATTTTCATGAAAATTTTCAGTCTACAGTTTGAAAAATGAAGTTTTTCTTTGATCTTGTGAGTAGTCAGCTCTCATTTGGACGATATGAATGTTTGCATTGATTTTGTCAAAGTCTCTCGAATCTCACATTCGAGTAAAGTGATTCTTGATCGTATTTTCGAATGGCAATGAATCATACGTTTTTCTCGTACGTTCGAAGAATTATTTCTTCGTCTCGTTTTTCACTATTTGCAGTCAAGTTTTCTCGTCCCTGAAGGATTTAGCCCAAAGGGAAAACTTAGTGGAAGAGAATAAAAGCCGTTTGCGTTTCTTTGACGATTGTTACGAACCTGCAGGGAAAAAAGTCTCTCCTGTCTCCCATTCTGTCTCTGTTTCGTAACCTCTGGGATGTCAGCTCAGCTCTCCCCTTCCGGTGTCGTTTTATTTCCGGCATCTTCCTCGCTTCACATCCTTAAACTTGCCTTCGTTCGCTTGGCCAATTAAAAATCTCGGCGCTTTTATCTCCAAGCTTCCTGGCACATTGCTATCATTTTTTTCTTCCTTTTCACTCTCACTGACTAATACACTGTATCGTCTCATCTTTGCCCTGCAGATTCTTCTGGAAGAGACGGTTCGAATGGTAAGTTCTTGGCACATTCGAAATTCTCGTCAATTTCCTGATTGAAAATTCGACAGTAATTCTCGGATACAAAATCAAACTACTCGATTCAAAGTTGACACAAAAAAAAAGACATTTGTTTTCTATTTTTGTAAAAATGCAATTATGTTTTGATAAATTTTGCTTCCGCCACTTTGAGCAACGTGAAAGGCACTAGAGACGAAAATCTGAATAATTTTCCATTTCCCCAGGGCTAAAATGAATCTTGAACGCTCCTCTCGCACTCCACACTTTTCTCCTTTTTTGACTTTTCACCGTTGGAGGTTACGTCATAGGACAGTCTCCCTCCTCTTTCTCTTTTGCTCCAGTCTTTGGTAGTCGACGTTGGCCTGGATCGATACTATACACTCCTTTCCAGGCCCCACAACTCGACGGAGGTCATGCCCGTGCAATCTTCCAAAGCTCCACTTGCTCTGCTGTGCAACCCTCTTTCGTTCTCTCTCCATTCTTGCTTCCCTTTTGTTATTTCCTTTCCCCCTTTTCTTGCCTATGATACGATCGCCATCTCACGTCCTTTTTCCCCCAACAACTGGCCGAGCTAGTTACATGCATTCACGACTATTCGCTAATGCTTGGAAAAAAGTTGTTGGAACTTTCACCAACGAGTCTAGTTCCTCTAAAATCTCTAAAAAAAATAAAAAAATAAAAAAATTGTCACCCATTATCACGATGTCAAAGTTCACGTAATTCAAAAGTCAACATTATTTCCATTATTTTCAAATTCGGTTACTTCTCAACTTTCAAATGTTGATTTCCATTTTTTATCCTCCAGTCTCGATAAAAGATATTTCGGAAAAAAGTAAATCTTTGGTTCTCGATCAACCCGACACATTTATCAGTTTATGCGTCGGATCGGATCTTTTACCGCCACTTGCAATTCTTTCCGATCCAAGGACCCGTCGTAGAGCCCTAACAGGTTAGAGGGCTGAAAAAAAATGCAGTAAAAGGTCTGTAGATTGCGAGGCGATATTTTCCAATGCCGCAAATCGAATTCTCTCGTCCATTTCCTTCAGGTTACCGAATTTATATGGATACCGACTGAAAAGAATTACGGCAAAAGTCCTGATAGTCGGAGGAAATAAAACATACATTCGTAATGAAAATCCACTTCCCTCACCGGAACGACCACTGAAAGAATCCCTCTTGTATAAATTTCTTCTCTCCGCTGGCAGTCGTTTCTCAGGAGGGAAGAAAAATGCTACTGGCCATTCCAAACAGTTCTGACCATGAGAAATTTATACACTGTCCTGAAGTATATTTTACCAAAACGTAATATGACTGTAGATAAAAAGTAGAAAATCCCATGACGAAATAAAGGAGAAAAAAATAAAAATAAACATCGAATTCAAAAATGCTAAAAATTGTTGGTTCGTTTTATTCGCACGGTTCCTTTCGTACTTTGCAATGAGAATTCCTTCCTCGTGTAAAATTAGCATATACATATTAATTGGCCCGATGGATCGATCAACAGTCTCGATTCCGAGCTCGTTGACCTAATTATAACTCGTCGACTACAGAAAGCCCGATGTGTTGGAAATATCCGTTCTTGCGAAATGAGAAAAAGCAAGGGCGAAAAAGCGAGGGGAGATAAGAAGTGGAGGGTGGTTGATATTCGCTGAGCTGGTCGACGAAAATGACAGCGAATGTTATTCGCGTCGACTTGGTAAAATTCTCAAGACATTTAGATTTTACTGCTCGTTTTATTTTTTCGATGCATCCTACGATCGGTTTGCACTGGAAAAAAATCCAAAAAATTACAATTTTGTTTACTTATACGAAACAAAACGTTGCAAATGGAATTAAAAAATGTTGCATCGTGTTTTTCATATTTTTCATTCGTCCATGAAGATTCGATATGACGAAATTATAGAATTTATTCCCCAGAACTATTTATCCATACGAACAACTCGATTTTTATTTATTTTCCAGAGAATCATCGCCGAACTGAACAAAGAGCAAGAGGCTTTCATCGCTGGTAAGCAGAACGAAAAAGGCGAGGCTGTTGCTCCCTGGGTCGGGGCACCGAACGAGGATGCACTTCGCGAAGAATGCTTAGCCCTTTCAACCGTAAGCTCTCGCGCACATATAGATATATGAAAAAAGTGTATAATCCATCTTGTAGAAAGCTTTGGGTGGAAAACACCGGACGATTAATATTTTTTCTTTATCGTCGTATTAGGATCGACGCAACTTTGTAAGAGCTCCACCACCTGGTGTCGAATTCGCGTGGGACTTTGAGGCTGTACAGCCAGTGGCACAAGCCACCTTAGCGCTTGACCCTAATCTCGAGACCATGAGGTTCGAGCTGGTACCAAAAGTGTAAGTAGCAAATATTGTCAATAATTGTCAAGTCGAGAATCATTGAAAAATTTCTAAATAGAATCAACTTTTCCACAACTTTATCAACTTTGTTGGTCGCTTTTTTTTTCATTACCTTTTTCATTCAAAAGCAACAGACAAAACAAAACGTTTCCCCCTGATTTTGTTGTCTCTTTCCCATTAATTACGATTTGGACACTCGTACTAAATTACTCGGAGCTTTCCCAAATGAATTGAACGTTATCCCCCTTCTTTGTTTTCCTTTTTTCGGTCGACATTGACTAATGCAGGATAACCGAAGAGAATTTCTGGCGCAACTACTTTTACCGAGTGTCCCTACTCCGTCAAAGCCACGAACTAAACGCAATGGCTAGCCAGGCGGAAAGCAATCCAAACGCTGCGCTAACATCTACCGGTAGCATCGATCATACTCAAGGTAAATACATTTTTTTATCTTCTCGTAATATCAATTATTCTAATGCTTGGAGTAAAGTGTCTAGATGTCGTTGTATGCATCACGAGTATTGTTATCGAATGGCACTCAAATAGCCGCACTCTATATTCCTGTAGGGTAAAAAGCCTGAAAGTCGTAAATCATTGATTTTCAAAGAATTATGAATTTTTTGTCAGAAATCTTGTTGCAAGCCGAGGAAATATTTCCATCTGGGTAATTTGTATTTTAATCAATAATCCCTTGACACGATGTCTAGGAAAATATTTCAAAAAGTCCTTTTCCAAAGGCAGTCAAACAAGTTTTACAAAATAATCAATTGCCTCAAATATTCGTTGAAACGTCGAGAAGTTTCGTTGAGACCAGAAACTGTAAAAATCGACGAAAAGGTCGGGATTAAAAAAAAATCTTTTCACATTTTTAAAAAAGTTGATTAATTGGCTGTCACGTGTCCTTTGAGCACTGTAATTTCGTTAGTTCGATCCAGCTCGTATCTCTAGTTTAGATGTGGCTGTTTTGTGTATCTATAACGATCCTGGCAATACCGCAGTTCGAGTTGAGGCAGTTGAGTCACCGAGCAAAGCGCTAGAAGCAACGAAAGAGTCGCCGATCCATGAGTTTGTTTCCGATAGTGTACGAGCGACGGACACTGACATTAAGGAAGTGAGAGAAGGCATGAAAAAGCTAGGAATGCAAAATGCCAACAAAGGTCAGTAATTCCATAGCATGGTGTTGGAGTTTGCAAAGCGTTGGAGTCCACCGAAATATCGTTTTTCGATGAAATTTTAAGCTGGCAATATTTCTGGGGATTGCACGAAAAATTGGGGGGTTGAAAAAATGAATTTTCGTTGGATTCCATGGGTCGCAGCTGCCGTCCCATAACACCATACTCTTGAGGGCTTGGATGCAGTTGTTACCAGCGAAATTGACAATTTTACTGTCTCGAGAAAATTCCAATTTCTCTCATGACAACTGCACACAAGCCCTCGAAGACCCTGACGATGTACTCCAGAAAAAATCCATAAACACAACGTTTGCCTCAAATCGACTAAAGTTCTAAAATCCTCGAAATATTTTTCAACTCGAATAACGTAACGGATGTTTTTTCTCGTGTAAAATCTTTCCAACGGTGCACAAAAGGTAACGTGACACGTAGAGACCAATAACCATCAAAAAATTGTGAGTATGAGTGAATTAATTGTGCACTCTTTGTTAATATATTTGCACAATTGCTGGCTATTTGTTGTTGTGGTTGAGACAGCATGGTAACGGACCCCAGAGTTCTCCAGTTATGATGAATTAGAAAAAATAAAATAAACTCACGTTGAGCTCAATGTTGTATCATAAAGCAATGAAATTTCCAGACGTTATCGTAGACTTGTAATTAGATGAAAAAAGTAGATAGAAAAATGATATATTTTATATTCTACGATTAATGGAATTGGAAGAAAAAACAACAATTTTCTATTCTATTCTGTCTACAGCCTAAGAAGAGGAGAAATAGACCTGTACCATTATCCAAAGCACACCTAAAAAAATCCAAACGACATTTTCGTTGAGTAGGAAAATTCCGATCATTATTTATTTGAATTATCATTGAAAATATTGTTTCGCAAATCACTGTCTCTCCTTTCCTCTCTCTCTCTCTCTCCCTCTCCCTCCCTCTCTCTCTCTCTGTCTCCTTTCCACATCGCAATTCATTCTAGATTTTTCCTTCTTTTCTTTCATCACGAACACTCGAACACACACACATAAAAAACACAAAGATAAAAACGATCGTAAAGCTGAGAAGGTTGTTTACGAGAATTTTTGTTATTTAGCGAAAGAAATTTTAAAAATCGATCAATAATCTAGAACACAAAATTATTACGATAAATTACTTGTAATACGAAAACGTGCTCGAGTCACTTGAGATTAAAAAAAAAAAACAACAACAACACCAACAAAACGAAAGAATACGGTAATGAAATAGGGAAAGGGAGAGGAGGAATAATTGTGGGGGAATGTCTACTAAACTCCTGAAAGTTTAGCGTTATTCCATTCAGTCCAGCACTCGGCATACTTTTCGCAATGCAACACTACATTCAGATCAATTGTAGTGATTGAAAGAGAGGGCCCTGTGAGGTGATAGCCAGATAGAGAGAAAGAGAGAGAGAGAGAGAGAGAGAGAGAGAGAAAGGGAGAGAGAAGGAAGAAATATTAGTTCGAGACATTGGGCGAAGTACGAGAATTGATTAGTTTCATTTGCGACAAATACTTGTGGATTTATAAATACAAATATTTATAAATATAAATATTTGACACGAATGGAATTGAGATCGAAATTAAAAAGGAAAATAAAGCAGAAAAAAAAGAACGGAAAACTCCTTAACAACTGATATATTTGACTATACTGTCTGTCTGTTTGTCGTCTGTCTGTCCGTATGTCTACGTCAACTACTTACCTTCACTTTGTTCTCTCCGTGTTGTAAAAGTTGTAAGTAAAAAGAAAAAAAAATCCAATCAACTATAAGTAATAATAATTTAAAAAGTGAATAAATAAATTTAATTAAATACAAATAACGATGAGGAGGAAGCGATAAAACTTACTAATAGGTACCTAATTAAATTTGTTGAATGACAATACGTGTTTTACCGGATATAAACATTGAAAAACAAACGTTTTATTGAAGATAAAAAGAAAAACAAGAAAAACGTACGCATGTGGCATGAAATATTTATCGAGGATATTTCAATCGCCCGCTCATCATTACCGAACCCCCGTTCGCGCTTGATCTACACACATCTTTTCGGTTTTTTATTTTTACTCGAATCGGCTCATAAGGAGATTTATAATAATAAAGAAATTGCAAAAAGATTGCGATTTTTTAAAATAGGAATCAGAGGTGGCACTCGTTACTTTGAGAAAAACACGATTCCGAATAGCTTTGCTTTAGTACTTTGAAAATTATTTTAAAAATCCTCATTCCGATGGTGATGGAATTTTCATTTTATATATTTAAAAAGAATAATAGTTTTGCATTTTTTTTGCTGAAAGACAGTTTCACTGTGATTTTCAGTTTCCATTTGATTGGTAATTGCTTGTTTTTTCATTGGTTCATTACTTGAAGAAAATTTGCACGGAAAGATAATAAAAAAGCAACAGGAAGCACTCGCTTTTTCAAAGTAACTGCCGTCGCTTGTTTCCGGCGAGAGCGCAAGAGCGAACGAGTAACCGCGTGATGAAAGCGGCAGAAGGGAGGGGGGGGGGGGGGGTGACANNNACGATTAACGTGAAAAAGAATTAGTGGTTTATTGAGCTTTTGGTGGACGAGCGTTTGTGCGCGAACGAGAAACGGTGAAAGAACGCGAAAATATGTGGGACGAGCAATTGTTTATACGTAAATAAATAAAACGGGAAATTCTGGAGCTTACGCATACAATAAAAAGTTTTAGAAATCATGGCAGGAGAAACGTGTAAAGGGGGATTCTCGAAGGAAAATAAGGAAAAGAAGGAAATGATTGAAAAGCCAGATTTCCTCGATGCGAATCGTCGCTATAAAACTTTTCCAAATCAACTGACTTCTCGACTGGGGTCCCAAATACCGTTGTCAAAAAATATAAATGTCAGCAAAAGTTTGCATTGCTTTGCATTTATTTATCGTACTAAACAAATACGCGGAATTCTTACTTATTAGTTCCTTTGCTATTTAAACTTTTTCCATTATTATTATTTTTTTTTATCATTTTTGTTGACAAAATGTTTGTTTATTGATTTTTTGGACCTACATTCATTTTTTTTGTTTTTTATTTCACCCCCACTTTTCCAATGTCTAATCGGTCATCTTGCGAAAAAACACACACACCGAAACCTTACACACATAAAGAGAATATGATTTGATCACGTGTATATAAGACACAACGTACATATAAACACGATCCAATGGCCCCTACCTGGAAAATAGCTACAAGGCTGCTTGTGAATCTCCGCAGAAGAAGAATGGGAAGGTGAATTGGAGGCCGAACTGAAGGATTTTGAGGTCGTTACTGGCCAGGGAAAAAATACAACGAGCGGAAAGGACGATTGGGAAGAACAAATGGACGAACTCCTCGGCGAGGATGGTGATCTTAAGTAAAATTAATTGAAATAATATAACAGACTGGAAGAAATGGGAAAAAAAAGGTATTATATTGTAAAACGTTTCGGAATACTCGATCGAAGGGTATTTACGTGTCGTTACGAGCCTCCGCTCAAAGTCGTTTCTTCACAATTGTGTGATGAG
This sequence comes from Hyposoter didymator, assembly GCA_037952995.1. Taxonomy (NCBI): domain Eukaryota; kingdom Metazoa; phylum Arthropoda; class Insecta; order Hymenoptera; family Ichneumonidae; genus Hyposoter; species Hyposoter didymator. The sequence goes on along the minus strand of JBAJMU010000009.1, from coordinate 10,256,379 downwards.
AAAAATCCAACTATCCTCCATTGTCTGGGTTCATTAACGAATTCTTGCTCCGTTTATTAATTTCTCATTGTTTAACGGCGGAGATATTTTTACGGAGATTTGTAATGATCGCACAAAATTGGTCTGTCTGCGTTGCAAATCTTGCTGAGCGTTCCTTTCGCAAGGTTTCCCTTTGAGAACGAAAGATCCGACGATTGTTTATAAGGGAAGCGTAATTTCGAGCGAGTAATTGAGAAGCGACGATTAAATGTGAAGAATTAACGTTAATCGAGACGAGATGAACGTTGTTTGTTTTGTTTGTTAATCGATTTATTGCGTTGAGTAATTTGTAAAAGTGATCAACAGAATTTGGTGCGATTTGTTTCCTCATTCGATCGAAATGTTGAGAATTTTTTAACCTCACTGTTCAACAAACGAGGAGATTAGCTTGGACCTGCGTACCTGGCCTATATATAATCGTATCGTTATATTTTCTGTGTAGCAACGAATGCTGTCGGTCACTTAAAGCGAAAGATGCCGCTTGCGATGTTTGTAGGAATGTTGAGCAGTTTTTTCATTATTTCATTGCCAAAGTATCGAAGTTTCATTTGTTTGTTCTATAGATTCGTCACTCGCGACTCGATCGCCAAAGATATGACGTCTCGTGACGAGTCTCGGTGCGCAGACTATTCTGCACGTTCATCATTTTGGTGAAGCTTCGTTCTCAATTATTTAAACGCTAAGATTGTACTTTTCGACAACGAGATTCCTGGGACTTGAAATAACTCGAAAATCTCCACGAGAACGTCTGTTTTGATCGGTCAACGATATTCAATCAATTAAAGCTTCTGATTATACTTCCAGCGATCCAGCCAACTGTCACATCGTTTCTAACTGCTAGAGAATCTCCCAATTGCATGCATCGGCATTTATTTATTTCGTATAACACAACTGTGAGCTCTCATTGATCTTGTACATTTATTATCCACTTTTAACTTTTGAGGAATTCGAGCTCGTCCGAGCATCATCATCTCTCTTGGTTAACCATGTTTCACACATATTTTTCAAGCACTAAATCCAAGTCGATTTCAACGCGAATAATGTCAAGCTGAGTCGTTGAACGACACATTCTTCCACAGCTAAGCTGTGATCTTTATCGCGTAGGATTATTGATCGTTGGTCGTGAAAGAAACGAAAGAAGATTCTAAAGAAAAATCGACGCCATTCCGAAGAATTAAATTCGTTTCCCACGCCGAGTGCAAAATGATAATTTGCAGAAAATCTGTCGTTTTTTTTTTTTTAATTCTCATAATTTTTTAATCGCCGGCGAAGTCTGTAAATTTTGCTGATCAAACGATCGAAATCTGATGGAAAAAATGGGAGGTAGTGCGTGAAAATTATTGAGTCGATTCCGAAAGAAGTGAAAGAGTGATTTTCTAAAGTTTGAAAACTAAAGTGGCAGGATCACGAATAATGAAAAATAATATCGGCGAGGATAAGAGGATATGGTGAAAAAATATTGGGTAGAAAAGCTGCTTTTACGAAGTTGCAGTTGTGTCGCAGGAGGGCCTAAAGGATCAGGCGTTATTTAGACGAATAAATAATCACGATTAGCGTGTTTAATTTAAGTTGGCCTCGCGCAAGAAACGGAACGAAAAGCAACAACAAATCCATGTAAACGCATAGTGGAATTTGCGTTGAAGAAAAAAAGAGACAGATGAAAAAACAAGTTAAAAAAAAAATGTAATTGTCGTACTGGAATCGGGCGTGCATCGAGTGCGTATCGATTGATTTTTACGGCATTTCTCATAGCGTTCCTTGTATTCGAATATGTTTAAATAACAGCAATATACAACAGCCAAAAACCAAAAAAAACAACGTGCGGTATATTAAAAGAGAAAAAGATTTAAAAAATATTTAGAAAAAAATAAATCGAGATATTCCCGAGTGCACACCGTTTTGTCACTCTGAGACTCGGGGAAGTAAATCGCTATATCCTCCGATGCAATGCATTCACTCATTAAATATGAGTATACACCTGGTACTTGTATGTATATACACGCGTATACATATAATATACATATATATACACATATACATATATGTTGTTGAATCCATTGAAAGTATGATAATATATATTATATGACTATTAATGAGAAAATATAATGATGCAGCAGATTAAATTGAGAAAAAAAAACACACACTATTAAGGAAATAATATTATAATTGCGATAATGTATTATAAATATACAAGTCGTGTACCTCGTGAGAAATAAAAACAAACCGAGTACTCCTAACGTGTATATTTATTTTTCTTATTCCATCGTTTACGAGCTTTCTTCATCGCTTGTACGTACGCTGCAGGTTCGATTGTTTCGTTAATTCCCAGAGGGGACGAGTCGGTAGATCGGAGAATTGGACTCGAACAACCAAATTTGAAAACAATTTCGATGAATTTATTTAGTGGCCTTATGGGGAAGATAGTGCGTGGTATCATCTTCAAAAAATGCCGCGTTTGTCGTCGCAGGTGCAACAATATCAGATAAATTTTCATGATTTTGATGCTGGGTCAACGATTTTCCCATAGATTCGTAGACAAAAGGAATTGGTTTAGATTGGAAAGTTGAATGAATTCAATTCCGTTGAAAGAATTCTTGACAATCCAGTTGATTTTCTTGCCTGGATCACATTATTTTGAAGTGAAACTTATGCGGGGAGAACGCCGCGTGGCGTCATGTTTAGCTGCTGTCTCTTTTTTAAGTTGGCAACGTATTGCCGCCACACAGAGAATGATAGAAAGATGGTGTGTCTGTATCTGTGACTCTGTGACTCTGTGAGCGCGCGCTGCGCAGCTCTATGATGGAGTCGGAATCGTGTTGTTTGTAAGTCGCCGAAGTTTTTTTTCCTGTAATAGATTCAATATAATTAAGTGTATGTCTATTGAACTGAGCGTGATGTGCCATTAACGGTGGACAATTCTTAGAGACGCAGGATTCATCGACGAAATATTAAGGTGAGTCCGTATTTCAAAGTCAAGCAGATCCGATTGTCCCCGCTTGCCGCTTACGATAATTGACAATGCATTTTCTTCCGCGATTGTCGTTTAATTAGTGTTTTTTCCTCTTGGGACACCATCCAAGGACTCGAGAATCAAATTAAACCGCTCAAAAATTTCAGCTTTAGAGAACAAAGATACAATTCATTGGGTATAGAAAAATTCTTTCTTTTTTCTTTGCTACATAACCTCACATTTATCCGCGAATTTTTATCTCCGGCAGTTCTCGATCAAACGCGTGGTCTCCGTATTCCCATCGATAGTTNTTTTTTTTTAATCCTTGCGTTATTGTTGCTTCATCAATGAATCTCAAAATAATTTCAAGCGCACGTTCGTCGTCGAACTCGACTGTCAATTTTGCTGTGCGGGCCAAATATATTTTCGTGACACTTTGATCATCAAATTTTCGGCTTTAACTTTGTCGTTATTCGTTGATTATTCAGAAAAGGATTGGAAGAAGAAAAAAACACTTAACACACTGTCAATTTCGTGTCACTCAGCAGAGTTTCAAAAAATTTATAGTAAATAATCAAATTTGAATTATTGTTTTGACATCTATGCCCCAGACCCTCCCTCCCCTCCTCTTACAGAATCATTCTTGCAAAAATCAATCCTTGATGGCAAGTACAGTCGCAGATCTGTTTTAAATCTTGAAAATGCTTTGTTAGCAAAAAAATTTGAAATTCTACAGATTCACCCGGACGGGATATTTTTCTATCCAATTATTATTAGATTTTTTGCAAAAATGAAATCGCTCTGTATTTTGGAGCGTTGAATGCACAGAAAAAATATTAACAACCAACTTTTTATACTTTTTCCAGCCTCAACGATTATTAGTAGCAATTAAATAGTGACTATGGACCAAGAGTCTGTAGTAACCACTGACAAGGATCCTCCTGGAAACGACAGTGGGCAGGAGAATCCTGATGTTGTACCGGATAAAGTCTCGACTGAATCTTTAGAAGATAAAGACAAAGATGATGTGGTGGCATCGAGCGTAGATGACAAAGTTGACAACGTTGACAAAGACGCTAGCCCGGAAAGGTCAGAAATTGCGGAAGCAACCAAAAGTCAAGAAGATGAAAAGAAAGACGCGTCGTCAGTATCGTGTGAGGATGAAAAAGAAAAAACTCCACCTTTGGCTGCTCCGGCAGATCTCAATAGTCTAAGCCCCGCCAAGGATATTTCGCAGACTCGTGACGACGACGTATCGAAAGACGAAAGTCCAAGCGACCGAAATGACAACAAAGATCCTGGGGAAGGAGCGGATGTGGAAAAAGAAGAAGAGACAAGTGGAAAGAGCAAAGAAATCTCTTTGGAAAAGTCAGTCGTCGAACCAGCGAGTGACGAAATTCCCTCGGACGAGCCTCCCCCGGATGAGCCTCCCGCGGAAGCAACCAGCAAGGAAAAGGTGGAGGAGCCATCGGACGATTTAGCAATTAAGGAAATCTCCTTGAACGAACCAGTTGAATCGACGAGTAAAGAAGCAGAGGAAACTCCGGGAGATGACAAAACGGTCGAATCTTGTTGTGCCGAGGAATCTGCTTCGGAAAATCCCGCCCCGGAAGAAGCGAGCAGCACAGTAGGGAGCGAAACTTGTGCGGAGGAAGAAGGTGGAGCGAAAGAAGACGAAGTCGAGTTATCGTCGAACGAGGAAACGGCACGAGCGAAGCTTGCGGATCGAGAGAATGTCGTCGAAATTGTAGATCCCTCGGAATCGCCGTCGAAAAAATGCGTTGACGATTCAAAATCGGACTCGGAATCAGTAAGCAACGAAGCTGATTCAACGAGCAAAGAAACACCGACGGAGAAGCAAATCGGGGAGCCGGAAAACACTGAATTCGTACAAATCTCACAGGACAAGCAGGACGATGGAGCCAACGAAAGTCAGACCATAGAAGCGGAGGATCCGTTTGGAGGAGACAATCTTACAGGAGAAAACGTGGAGCAAGGAGACGTTGATTCGCCGGCGATGGTCAACATGGATTTTCACAAATTGGGTGACCAAGCGGACAACCTGCAGGACGTCGTAAACGCGAAAGATCAGGGATCCGTAGAATTCGCAGCTGAGGACAGTAACCCCGATGATGTTCTGGAAAGCAACAATCCAGAAGGAGATTCCAGTGAAACAAATGCAGGAATTGTGGCTGGGAAAACGTCCGAAAGTAACGCCGAGATCGATGCCTCAAAAATGGCCTTAGATGGAGAAAAAAGTGGAGCCGATGTAGAGTGCGCGGACAAAAGTAGCGAAGACAAAAGCAGCGACGAGCCTATGTTGGTCGACAACTTGAGCGAAGGTCAGGAGGATGACGAACTCAAGAAAAAGGAGCAGAGCCGAGCTATGGACTCGGAGGATTCTCAGTCCAATGTTTTGCCAGGGCAAGATGACGAGCTGTGCATAATACCGGACAGCATGAAAGAGACAACGAGTTCCAGGAGCGGTTCAGCGAAAGATGGAGAAAAGGATAGCACGGATGTGACGATGGAAAAGTGTTGCGAGAACGCGGATAAAGAAGTTGAAGCGGAGAAGGAATCAACGCAGTCAAAAGATTTGGAAATCGTGGCTGAAAGCGACGAACCAATGACTGTGGACGATGACGAGCCTGCGAGTACACACGGCAAGGAACGCAAGAAAGATGACAAAGCGACGAGCGAGAAGAAATCTTCCACGTGCACGACAACGGCCGACGTAATCGAGGTCGATGACGAAATGAAAAGTTCGGAAATGGACGAAATGACTATCGGTGACGATGTGTGCAAACAATGCAGCGAGAAGAAGCCTTGCAACATAAACGTGAAGGTAGGCAGTGACACGTTCACCGTATGTTCACAAGCCTGCAAAGAAGCCTTCACCGGGGAGAACAACAAATCGATGGACATTCCGAGCGACGCGGTGAATTCGAAGCGTGAAAAACGTTGCGCCAGCTGTCTACTCATTGTCGAAACTGGTGACGAACGTAATTTGTCATGGGAAACAATGGAATTTTGCAACGAGGAATGTTTAGGCAAATTCCAAACTAAATACGGAAGCTACTGCAGAAATTGCAACGGTTCTGTACAACCAATAAGTTTGGGCAAGTATTGTGTCCGTTTTGGCTACGACGTACGACAATTTTGCTGCTCCTCCTGTCTCGAAGAATTCAAAAAGGGCCTCAAAGTATGCAGCTACTGCCAGAAAGATATCAGCTCCGGTATCGAGGGATTCTTAGCACCCGTTGGCGACAAAGGACAGTTCAAAGACTTCTGTACGCAATATTGTATGGAGAAATATTCACGAATGAACTCGAACGATCCACCGGCCACGGAGAAGAAGTCCTGCAGCGTTTGCCAAGAGGTAACGCGGTCCTTTTTATTTTTTACAGATGTTTCACCAATGTCAAAGTCAATTTTCGATTTTTGAATAAACGACCTTTCGAATTCGTTCCATTGAAATTTTTAAATGTAAATCTGAATTTTTGCGAATCTCGTTCATTTCGCCGCTTCAATGCAATGCGATTTAAATATCAATTTTTGTTCCCCGTTGCAGGTAAAAGTTGTGCATTGCGAGGTTCAAATAGATCGAGCGAGCCCGGTAGCGATTTGCGGTGATCCTTGCTTCGCCGCATTCAAATTCGTCAACAAAGTCGATCCCGAACAATGCTCAACTTGCAAAAAGTTCTTTGAACTCGTAAACAAAAAAAGTTTCGTTGTTTTTTATGAATCTGAGGCACACACCTTTTGCAGCAAAACGTGCCTGAATATATTCATCATAACTAATCGTAAAATCGTACCGTGCAATTGGTGCAAAGTTAAGAAATATAATTTTGACATGATCAGGAAAGATCTGAAAACGGGGCAAGCCTTGATGATGTGCAGTTTGAATTGCTTAACGCTATATCAAGTGAGTCAAAAAACTGGAAACCGAACCCACGGAGAAAATCATTGAGCCATAATCAATGTTTATGACTTTTTCAGGTTTCCGTGAACGCCGTATCGGCCAAACGAATAAGTTGTGATTTCTGCAAAGAATTCTCTCAAGCCCAGTATCATCTGACGATGTCAGACGCGACGATACGCAATTTTTGTTCGTACAATTGTGTGATGAAGTTTCAAGGACAATATACGAAATCACCGATAACTATACCTTCGGGCGACGATCCCGTGCCAACGGGTATGCCCAAAAGAACATATCCACCGGCAAAAGGTTCCGTACAAACGGTCCAAAAGCCCAATGACATTGCCAGCAAAAAGGCAATGCCGGTTATTTCGTCGGTAACGAGTTTAGCCTCGTTGACATCGAATGGCCAAGTAACCCAAGCTCCGTTACAACAAACAACATTGAACAACGTTAACGTCGCTGCCAATGTTGTCACAACTCAGACACAATCTCCTCAAGTTATTGTGAATCAACAAGTCATCACGAGACCACCGAGCCCAGTGAAAATTCATAACAAAGTAACTCAGTGCAAACCTCTGACGCACACCAAAGGCGTCTCCGTGCGACCACATCCTTGTCACAAATCAACTCAAACGGAAGGCGATGCGCGTATCCTCATACCAATTCCCGTTCCTATTTACGTTCCGTTTCCCGTACAAATGTGGAACATGCCTTTCCCCGTGCCCGTTCCCTTTCCTCTCCCAATCCCCGTACCGATATTCATACCAACAACGAGAAACAGCGCGAAAGGAATTCTCAAAGATATCAAGAGGATACAGGAGAAAATTCCAGCCGATCCATTCGAAGCTGAATTGCTCAGAATGGCCGAAATGGTCGCTACGGAGAAAAAAGCCACCGAAACTGATTCCGACTCCAGCGACGATAATGGGTAATGATATTTTTCATTATTTCATATTTCTCGATCCCGAAACCTCATCCTCGACCCCACCGTTCTCATTTCTCGTTGAAATCTTCAGTCGAGATGCGTCCGCCGAAGCAGTCGACTCCAGCAATACTTTCGGCGAAGACATGTTGCAAATGGCCCTAAAAATGGCAACTGGTGAACTCGACGAGCCTGCGGTCGACCTGGAAACTGCTCTCACCCCCAACACAATAACAGCCACACAAGCAACTTCTCAGAGCGATTCTACTATGAGTACGGACGGTAAAATCTTCCTCCACACTAATTCAAATCCTTCGATGCAACTTTTTAAAACACGATAACGTCCAAAAAATTGCAACTTTCCAACATTCGTTCATCATATTTATGAAAATTGTTTTTTATCCTCAAACACACAAACTGACAAGTCCCCGAATATTCGACGATTTAGAAAACACCAGATTAGCTTTGCCAAACTGGAATCGCTATTCATTTCGTTACAGTACAACCCGAAAGGAACGTGACGGCCTCTAATCGTGGAAAAAAACGCACGGTACCGTATAAACCACGCGGTGCACCAAGTAAACGAGGCCGAAGAATATCAGGGGTTCACGATGTTCCGATGATGCCTCCGCCCGAATCACAGCCTCCAGCACAACCGAGAATGATGGAACCGATCGAAAAGCCAGATGCTAACATGGCCCTAAAATATACGTTTGGTGTGAATGCTTGGAGACAATGGGTGAGGAAACAGTACAAAACTCTTTAGCAGCATTGTTTATTTTTACAACGAATGTGTGTCCAATCGGAAAATCGGTCCAAACTCGTTGAAATCTTACATTTGCCTTTGATTTTCACTTCACCAGGTGATTGGCAAAAACGCAGAACTGGAAAAACAAGTAACGCCAACCAGAAAAGTGAAATTATTCAAAACGGATCTTCTTCAACTTACAGCTGACGAATTGAACTATACGCTGTGTCTGTTCGTTAAAGAAGTGCGAAAACCCAATGGTGCCGAATACGCTCCGGATACCATTTATTATTTATGTTTAGGTAAATTATTTGAAAGGTTCCAAAATATTTTTCATACAACAAAAAATACGTGTGTCATTTACTCAAAATCACGTAATTTTAAAAGAAAAAAATATTTTCAATCTTTTCATTCATTTTATTTAATCGCCCCAATATTCTTTTTACAAATTGCAGGAATTCAACAATATCTATTTGAGAACAATAGAATAGACAACATATTCACAGATTCGTACTACGAAAAATTCACCGACTGTTTGAACGACGTGGCGAAGAAGTTTTCGGTCCTTTACAACGATGCTCGTAAGTCTAGAAATGATTTTGACCGCTACATGGTCCGTATGCGTAGATAGAAAATATGGGATGGATATAAAATAACTGGGAATATTTATGACGCGCAGAGTACATCGTGACGAGAGTCGAGGAAGAACATCTTTGGGAATGTAAGCAATTGGGTGCTCATTCGCCTCACGTACTTCTGAGTACGTTGATGTTCTTCAACACGAAGCATTTCAATCTCGTGGTGAGAATTAATTTTCATACGTAAGCATGAGCTTCGTCCTCAACGTATTCCGCTCTAATTTGCATAACGGGAATTTGCTCTTTCAGACCGTGGAGGAACACATGCAGCTATCATTTTCGCATATTATGAAACACTGGAAGAGAAATCCAGCAGCTCAAGCGGCGACTGCTGTAGCAGGGAAAGGTCCAGGCACGAGAAACGTTCTTTTACGTTTCTATCCTCCTCAATCTGCTCTCGGTAAATACACACTTTCTTCACAAGCTAATTACATCGAGCATTGATTTGTCGACGGTCATACTGATTTTTCAATTATTCAGAAGCTAATTCTCGGAAGAAAAAAGTCTACGAGCAACAAGAGAACGAAGAAAATCCATTGCGGTGTCCGGTGAAGCTTTACGAGTTTTACTTGTCCAAGTGGTACGTTATTATTATTATCTATTGAGGGTGGGGGTTAATATTACGAATAACCAAATTGTCGAACAGCTAATAATTCGGAATTTTGGTATTCATAAAATTAAATAAAAGAAAAGTAAGAAAGTCGAAATCAAATTTTTCAAATGACTAAAAATTCGAAATACAAAATAGCGAACGTCAAAAATGGCGAACGTCAAAACGGCGAGCGCCAAAATAACGAATTCTATTCTATTCTATTCTATTCTATTCTATTCTAGCATTCGTTATTTTGGCGCTCGCCGTTTTGACGTTCGCCATTTTTGACGTTCGCTATTTTGTATTTCGAATTTTTAGTCATTTGAAAAATTACATTTCGACTTTCTTACTTTTCTTTTATTTAATTTTATGAATACCAAAATTCCGAATTATTAGCTGTTCGACAATTTGGTTATTCGTAATATTAACCCCCACCCTCTATTGAATTAATTGAAATATCGATCCGATGAAAAAGGATTATTTGTCTGAATTCCAGCCCGGAAAGTGTGAAAACGCGCAACGACGTGTTTTATCTATTGCCCGAAAGGAGTTGCGTGCCGGACAGTCCAGTCTGGTATTCGACGTCTGCACTCGCTAAAGAACATCTCATAAAAATGCTTTATCGCGTTAAAATGGTGAAAGAGATAAACGTCGCGCTGCTGACCAGTTAATTCGTCACGGTCAATAAAATCCGTGATTACTCCTCATTATTATTTTTCTTCCATACAATTTTTTTAATTCCGACATGCATCGGCATCAGTCAACAAAAAGTCGTCGTAACGAGTTTCTAATGTTCTACGCTAAGGATTATATCCCGTGGGACCATATGAAACGAGGCTGAACAATAATCCGTGCAAACCACGAAAATGAGTGAGATTGAGAGATAAATTCAGTTTCGATATTACAAACAAAACTATACTTTATTGTAGGATTTTTACCTTATAATAAAAAAAAAAGAAATATCTTGTGTTTATTTCACAAGGTAAACGCAACAAAAAATTTCATTTCCTTTTTTTTCCATGACAATATTTTAGAAATAAGAGCGAAAAATGAGAAAACTTGTTGCTCCGATCATTCATTTGGGAACGAAACATTTAGAGAACCCCAAAGTCTATGCCTCATTGATTGAAAAACTTGGTAATCTAATGAATAAATTGGATATTTCAAATCATGATACATTGTTTATTTGCAAAATTGTCATACAATTGAAAAAGTAACAATTTTTTAAGTCTTGTCTGGTTGACTACTCGTTCCTCGAGCAACGAAGACGATGTTTGCATGATGATTTCTTAAAAACGACAGACGATTCAAGCAGTTTTCTTTGGCCTTACGAAAGTACGCTTGCGTTTCAATTTGCGACGAGTTATCTCAAGACTGTGCAGTTCCGAATAAAGCTCGGCGTATATTTCCTTCTGCTCCTCCTCCGGAATAGTTTCCCTGTAGATCTTCATGAGGTCATACTTTTCCCAAGGTCGTCGCGCTGCTACGGCCTTCAGATATCTCTTCCTATTCACCCACAAATCTTTTATGCCCTTCAAATCGTGGCGTTCCCATTTCTCTATCCACGGTTTTGGTTTTAATGGAACTTGCAGATCGTTTATTGGAACGGGACTCCCTTCTGGTAAGAACTCTGGCTCCATGTTCAGTGGGAATGTGCTATATTCCGGTGGTGCGTCACGCAGATATGCCAAACGGCCGTCCAAACGTTTTTCGAGCCTGAAAGTTTCGTCAAAATTATTATTTCCTCATTCGACAAGGTTGAACGAAGAATTTGATAAAAAGGATGGAAAATTTATCGAAATTTTGCACAAACTTGGGCAACGATTTTATTGCCAAGGAGAAAAACTCTTGATGGGAAATTTCAACTTTGTTTTGCAATTTTTCTCATTTTTCTGACCGAATCAACGAATATATTTGTACAAATTGCAATGCGAAACGTTACCTGATGCAGTCGATTTTCTGAATATTTGGATCGTACATCTCGAAGATAACGTCAACGCCCTGATGATCAATCACGTTTCTCAGTACGAAATTCGCTCTCAAGCCGCAACCGTTCTTCTCGATGCAAATTCCCAGGAATCTGTTGGTTTTTCCTGGTGCATGGGGTTCGGAGTAAGTGACGGCAACGATAGAACCGACATAAAACTCTGGTATGTCTATAATTGCGCGTCGCGCCATCATGTCCATTCGTTCCAGTCTCTCCCTCAGTCTGTTTCTAAAGTCAGCCTTGGGATCCGGTAAAAACTCAGGATACATGAATCTGTACTCCGGAGGTGCCAAATCCTGGGAACTTTGCGATTCGAGCTCCGCCACCAGCTCTTTCCGACTTTTTTGCACAGGAGCACCGTTGACCGCTTCTGCGTTCGTACTCGCCGTTGTCAAACATCGATTCTCTTTTGTTGCTAAAATGACAAAAATACTCTCGTCAGATATGACGAGCCCAAAACTTTTGTTCGTACCGGCATAATCGTTGCTTTGAGAATTTTTGTTGCATGCACAATGTTCGTTTCTTATGATTCTAAAATGAAAACCCGATCGATTTACTACGTGACAATTGATGAAATTCAGAGAAAGTTGATTTCAAAGATATTTCGATCGCTATTCATTGTTATTTCAATGAATTTGATGTCGATGTTTGTATCTAATGAGCACAAATGAGGTGGAATGGTTTGAGTCAATTTGAAGGTTATGGACAAAGATTTCGAATTATTTACGGCTATAATGAATGACACGGTGAGGATAAGTATTGTTTGAAAACTGGAACTTGTTACCCTAATATTGAAATATTTTGTTGTTTTTATAACGTACCGTACGATTTTAACAGTTGTAAAGTTTTTCGGAGTTCCCTAGTTAATACTCGGCTAACGGCTGACATTTTGAGTTCTGAGTGGAAAACTAATGCAGCTCCGTCAAGTTGGCACTGAATGTAAATCGTAGAACGTGAGAGACCTCCGAAAAGTTAGCCCCCCTAAGTAATTATTTGCGTTAATTAGTCTTTCCGAAAAATTGATTTCAATTTTGGGTGTGAAGCTGGCCCCCATATTTTCTATCTCCTCGAAAAATGGACTTAAACGTTTATTTTATTTTTGAATCGTTTGAGAATCGTTTGAGAGTGGGGGGCTAACTTCACGGAGGTGTTTGAGAGTGAAGAACTGTTTACAGTTGGAAATTGTTGCCGTCGCGCAGTGTACATAAGAACGGGGCTTTGTGCTATAGTACAACCGCCATTCGCGTTTCTGCGCGTTTGTTTACTCGAAATTGCGGGAAAAACTAACGTGTGCATATTTGAAAGAGGAACTTAATAATAAAAAGTTTACGCGGGAATCATTCAATCAAAGTGAAAAAACTATTAACTGGATATTTGCCAGAAATTTAAATAATTATCATCTTCATGAGGTCGGCAACATGGTGCGGAGGAAATCAACTGCGAGGTTTGTAGGTTATGGTCAAAGTTTGAAACGCTCCAACTTGAAACATGTTTTGAAATCATTGGATGTATAAATTGTGTTCAGGTCACAATCTGCGCGTTCTACATCGACCACAAAATCATCAGAGCCTCCAAGAAATAATCCCAGGGTAAAGAAACTCAATGAAAATTCCCATTTTTGACAGAACTTTTCACAACTCATTATCGAAAGCTAGCAAAGTTCTCTATTTCAACATTTCCACAAACATGTACTCCGATCGAAATTTATTCCTCTTGACAAGAATATTTGAGCAAAAAGAAAAGAAAAAAAATCTCATTCCTGTGATTCCCGCCGAGTGTTCCCATGTTATTTTTTTTTCTAGACCGAGGTCGTGGTCAATAGGAATAGGACGGCAAAACGAACAATGCGAGCTTTACAAGAAATCAAGTACTTGAGAAAAACAACGTGTCTGCTCATACCAAAATTGCCATTCGCCAGACTAGTCAGAGAAATACTCTTTGACCTTTTTCCAAGGGAAAATGTATCACGGTACGTTAAAGACAATTTCAAAATTTGACGATAAAGATTTGGACAATTGATGAAAAACTGTAGCTGCGAATTGTAAATTTATTTATGCTCGTAAAATCAAAGAAGATTCGTCACAATTTGACGAACTTGAAGTTTTTTTTCTCCCTCAAATCCATGAGAAACAATTCAGTATCGATTATTTTTCCTCAGACTGCAAGCTTCTGCTTTGGAAGCGCTTCAAGAATCAGCCGAAATGTACCTCACGCAGTTTTTCGAAGATGCAGTTTTACTGACGTTCCATGCCAAGCGAGTGACGTTAATGCGAAACGACATGATACTCATGAGACGTTTGAGAGGTCGTGATGACGTGATAAACAAATAGGATTCATAAAAAAGTGCCATTAGTTCGATTGACAATAATTTACGAATTAACTCGATAATATTGAAGGAAATTGATGTACAAAAGTGTTGACAAGAGCATCTACCTCGAAACTTGCAAAGGTTTAAGGTGCAAAGTATTTATAATAATTTTACATTTGTACGATTAATAAAACTTTGATAAATATTTCTTAATCGGGTTGAAACTGAATGTCTTTAAAGAATGTGACTTTTCGTTGAATTAAAAAAATCGTTTCCCCGAAGTGAAAGGAGCATGTTGTACCTCGTATCGATAAAAAATGGAAAGGATTATAAAAACAAAAACTCGTACAAACGAATCGTTTCCACGTTTATTTTCATTTTCATAAAAAAAATTTAGCCGTTAAACAATCAGAGGGAGGAGTTGAAAATATAAATTTATATTTTCCACTGTGGTGAACCTTTGGTAAAATATGGGTAATGGTTCTTAAATAATGTATATAATATATTTATGTATATAAATAAAATTATGTGTTATTCTGTCCAAAGATTGCTATAACGAAATGAAATTTCTTGCGACGAAATTTGTCCAATGGGTTTTAAAATGATGATAAAAATACTCTAAATCGAGGCTAACAACGAATGTTTAAAATATTAATTTCAAGGGGTTTTTAAACCAACGAAAAATCCATTTTTCGTGGTTAACAGCTGCAGTTATTGAATAACATGGTGTAGTCCGTGAGTAAAATAACTTGAAAAAACTAATGGTAGAAAGGATTAACAGTATAACGATTATCCTACTTATATAAGAATAGTATAATACATTTTTTGTTTTTTAAGGTATAACTATCGCAGAATGGGTTGATTTAGGATTGTCTTGAAATTTAGTGTAAATATTCTTGACATTAAAACGAACAACTTTCCTATGAGACGAAACATTTTCTGCCGTCTAGAATTTGAGATATTTCATTTCCAATTTTATATTTTTCCCATCTAAACGCATGTAAATTGAAGTGACGTTTCGTTAAAAAAGTTGCAAGAAAAAACAAAAGAAACGCGACTTCAATTTACATGCGTTTAGATGGGAAAAATATAAAATTGGAAATGAAATATCTCAAATTCTAGACGGCAGAAAATGTTTCGTCTCATAGGAAAGTTGTTCGTTTTAATGTCAAGAATATTTACACTAAATTTCAAGAAAATCCTAAATCAACTCATTCTGCGATAGTTATACCTTTAAGGAAATATAAAAAGCACTTGTGAAAGCCGCCTATTTTTATCAACAGTTTTAGAAATATTTGAAAAAGCAACGAAATCTCGTTCTTTTTAGCTTAGGCACAAAAAATTTCAATCGTTCTCTCAATGCTGCCAGTCGTTGTACATTCAAAATAGTTTTTCAGCTGCCTGATAATTGAAAATATCCTATAACGTGTATAATAAATTAACAATATTCAAAAGTTTTTTTCTCTTTTGTAGTCAAGCACAAGAAAATAACAATTGTTCCGTGAGAGCTCGATCGACGAAAATCGAGGAGGCTCTCTGATGCTTTTCAACGTCGTCAAAGCACTTGCTTTCGATCAGCACTTTGTGTGTAGAAAATTAAATTAACAATAAGTCTATATCACTTGTTTATGTTTGTTTTTTCTCCCGTTAGAAAAAGCGATTATTTCTTAATCAATGATCTCACTTTGTTCACACATTTGTTCATGAAATTTCGCTTTCTTTTTGGATCAGCGGCGGAAGTTGCGTGCAGAGAGAGCAACGAGCCTCTCTGCTGTTGCTGGTTTTGGTGATTGTGAGAGTTGAGCTTGTTACACGCACTTTCCTGACCTTCGGAGTGGTCGGACGAGAACATTTCGTTGTCGTCTAAACCCGCACCACAGCTTTTTGCTTTAAGGAGCATCGTGCAAGGCTTTTCGTATTTCGATACGTAAATCGTCTCTCTGCCTTTGCCCCTATCGCGGTCATCCTCTGTGTTTTCTTCGACATCGTCTTCGATTATTTTTCCGTCAACCTTCCGGCTACTCGAACGAGCTGGAAAGTCGTCGACACTTGGTTTTTCCGTGCAATCTTCGGATGATGACGACGACGAAATTCTTGAAATTGCCCGCCCTGCTGCCGCTTTCGTTGCCTCGTTTAAATCCACCTTGCTGCTGTTTAATTTGGTTCGGAGTCTCGGCACGGGCAGCGGATTCAATTCGTTATCGGAAGTTGATGCTCCTGCGGCGAGAACCGCATCGGTGGACGAATTTCCTTCGCTGCAATCGACAATATTCTTGCCTTGTAGTTTTTCCACCGTCGTGTCGATCGGACTACGAGAACTTGTCCTTGCAGAAGTTTCCGGAGATTCCACGAGGCCGCCGTCGTCGTCCAGAAGCCCATCGAGACTTCGAGATCTCGGACGCGGCAGCGGCTCAGGTTTCTTCACCGGTTTTGGAACTTTGTTCTCAGTTTGATCGATCAACTCGAGCGAACGTGATCGCGCCGATGGCGAAGACGGATGTCGAGGTGGACGACGGGGTATCGGACTTCTTCCCGGATGAGTGTGAATGAATTTAAGACGCGGAGACGTTGGCGGCATGCTCATCAGCCAATGGGACGGACTCGACGATTTACGAAGCCTGCAAATTCATTGAAACGATTATTCAATGTTCAAACAGCAACGAGTCTCTCCGGACACGGAATAATAACAAATAAGTGCCATGCTCATTCGGCTAAAACGAAAAAGAAGAAAAAAAAACACATCTACGTGGAATAATGGAAAAAGACGCTTCACATGTTCGTTCCCCGCCAAAAATCTTTGAAACGTCATTCGTTCGATTTCATCCTCCGACTTTCCGCAAAAGTTGATCGATTTTTTGTCAATTTATACAAAAACGTTAGTCCTGAATTTTTGGCCAGGACGACAGGTGTGAAATGTTTCTAAATGTAACAACGAAGACGGGAGATAAAATGTACGAAGGATCGAATTCAAAGAGGAGAGGTGAAATAATTGGATGAAGGAAAAGTTGACAACAACTAAACAACATCGAGAGATTAGGTTGATCCTTGACTGACCTATGCAGATCCGAGCGCGTTTTAATTTCGATCTATCCGCTCGTTAGGTTCGTTTATTTCATTATTTTCGTTTCTATAGGATTTATTCCGATCGATCCTCGCTGCGTATGGAATAAAATTGTTACAATCGATTGAGTTAGTGTGTTGGATTCACCGATGAGGTGTTTTTTTTTTAGTAAGAAAGTACGACGAGAATAAATGATGAAGGAAAAGAATTAACCTGCTTGGTATGGCTGTGGGCGGGCCCTCTAGTCAATCTCTACCATTCGTCGAATCTTTGTCGCTACCTCGACTCTCGTTGCTGTGCATTCTTTGATAATTTGGGGGTTGTCGCATGTTTGTGCTTCCTGGTGTGCTCGGAGTTGTGACTTCCTTCGATCCAATGGCACGAGAAATTCCGCTCGATAGTTCAGGACGTACCGGTGTTTCCAAGCGCATAAACCTGCAAATAAGTAAAACGTGTTTTTTTTTTTAACAGATATAAATGAAAATTGATTGAAAATTCATTCTTCGTTCAGAATTTGACGAAAAAATTGGTGAATTTTGTGGATAAATTGAAAAAATTAAAAGGACGCTTACACACCTTTCTAATTTGTCTACGCAGGCGTCTTGATAGTCGTGAATCCATCGAACTCCATTAAAATGACAGATCGCCCTCATGTCTTCAGGCAATTCTTCGGGTTCGGGCCATTGGAAGTTGTCGATTATTGGAATAATATTACATTGAGATTGTAAGGCTGCAACGATTTCCTAATTCGTGGGCAGAAGAAACAAAACTGTCCGATTAGAAATGGTTCGCGAAGGAAAATCGAGATGGAATATTTATTGAGGAAAAATGTAAACTTACTCTGTGAACCCAGTCCTTGCCTTCGGTATCCTGTGTGCATCTTTCGAGGGCTTTAGGTGTGAGTACGAGTAAAAAGTGTTTGGCTTGTCGTATGCTCTGCAGGAGATTATTATCAAATTTTCCGGCCTCGAGTCTCTCGACATCGATGAAAACGGAGAATCCTCGTAATTGTAAGTGGACCTTGAGAAGGCTGGCCAATTGCGAGCCGTTGGATCGTCGGTAACTGACGAAAACGTCGAGGGATTTGTCCGGGGATTCGTCCGGTCCGCAGGGACTGAATGAATTAGATTGTCCATTTTTAATAGCGTCGAGGATTCTTAATCTATGAATGCTATTGGTAATTCCACATTCGGTCAATAATTGATCCTCCGAAATGTTTCTAATGTATTCCTTGTCGACACCGGCATTGAGCATGCCATAAGTGTAAATGGAAAATTCAACGCCGAGCTGTTGCAAGAAACTGTTCAAGTTGCCGATGTCCCGGCTGCTGTAATCGGCTATTTTTTTGAGATTCTGTAGCTCCCGAGTGAAACGTCGCCGTCTTATGCCGTTGGTGAGGCCAATGTCTTCGCGTAAATTCTCTTCTGTAAGTTGCAGCAACAAATCACCATCGACGCGAGACTCGACAAAGTTGTTGGCATATTCGGCGAAGCCAATTTGTTTGACCCACTCTCTGACATCCTCGCTGGACCACAATGGAACTTGCTGACTCAATTTGTGGGGAATTTCTTCGCCGATGAGTCCCAAAGCTTGGGCGGCATACTTGGAGGCAACGGCGTTCGGGCAACTGGCAACTTTTTTCAAAGGTTCAATGGCTCCGATGTCCCGAAATATTTCGGTGTTGCCCTGTTGTTTTTTGATACCGGCTTCCATGCAAAAGTGAAAAGCCGCTAAATTTCGAGCTTCTTCACGTTTCGAGCTCAAAACCGGTACCAATCGTTCGAGCCAATTCTTGCTCTGTCCGTGGGCGTGAGCAAGATTCGATTTGGCAAATTCGTACGGATTGTGCGAAGTGACGAACGGTTCAACGAGATTCAAAGTCCCGGATCCTAGGACCGCAGCTTCGATCTCTTTGTTGGCAACGAGGACGGCGATCGCTAAACAAGCGTAATACTTGATATTGTCGTCGTTGTGAAAGGCCAGCGGGAACAACCATACGTGAACTTTTCTCTTGACCATGGCTTCCTGATTTTCGGCACCACCGTACAACGACAAATTAGCCAATGCACCCGCGCAATGACGTAGCGTTTCAATGTCGCCTTTACGACATTCGAATAAAACGACGTCAAGCCCTCCCAGTCTAACGACATCGCTGCACGTACCTTCGCTGTGCTTAAACAAATGTTCCAAAATCCCAGTACCGACTCTCACGTGATCCAACGAATTTGCATTTTTCATGCATACGCAAGCGACGTTTACCACTTTTTCCAAACCGTTCTCGACCACGTGGGCACGATTTTCAGTCGTTAAACATTGTTCGAGAAGCCGTGCCGACGAGAATTGTAAATCGTGATCACTCGCCACGCAATTTGTGATTAAAAGATCGAGACCGCCTCTCGTTCTCAACGTATTACACAGTGTGTAACCGAGCTCGTGACCGTGTGTCGGAACCGCCCATGCTTTGCGAATTATTTCATTAACACGATCCAAC
This sequence comes from Hyposoter didymator, assembly GCA_037952995.1. Classification (NCBI taxonomy): domain Eukaryota; kingdom Metazoa; phylum Arthropoda; class Insecta; order Hymenoptera; family Ichneumonidae; genus Hyposoter; species Hyposoter didymator. The sequence continues at coordinate 10,236,721 of JBAJMU010000009.1, read as the reverse complement.
AACAACGGCGCTTTCCCACTCTTCGTCGAATCGTTCGACTTCAAACGCTCCACGAAACTGTTTAAATAACTCGAATATTTTGCAATCGCCGTATCGACATCCTGAGGATTCGAATTCGAACACAAACCGTCCAAGTCGTCCAAAGGCAATGACAGCAATTCATCGTCCCCAGGACGCATTCCGTTCATCAATTGATTCACCGCTGACGCTGCCGTTATCATCGATGACTTTGACGTCACACCCTTCGAAGCTATCGTTATGCTCGATTGAGACGATGATGCCATGTGCTTCTCGTGGTTGTAGATACCCGATGAAGAGACTGTCTGTCTTTGCTGCTGGGCCGCCATTGCTTTCTGCCAACATTCAAATATTCACATTAAAGCTTATCGATCCATTTTTTTTTTAAACCTTTTACAATCTATTTCAAATCCTGTCGTATACAAATTATATTAATCGTTTTTTTCGGACGTTCAATTGAAAAATCAGCCAAGGCTCATTTTGTAGTCTGGAAAGTTGTTTTTTTTTTATTTTTCAGCGATTTGTTGACCCTGCTATGGAAAAAACGAAACTTTCTTGCATTCCAACCAAGTAAACTCCACTCAAAGTATTTTCTATTAATTCAGAAGAAGAATGTGAAACGAAATTTAGAAAAATCATTTTCATCGAAAAAAAAATGAATTTTTTTGTAACTCGCCAGCACGAGAAATCGTATACATTTCGCAATAAAGATTTCACAGTGTCGTCGTCATTTCAGTCTTAGTCACTTGAGAATCAATTGAAAATGTGGCTGTTCATTTATAGTTGATGGTCAATCTCGTGATAAGAATAATCTCAGGAATCAACTGTGCCGGTTGAATCATAGCCCGGTGGACACAACGGAGTCGTCGAACGGATTCATCGACGATGACGATTTAAAGATGAGAAATTTTCATTAAATGAAAAATTTATTGAAACGGTGATAAAAAAATTATCCTACCATGTTGGAGTCGAGACTCCATTTCCGTAGCGAAGTGTGCTTCTTCATGAGATAATCGTGATAAGGTAACGAGTGTCCGGAAGATTGGAGAATCGGGTTGAAGAAAAAAAGCGAGGAAGAAAATTGGAACGCTCCTATCAAAAGCGCGGACGTTTGAGAACTGATCGGCGTCTCGATGAGTTTCTTCGAGCCGGGTGTGAAAAGATTCTCGTTGAGATACCGCGGATCGCTCAGATTTTAACCGAGTGGCAAAGCAACGCGAGGAAAAGCAAAATAATATACGAAGGCTGCGTTCGCAATGTCGAATAAACGCGAAATACGAGAAGGAGGAGCAGAAGGCGGGATCGAAGAATATTACGTCTCCCGGTAATAACGAAAAGTGCCAAACGTTTCTCTGTCTCTTTCTGACTCGCTCCCACGCACGCGCCTCAATTTACGAGAATCGTCAAGTTTAAATATTTGAGGCGAAGCCAGCAGCAATGCGCTCTAGATCGATGTGACCGATTCGCCAAATTTCTCAACTCGATACATTCTTGATAACAATTGTCTGAAGTACTTTCTTCGAATGTGAATTCAGATTTTTCAGGCCAAGTGTAAATTGTTCAATTATAAGGAAACAAAAAATGCAACGAATCGTGAGAATTGCTTCAATGATTTATATTGCAAGATTCAGAAATGGCAAAAGAATTTTTGTCCATAATTCGAGCGAATAAACGAAAAAGAAATTTTGAATGACAATTATATTTTATGAATGTCAAGTAGCGTACGCGATCAATCAAATTTATCGAGCCATCGTGGATATTTTTCGGCCAATAAAATCGCATGGAGATCGAACGACCTTCAAATAAAAAACGTCTTCACGAGCCCCAATACTTTTGGATATTCGAGAAAAATGAGGAAAGTCTTTGGGGCAAGACGAAAGTGTCAAACTGCAATGAATTTTTCAGTCTCAATTTTTCTTCTCTCATTATTTCACGTCTGAGGATAATAAACGTGGGCGAGTCGAAGAATCAAAGAAGGAAATGTTGTTGCAAGAGCACGTAGTGTACGTGATAAAATTGACCAAAGTGGAATACTTGATCAAGACAAATGGTTTCGACGTATCTCGATGAACAATCTTTAACATGATTTAGCACTTGGTGGTAGTGATTCAAAATTTGTATGTTTTTATTTCGCTCCCCGCGGCAGTTCGCGAGGTATTTTCGTTCTTGCAGAGATGCATACACAGCTTTTTCATTTGTTTAAGGCAGCGAGTACGAGGAAAAGCGAAGCGTGAAAAAATAGAAATGCCTTGATCGTAATTCTCGAAAAAAAACGATCGCGAATATTTTCGATTTAAAAAAAGATGGGGAAAAAAATATTTATTGAGTGTTGAAAATTTGAGTGCCATCGCATGAATAATCATCAATGGAAATTCGAATCGCCACGTGATGATTTTTCCAGCTCGAGTGTGAAAACAAATTGTGTGAAAATTCGGNGAGGATAATAAACGTGGGCGAGTCGAAGAATCAAAGAAGGAAATGTTGTTGCAAGAGCACGTAGTGTACGTGATAAAATTGACCAAAGTGGAATACTTGATCAAGACAAATGGTTTCGACGTATCTCGATGTCTCGATGAACAATCTTTAACATGATTTAGCACTTGGTGGTAGTGATTCAAAATTTGTATGTTTTCATTTCGCTCCCCGCGGCAGTTCGCAAGGTATTTTCGTTCTTGCAGAAATGCATACACAGCTTTTTCATTTGTTTAAGGCAGCAAGTACGAGGAAAAACGAAGCGTGAAAAAATAGAAATGCCTTGATCGTAATTCTCGAAAAAAAACGATCGCGAATATTTTCAATTTAAAAAAAGATGGGGAAGAAAATATTTATTGAGTGTTGAAAATTTGAGTGCCATCGCATGAATAATCATCAATAGAAATTCGAATCGCCACGTGATGATTTTTCCAGCTCGAGTGTGAAAAAAAATTGTGTGAAAATTCGGCAAGGTTCAACGAATCCATTGGCATAACAAACCTTTTCGGAAGAGAAAGAATCGCTCTGGAGTTTCATCGAAGAGGCAGCCACGTTGTTGCTTTCCTGATGAGAAAGATCGCCGGCTTTTAAGCTCCTTTGTTCCTAAAAACAGACGAGAATTTTCTAGATTTATTGTTTTTATAAGTAAACGAGAAGTTTCGACAAGTTTCGAGAAAGACAAGAAAAAATAAACACTCTGGAGGCTCGTAACGAAGCGAAAACATGGGTAAATATTGTTCTTGACTTGTTGCAAAGTTTTTACACGCCTCGAGTGCACCAGAAGAATTTTAAATCTTTGTAAAACGAGGCAAACGATTTATAGGGCTGAAGAGACGAGCACCGTACGAAATAATTAGAACAATAACCATTCGACAAAATAATTCCGAGAAGTTTGTTTTTTAAACAGAAAGAAAAAACAATTCGCGTGATCGACGAGAGTAGAATGAGCCAAGAAACGAGCCCAGGCTTCGAAAAAGCTAAATATGTATTTCTAGACCATCCACAATTTCCGCTATCTCGAAACTCATTTTTTTTCTCTTTCTGTCCCTGGAACCGAAGCGTGGGTGTTTGCGAGATTGATAGTACTAAGAAAGGTTCTTCCCACCGCAGGTTTTATCTACTCGGGCTCCGTATTTTTTTCTATCGTTAATGGAGTCGAGTTCCCGGAGCTTTTACACGTTGTAAAAAAAAAAAACGAAGGGTTTTCCCGTTGACTGAAAAAAACTCAAATTTTTAATCGATCGCCAGAATATTTCGATAACAACCGAAGGATCTTTTCGATGTAATCTTCAGAGACCGTTCAAGGTCGGAAGAAACTTGACCCTGACTGATTCAATGAAACTGCGCAACTGCCACGATCCTTGAACTTTAAAACTCACCAAACGCTACACATTGCGATACGATAAAACGTTTATTTTGTATTTGGGACGAATCACGATTCGCTAGAAACGAAAACGAGAGAAACGAAAAGAAAATGAACGTCTTGACACGTGAAACGATCCGTTTATATGGGTGGGGGTTAATATTACGAATAACCAAATTGTCGAACAGCTAATAATTCGGAATTTTGGTATTCATAAAATTAAATAAAAGAAAAGTAAGAAAGTCGAAATCAAATTTTTCAAATGACTAAAAATTCGAAATACAAAATAGCGAACGTCAAAAATGGCGAACGTCAAAACGGCGAGCGCCAAAATAACGAATTCTATTCTATTCTATTCTATTCTATTCTAGCGTTCGTTATTTTGGCGCTCGCCGTTTTGACGTTCGCCATTTTTGACGTTCGCTATTTTGTATTTCGAATTTTTAGTCATTTGAAAAATTTGATTTCGACTTTCTTACTTTTCTTTTATTTAATTTTATGAATACCAAAATTCCGAATTATTAGCTGTTCGACAATTTGGTTATTCGTAATATTAACCCCCACCCGTTTATATATTTTGACTGCGAGCTTTTTTCTAAGAGAAATTTCGAGTTTTCTCGACAACGGAGTCAACGCGCCCGAGTATTTTGTTCCGGGACACTTTTCTTTGCGGACAACACTCTACTCGAGGACAAAATGTCACCCAACGCGGTTATTGTGCCTTTATACCGTGGAATACGTTGTAATACCATTTCGGATTTATGGTTCTCGGAAAGCTTCAAAGTCGAATTGCCATTTAAATTTTTCGATGTGACCGCTTGGTCGCGACGGGCTACGGCGTTGCGGGGATTCGACTCCGGGTAAAAAAGCCTCGCGGCACGTCCAAGTCGAAGACCCATCGCGAACTGCGGCACAATGTCGAGTCCGCAGTTCAGAGTTCGAGGAAACTCCATAGAGGGTGGTTGCTCGTTTTCCTATCGACCGAGACGCGAGGTTGCCCTGCGCGACGGCAGGTTATGACTCAGTTGGGCGTGCATCGAACTTTCTTAAGGCGATCCCTCAGTTGGGTCAATACGAGAGAGATTACCGAAAAGGGCATTTCCCTTTTTTTTCAAACAATTTTTCACATTTTTCGTGAAAAACAAAAATGCAACATTTTTTTCTGGACCACAAATTGCACAACGTCCAACTTTCATTTTTCTTGAAATATTGTCAAGTTTCTCGAGCTTGCATCACCTCAAGAAAACTTGACACTTCGCCATTCCCTTTACTTTCCCTTAAATCCAAATATTTACCAAGTATCGAAAAAAAAGTTTCGTGTCTTTTTTTTTCTTCAAGTTTTAAGCAATTGATCGAGCTGCTTGATTCACGCGAATCGATCGACGAGTGAGCACGATTTCCCATAGAGAAATCTTGGATTTTATGGCGTAACGTACCATTGCAGATGCGACGCTTTTTTCCGCAGAGACACCGTCCATTTCCACTCTCGCTCTTGCCGCTGTTGCTGCGCTTTGTTCTTTGTAAGAAACGTCACCAGTTTGGAGAGCCCTCATTTCAGCGCTATTCGCTGTTGCTTTTTCCGCACTGAAGCCATCGGTGACGACCTGTTGGGAAGACGAAAAAAAAAAAACGATTAATACAGTTCGATGGAAGGATAAAAAGGGAGAATTATTCTTCGAGGCTCGACCGTTACGTACGACTACCAAATGAGTGATGTATCCATGCCACTTATGACCAACTCAATTAGGAGAATTATTGATCAATTTCTTTACTCCCATAAATTCTCAAATTTATCAGACGTCAGAAAATTGATGAATTTTTCAATCATCATGAAATTGAGCTCGGCAAAGAGAACGAAAATAAAAATAAAAAAATATCTGGCTCGTTGCCACTTGATGAATCAGTCTCGAAATGTGTGCACGTTAAATCACCGGAAATACACTTTCAAATAAGAATTTTAACATGCAACGAGAACGGCAAAAAAAAATGGAATATAAAGACTCGACCTAGAATTTTCTTATCGCGATTTCTTTTAATTACAAAATACAAGTTTGTGTGTCAGAGAAAAGGTGAGAAGGTAAAAAGGCTCGTCTATCGCCACGAGAATTGCGAAAGCTCGTGGGTTACGATGAGATGCAAATGTGCACACAGGACCTCGACCCAGAAATATATAAATAATAAAAAAAAACATCGCAGATTTGAAATTTTTTAGGGACGATTTGATGTTTTGATAATTTTATTGATGAAAATAAATAATGAATAATTAATGAGGTACGGACCTTCGTTTTTGAGGCGCTTGTGACTTTTTTCTGTTCAAACTTCATGGTTTCCGGTCCAGCTGGAAGCGAAGACATGTTCGGGATGCTGGACATGTTAATAGTGGGATTCATATTGTGAAGATTATTAAGGGAATTGAGAGTGCCGAGTTGTGAAGGTGAACCGGAAAGTGTGACAGTGCCAGTGACCGGGGGTGGCGTATCCGGATCCGGAAACGTAACCAACGGTTCCGACAGATCGTTTTCCTCAGAGCCACTCCCGTCTCTGTAAAAATAGAAGCGACAAAATGTAAGGACAGTTAGAAAACCGAGGAGAAAATTCGCTTCTCTTTGCCAGGAAAACGAAAGAATTATTTTCAAGGATTTAGCAAAAAAAAGGCTCGAGGTGAACTCGTAAATAAAATTCAGCTTGGTTGGTCTGTTGAATTCAAAAGTTATTTCTCAATTCTGTCGAATGTCATGCTAATTTGGAGTAATAAAAATGGAGTTATTCGTTAGGAAATAATTGGAATATCAAAACTTTTACGACCGATTCGAAATTTGAAATTTTTCATAAAAATCTTTCCCATGGAACAACAAGACAAATATTTATTTTCAAGGCTGCATATTCACCACATGGAGAGTTAAATAATTTGTAATGATTTGACATTACGAGTGATGTTATGCGCGAACATAAAATAAATCTTTATCGTTTTTCTCTGTGGAATGAATTCCCTTAGCTCGGGAACAAGCAGTGATAATGTAATTTGGAAAGAACAAATATTTCAAATGTCAGAATGAGTTTGAAGCAACAAGTTATTTGGCTGTGAGAATTTCGATTGAAAAATGAAAGCGAATGAGAAAACTTACCTGTCGACGAGATTCTCCATGCTGTTTCTCAATCGTTGTGAAAAGTTGGTCGACATATTTTTCATTTCGGAAATGCCACGTTTTAATTCAGTGAGATCGCTCTTCATGGAGCTCGCCTTCATTTCACTCGACGACGACGAGGTAAGAATCCTCTGCGAGGACTTGGCGACTCTGCTACTGCTCGAGCTGCTCGTTTGGCTCTGGTTCGTGAGTATCTGAAAGTTGGGACAAAACAAAAAATGCTCGGTTAAGCCAAAGCGTCTGAGAATTATCCAACTATTTTTACAGAGTACAAACAAAAATACGAGAACGAGACCAGCCAGAGAGCGAGTATGCGAAGAGGCAAGACTTTTTTTTTACATCGTTACGAGTCAGACTGCTATTTCGAATACGTGGGCGCGAAAATGTCGCCTTCGAATGTGAATCATAAGCGAAGCGATCATCGCCTCAAATGCAACCACATTTCGCGCACTTTCTAACTTATTCGCGAGTAACGAGAACGCATAGAATATTATGAGCCAACGCGCACAGTGGAAGACTTTCGATCGTGCTAGAAATTGGCAAGCGAATTGACAAGATGCGCGAGACGTTGTTCCAACGATTTTTGATTTCGCGCCAGAACTCTCGCTTCCCGATCTCCTTCGATTCTAGAAACTCACTGATTTCGACCCAAATTTCAAACCCTTCGTTTTCTATGCCAAAGTTAAATTCCCCCATTAACCTTCGAGTCGTTTCCAGAGAGTCATCAAAATTCTTCAAAATTAACACCCCAATGAGAAAATTCAGTGAGAACTTTAAATTTTGCAAAAATCATCTTAGAGATCAAGACCAACCCACGCACTCGTGACACTCAAGTTCAAAACAATTCGCAAAATAATTCAAGAACGACGATAAATTTCGTGGTAACGAGTAGCGAGACGTTGCGAACGTTTCGTATAAATCTTTCCTAACATTGATATTAACCGTTAATACCACGTTCCTGAAAGCGATTAAAAACTAATCAGACTAAAAAATTGAAGTACGAACAAGAATTAAACGAAAAAAAAGCAGAAAAAAAAGTGGACGACAAATTCGATCGTCGTGATGACGACTGTCGTATTTTTGGAGATTATGTAATCGGAATAACGTGGTATCGGCCGAGTGGAGTAACCGAGGTGCAAATAACTCGTAAGTTTCCAAGAGTTGAATGAGTCCTCTGGTCTCAAGAGTATTTATACGTATAAATATATGAATCGAATTGTAAGAAGAAACTAAACGTTCGCAGGTTTCCCCTCGTTCTTTTTTCGACTCTGAGAATGTTTATGGCTGATAGCACGTTTGCGTGGGTGTACTCGACTGCTTGAAAAACGATTCGTCTTTCGTCAGATCGATCGTCACGCGCTCAACATTCTTCTTGCAAGAAAAAATCCAGGCTACGACGAAATCGCATTTCGTTTTCGATGAAACTTGCACCAGTCATCAATTTTTCTGTGAATACGAAATTGTCACATTGCACAAACTTTTAGAATTAACGAGTGATCGAATATTTCAAAGAACGATTTATTTTTCAGCGATTTTCGTGGCAAAAAAAAAAATAATCAATTCTCTTTTTTTTTCGAGTCATCCACTCGAAGAAATTGTTACCAATATAGTTGCCAAATGGTTGTTGATTGTTGTGATTATTGAAAAGAAATATAAAAGTGTTATTTTTTTGGAGAAATTAATGAATCAGAGAATCGATGTAAATTCTCGAAAATGACCTTTCGTTTGCCGATCGAAATGACTAATCAAAGGAACAAGACACGAATCAATTATGTTAAATAGAATTTCATTTCGAGGGACTCGTTCGCCATTAATCGCTTTAGCCAAGAGCGTGCTAACGTGATCCGAGAGAGAGAAAGAGGAGAAAGAGAGAAAATTAACCCATCTGACAAGAGCGTAACTTCCTGGTTACGAATGAGTCGTTTCTCCAGTGACTAAATCCTGACGTCTAACATCGATACGCGTTTCGTTAAGTATCATATTTGCTGCGTGGGTGTATTTCGTCTTGCAACGGCCATTTTCAACTTCTCGTATTCGTCCGACGATGAATAATTACTTGACTAGATTTATTCTGCACTTTAAGGTATAACTATCGCAGAATGGTTTGATTTAGGATTTTCTTGAAATTTAGTGTAAATATTCTTGACATTAAAACGAACAACTTTCCTATGAGACGAAACATTTTCTGCCGTCTAGAATTTGAGATATTTCATTTCCAATTTTATATTTTTCCCATCTAAACGCATGTAAATTGAAGTGACGTTTCGTTAAAAAAGTTGCAAGAAAAAACAAAAGAAACGCGACTTCAATTTACATGCGTTTAGATGGGAAAAATATAAAATTGGAAATGAAATATCTCAAATTCTAGACGGCAGAAAATGTTTCGTCTCATAGGAAAGTTGTTCGTTTTAATGTCAAGAATATTTACACTAAATTTCAAGAAAATCCTAAATCAACCCATTCTGCGATAGTTATACCTTAATGAGTAAGGATTAAAAACTGTGGGAATTCTTATTATTATTTTTTTTCAATTATTGAAATGTTATGTAATTATGTAGATCGATCGGACCGGATCGTTATTTTTCGTAATAACAAAAAGAATTTTCATCACTTTACTAGCAATTCGTTATGTTTCGTTGTCATTGGGATGAAAAAATTTACCTGTGACGAAGTCGTGACCTGCGGATGATGCGAATGCGATCGTCCAGTGACGAGATTATTTTTTTTCTGGAAATTCTCCATGACTGCCTGCATGTCTCCGTTCTCGGCTCCCTCGGCCGGGAACTCTGACATCTGGGAAGAAAGAAAAAGAGAATTGCTTATTATCGGACGAATAAAAAATGAGAAACAATTGAGAGTGGAATTTGAATGCATGGGAGTTTGCTGAGGTTCGAAGGTGAGAAGAATTTTTGGTCGGGATGAAAAAAGCAAAAGGAACTGAAGGGTATTAATTAAAAAAATTCCGTTAATTAATGTTCTGCGTAAAAAATGAATGAATCATCGAGTTTAGGTGGCTTGTCAGTAATTAATTGCCAATGGATTCGACACGTGACTCAATCCTTGAAAATCGAAGGGCCATTAATAATTCAGAACTTATTATGAAAGTTTTTCGAATATTGAAAAATCGATTCGAATCGAAACGAAGAGGAAGCGCGGAAAGGAATTTCCAAACATGATTTTTTCATGTGAAAAAAAAAACAAGTTTCTCAGATTCGATTTTATACTCAAACTCCGTAAATAATATTTTATGATTGTGAAAAAAAAGACACAAGTTTTTATGAAATTTAAAGTTGCGATGATGAATTATTTAGAAATATTGAATTTTAGTTAATTGTCGAAATAAATCATCATCTGCGATGGCATTGAGGCGTTATCGATATATTTTCACGTTTCGATATCCTTATCGATACTCAACATTTACAGATTTTTTTATGAAACGAGATAATTTTTTTTTTCTCCCTCTGATGAAAATAATTAACGGCTCCGAGTCTATCGGCGATAAATTGGCGTTTTTACATGTTCGTGTGAAAAAATGATTTAATCACGCAGATTCTAGTTTGTTTTATTTTTTCGAGTCTATTCGATTTTTCATGTCGGACATCAAAGTAGTCGTGGCACTAAAAAATTTGGCCATGACGCGCGACGCTCTTCTCTCAGCTGTGTGTCGAGGCTGATTTTTCTTGTTTTTTTTTTTTATCTCGATGTCATAATCCTCGTTCGACCGCAGCGCCGCCACGCGTTTTAATAATAAACACCGGGGGAAAAGTACCACCATGTGACATTTGCACGACGTTCGATTATTGTTAAACGTCGAATAAAAAAGGGTACTTAACAGCATTTGAAAAAATGTTGAGTTGAATTTCGTACACGCGGGACATTGGATTTGATAGGGAAAAAAAGTTGAGGAAATTATTCAGTCATTTCGTTCGATGTCCAATGGATTTTGCCGCCTCAAACACGTGGAAATTTCACCGACGACCTTCCTCTCGAGCCAAAGAGTGTTGAACACATTAGACAACGATTTACGTAAAATATAATAACGTGTAACCAACATACATGCATATTTATGGAGTAGATATATATAATGTCCTTTATGTCACGTGCGTCAATGGTGTATCGAGCATTCCCACCACTTTCGCCTTTTATTTCTCATTTAATATTTTATTTCCAACTCTCGGGAGCACGCAGGGTTTTTGCGTAGGACGAAAATGCGACGTTCGTATAACACGAAACGCAGAATAATTTCACTTGAGAACTTTATACGAGTTTAAATATCGCACGTCAAAGAAAAATATAAAAGCTTGGCGTGTCCATTAAGAATTTTTGCAACATTTGAGTTAAATATGTCGGGACTTTCTAACCTCAAAGTTTCAACGTTAAAAAAGAAGAGGGTAGCGATTGGATTAATAAAATTAGCTTTTGTATCACATCGCGATCCCCCTCTCACACGATCTTGACCGAATTATATCGAAGAACGAACGTGTGCGCGCATGGACATGGTAAGAAAAAAAAACACGAAACTTCGAGACGTTTCGAACTGCGGATTCCGCTCCGAAAATACGATTCGACTATTAATGTTATTTACGATTCGGTGTTTGTTGAGGATTTATAAATCACCTGGTAGCGACGTCAGCTGGAACGCGTGACGTTGGACCGAACGAAAGGAAGAAAAAAAAACGCTCAGCGCGACGACACAATGACGAAGAAAGTGTATACGCGCTCGTGCAATGAGAACGCCGCGGGCGCCACTGACAGATGGTACAACTGTACGAGATCGGCCGGCTAAGCGCGAGGCGACGCGAGCGCTGTTTTTCGCTCTCGCGTACAACGTCGCAACCAGAAATCACTTCTGCTTCGATCCCGCGTCGCGCGAAGCAGAGGATATTAGGAAAACATATTTTGTCTTTCTATTAATTTGCAAATATCTTTGCAAAAGTGTCATTGTTATTAAAATTAAAGCCAAAAAGTGAAACAATCGAAACGGACTTTCGATGACGAAATTTCTTTTAAATCTGTTTTCTTTTGTGCCGGAATTCCCAGGGTCACCAAGCCCCGCTTCAATGTTCCTCGTCGTTACTCATTATTTGCCTATACGAGCCGTTCCTTGAGACGGAAGAACGCCTCGCAAAAGACGAGCCAGAAAAGAAAAAAAAACGAAAGGAGACGATCCCCGTCCAAACAAAGGCGTCTTGTGTGTGTGTGTGACGCAGTCGCAATGAGTAAAACTCGCGAATTCCGTACGTCAAGATTTCACAACGATTTGAGCTCGTCAAACATTGAATATTTATATATTCCACGATTGATTAGGCATTTCAAGTAATTAGTCTCCTTTGAAAATTCCAATGAATTGTTCGAACGGGTATACATCGATGTGAAATATTTATGGTTTTGTAAATAATTCAATCGATTTTATAGAAAAAATTCTTTTCGTCTCTAGGCCTCAGTATATATATATATATATTTTTTTTCCTTGTTTGTTTTATTTTTTCTCTAAAGCGTTTCTTCCAGGTCGCATTTTGAGAAAATTCAAAACAAGGACCGCGAAATGTATGGAGTTTTTACATTTTTGTCTGTAAATAATAAAACTATTTGAAAAAAATTATTCCCTCGTTGGAACAATGATTTATGGCAGGATATCCGGAATATTATTCCGATACAGACATTGAAGTTTCTCGCGATACGATAACTGCGATAAGAAACGTACGATAAGGATAAAAAACGTCCAACTTTCGGGAGGATTGGAGACTTACGTTTTTGAAGAATTCACGCCTCTTGCCGTAAACATCGCGTCGGTTATGTCCCGAGGTGGCAGCAGCATCGCCACGCTCGGTGACACCGCGCACTCCTTCGTAGCCTTTCATTCATAAATATTTTTCCCGGCCTTCACAATAAATCGCTCTTCGATTTACAGTCATTTATTTACTTCTCGAACCTTCTCAATCACTGACCCATTCTTTTTTCCGATTCAACGCCATCCCAAAATACTTAATCGTTGACTAAAGAACGAAAAAACAATCAATCGCCAGATTTCCTTCGACAAATATCGCCCCAGCTAAAAATATCACTGCGGAAAACTTTCTTTCGTGCTTCACTACAGCTGGAGGCGCGATTTTCTCGCTTTCGACAAAGAGCAAAGTGACTTCCGCCACCGGGACTCACAATTCCAACAAAAATATCGATTTACTTTCGAACGAAAATGCTTATCGAGTACACGCTCAAAAATATGTAAACAAAGAACGAGCTGCTCAAAGGAGCGATTTCGTTACGAAAGAAATCAAACATCGAGGGACTCACATGTCAAAGATTTCACTAAGGTCACGATCTTTTATAAGCGTCCTTTAAAAATCCGTTGAATATTGTTTTTAATAAATAAAACGAGTGTGAAAAATGTCGAATTTTCGTAAGAAAAAATAAAAAATAAAAACGTCAAGTCAGACGACGACGACGACGCCGGTTTGGCGACTTTGGGGCGACTGGTTCTCGAGTAGCCGGGTGACAGACACTTAAAGACTGACTCGAGACGTCGAGACACGCGGAGGTGGACGAATCAGCTGAGGTTGATGAGCACGGTCGAGAGAGAGAGAGAGAGAGAGAGAGAGAGAGAGGGGAGGGGAGAAA
>JBAJMU010000009.1:10150382-10222394 GCA_037952995.1 Hyposoter didymator | reverse complement strand
AATAACGAATTCTATTCTATTCTATTCTATTCTATTCTATTCTAGCGTTCGTTATTTTGGCGCTCGCCGTTTTGACGTTCGCTATTTTTGACGTTCGCTATTTTGTATTTCGAATTTTTAGTCACTTGAAAAATTTCATTTCGACTTTCTTACTTTTCTTTTATTTAATTTTATGAATACTAAAATTCCGAATTATTAGCTGTTCGACAATTTGGTTATTCGTAATATTAACCCCCACCCAAATTTTAGATTTAAAAAATTGAAAATTCATTCAAAAAATGAAAAGAATTTTTTTCAAAGTTTATTTAAAACACAAGTTCACGGAGGTATGAACTTTCCATATTGTAAAAGAATAATCCATGTTTACCAGAATTTTGCACTCAATTTTCTCGAATGTAAATTCATCGAAAAACGAGAACGTGAGTTTTTCCAATGTTTTTGAAACGGAGCATCGAGATATCAGTTTGTCGAACCGCTATCTCTCGCAGAGCGTTCATAGATATATTTAGAACGATTTAAACGCACGATCCGCGTCTACGATATCGATAAAAACTTGGCAATTTTGATGAAAATAGAAAGAAAAACGAAATTTGGATAAAAGAGCAAAAAAAAATGAATTTTCCTGTTCGTTTATCTTGATTGTAATTAAATAGTAATTACAAGAGTTACGAGGCTTATCGTCCACGTGTTTTTTAATTCCTCGGTAAAGACGCGATGATGTTGATGTTTGCACTAGTACGTAATGAATTCTATCGTGTGTGACGCATCGCGTTTATCGCAATCTCAAGGGGTGGGGAGGATGAAAAAAGCGATAAAAGCCTCGAAATAAATTAGATGCATCACGGAAGATTGTTAGGCCTGGAGGGAGGAACGAGGAGAACCACTCGATGGCTTTATTGCCGTTGGATCATTTTTCCTTTGGTCAAAGTATCTCTGGCGAATCGCACCGAATCAAGAAGTTCCGTCATATGTTACGCAAAAATCGATGAGAATAAAAAATACGAATGAAAAAGGCGAAACGTCGTGTTGCTTTTTTTTTTTCTCTTATTTCATGAGCTAGCTCGGTGGAATTTTATAATAAGGAGCTCGATTATACGATCGTGTAATTAGTCACGTGTTCGCGCATTTGAACGACACTAAATTGAACAAGCAAAAATTACAATCAAATAGGAACTCGATATAATTTGATGAAGAAGAAAAAAACTGCAAAAATCATGAAAAAAGTAACGTCAATTAGAAACAAAAGTCATTGGAGTTTCGAGCTCCATAAGCTATACGAATTTTTTAATACATTTCGCAGAGACCACGAGATATTTCGAGAGAAAAAAAAGCGACGAACGTTTAACTAGACGAAAAAAAATGCAAAAATCATGAAAAAAGTAACGTCAATTAGAAACAAAAGTCATTGGAGTTTCGAGCTCCATGAGCTACGAATTTTTCAATACATTTCGCAGAGACCACGAGATATTTCGAGAGAAAAAAAAGCGACGAATGTTTAACTAGACGAAAAAAAATGCAAAAATCATGAAAAAAGTAACGTCAATTAGAAACAAAAGTCATTGGAGTTTCGAGCTCCATGAGCTACGAATTTTTTAATACATTTCGCAGAGACCACGAGAGATTTCGAGAGAAAAAAAAGCGACGAACGTTTAACTAGACGAAAAAAAATGCAAAAATCATGAAAAAAGTAACGTCAATTAGAAACAAAAGTCATTGGAGTTTCGAGCTCCATGAGCTACGAATTTTTCAATACATTTCGCAGAGACCACGAGAGATTTCGAGAGAAAAAAAAGCGACGAACGTTTAACTAGACGAAAAAAACTGCGGATATCATTGGTACGACTGATAGTGCAGAATTCACGAGGTTTATTAGTCACCGAGCAATGCAGCGAAATTAGAAAGAGTCGAGCGAGAGAATCCTCTCGTCGACGTCGTTTTAACGACTGATATAACTCCGTGACGTCGAGTTCCATTCATGGTTGGATGACGTAACTCCCTCCCTCCTCTGTCAATCGTTTTTACTACGAGCGGTCAGTGAGGCACGAGTTCGATGCACATTCGCTCGTTTCGCCACACAATTTCAAGCTCAACGACATTTTTCATTTTTAAACAAAAATGACAAAAAATTAGTGACAACTCGTTAGAGCGACTACGAATAAAAACGATTCGATCCATCAATTTCAATTGTTATTAATTATTTCTAAAGTGAATAAAAAACAAACAAAAAAAACACGAAAAACCATTGACATTGCACGAATGGTTAAGTCTCCTAATCAACGTTGTCGAAAATCGTTAAGCCGTCATTCCCATCTGGACGCAAATGCAGTGAATTAAATACGAAGAGTCGTTACCCCTAGAGTGTTTTTTTTTTTTTTTTTTTTTTTTTTTTTTTTACGCACCGTAAATACGATAGTCACATTAATCCATTACTGAATACGCACCGACTACATAATCCTAAACAACAAACACTCCCACGCTACAAATCCCCAGAGTCATGGTCGTTGGAATTCACCGAAGATGACGTGTCCAACGTCGCGGAGGAGCATTTAAATTATCATAGGACGTAATTCTCGGTACAGAGAGCTCGGTTAGCTCGAAAAATGCATCGTAAGAATCTACTAAGCGTTGTGTAAAGCGGAGGAAAAAGCTCGCGCGGCTGCATAATTATTATCAGGATTAAAAACATGCAAAAAATATCCAAATACCTTGCGATTTTTATAAAAAAAAAAAAAACAAAAAACAATCGAGCGAGAATTATGAAATAAAAAATCATTGAGGTTTTTTCACAAATATTCCGTTCAAATTTATCATTTCGGAGTCTGTCACTTGAAAAACGATTTTCATTCGTTATTGAGTCAATTTTTAAAATCGATCAAAAAATTATTATTGCAACAATTTCGAATGCAGAATAGAAATTGAAAAAAAATTAAAAAATTCTTTAAACTAATTTTTCAAAAAATCCTTTGGCACTAATCGTTCAATTAAATTTGGAATTGTTAAGCTCCCTCGAACCGCGATGGAGCATGCATAAGAACCAAGAGATATGCGCCAGAGGGGAAAAGGCTAAAAGCCAAAAAAAAAAAAAAAACAAGAGATTCGCGACGTTATTTATGGTCGGACGGAAGCAAAGGAGAGGAATGCAACGTCGATAATCCGTATCTAGTACGCATAACCACGTGTATATATACATCTGTATATAGCACGTGAGCGTATGCTCTCTATATATTACGCCAGAGCAGAGATTCGAGTACGCGAGCACTCGAAACTCGAGTTGCAATTAAATCAATCGAGATTTAATTAAAATCGGTTTAGGATCAACGGCTTCAAAGTCTTGAGGCATTTTCTTGGTTCCTTATAATAGAAACTACTTGAAAAGAGGCAAGAAAGTGCTCAAGTACATTTGTGCAATTGAATTTATAACTTAATTCAAGTGCGACGAGAACATTTTGTTTTCATTACTTCGATTATTGCGAATCGGAATCGAATTATATTGCTCGATGCTCAAAAGTATTGTGTCCACATATTTGCTACATTTTTATTAAGGAAATAAACGAATTGGTCAAGTAAGATCGGGCTCATTCAGTTTTTTTTTAATTCCGTTTCGTTGAACTCGGTCGAACGATTTTTTTTCTCTTATAAAAATAGCACTCGTGCATGCCAACAGGAAAATCGATCGAGTTCACACTTCTGGTTAAATTCTCGATCGAAATTCATGGAATTAACAAAGGTTCAGTTACTTGCGGCGACTCGGGGAGAGAAAATGAGTGAGACAAAGAAAAAATAATGAAGATGATTCATCGTGTAGTGAACAAGTCTGTAAGAACAGACAGGCTTGGGAGGAGTGTTTGAGTTTAAACGCGAGTAGAATTTCCTCTTCGGGGAAGGGGAGGGCGGGGTCGAATGAGAGTGAGGAGGAGAGAGAGAGAGAGAGAGAGAAAAAAAAATAGCTCGACGATCCCGATCGTCGTGTGAATCATCGCGAAGCCATTTTTTTCTGGGCCTCGCATTTCCACCTTTTACTCGAGTGCACTAAAGGTGAATTCTCTTCGTTATGAAAAGTGTGTCGAGATAATTTTCGTCGGCCAATTTGCCGGCCGCGTTAAAAAGCGGGCAACCTATGAATGAATGAAAAGTTGTGAGGTGCGTGCCACGCGATCGCCTCTTTTCTGAATCATCTGAGAGCGGTGAGCACGCACAGGAAACGCAAGGTCGAATCTCGTTCGTATAATAAACTCGGATGCGTTTGTGGGAGGAGAAATCACGATATTATTAAACCACAATGCGTTATCGTAACAATTACGTGTGTTCTAATCGTCAGTGTTTGCGCTTCTGAGAGTAACCTCATCCTGACATCGTTGCGATGACGCCACCATTTTTCATATTATTTCTCTTTTTATTTCTAAGAATTGACACGTTTAAATATAGAGAACGGAGAGCGAGATTTGGACGATTATTGTAATCGTCCGTGCGTGAATCATTACCGAAAAAAACTTGATTAAGCAACTTTGCTAGTAATTTCTTATCGGTACTCCTGACGTCGTGATAACAAATTTTATCGGAATTTTCAATCGAACGATCAACGATGATTCTATAGTTGTCATCGTCGTTGATAAATATTGTAAATAAATAAATGCAATGGGGCATAAATAATAAACAATAACATTGAGAGATTTTTGGCGCTTGCGCGATGTTTTATTTTCTATTAATTTTTCTGTTAATTGAATTTATTGAATGATTGCTAATCCCTGAGAGTTAAGAATCAGAAAATATACGAAAAAAGAGAGTTCACACGGTTATTGAACGAGTAGTTTATAGACAGGGATGGAAAGGTAAAAATTCCGCAACCCGTTTGTGTCCTAATAAAGGGGATTCCCAAGGAAATATCTTGTTTTTTGCAGGCTGACTCACAGCGAACAAGAAAGAGCTGGAGAGAGCGAAAAACAAGGAGGAATCTTGTCGTAAATATACGAGAAACCATTTTTCAAAGCTCATTGAAATTCCTTCAGCAAATTTGTGGAAGATTCTGAATTAAAAGATCCAGAGATTGAGCAAAGGGAAAAAAGTGCTCATTTATTCTTTGATTTTTTGTCTTGTGGTTTATTTTTTTTTTTTCTCATTTTACCAAGTATAAAATAAATGGGGAAAGTCACGGATCTGTTGCAGAATCTTGTTATACTTCGCATCCGCCGGTTCACCGAGTTCCAGGCCCCTTCTTAAAAAGTACTCCGAGATGAAAGCAGGCGGAGAAACTTAAAGAGAAAGAGAACAAGAAAAAGAGGGATATCCCTTGAGGCCATTGCGCGACGCTTCAGAGGATGAGTCACGAGAATGTCGAGGAATTTTTAAGCCGCACGGTGAGAAATAACTGCAAACACCTTTTCTGTGTTTCTTTTCATTTCTAGGGCCTCCATGAATATTTCCCCTCCACCAATCATTTCCGCGTCTTCGTTACGATAAATTCGTTGCTTGTCATGCCACAATTTTCATTCGTGTAACAAAATTTTTTTATCATTTTTCAAATTACGTCGCACTCATCGTATTTCGAGTTTCTATTCAAAACACAAATATATTAATAATAATTAATAATTATGAGGTTATGGTGCGAGCTGTAACCACAATACGTTCAGATTCCCATTCCTTTGGAATTGATTTTAAAATCCTATACTCGAGTCCGTGTAAATATTAATAAAATTTCTTTGATTTATTTTGACTGAGTCATTTTTTATCCTACTCATTTTTCATTTGAGTATGTGGTCTTTTGTTGCGGTGGCCGGTTGGCCGGGTCAGTGGAACGCGCGGGATGGGGTTTTGTGTCTGGAATTTCGATGCGATCGACGACCTGTCTGTTCACAGGCAGGGTGGCCGAACGAAAGCCCGAACCATATGCAAAATAAGGATCGGGCACGAGGACGAATTGAATAAGGAATTATTTCAAGTTGTCCGCGCGATGCGAGAAAAGGAAAACTTTGATCCTCTGATTCAGAGTCGAAATTACGTGCAACGTTAGGAAAATTGATGAAAAGTATAATTTCAAGAAAAAACAAAACGAAAATTACGAAATTTTTTAACTGAGAAAATAGATTGGGGCATAAAATCAATAATAGAGAAAAATAATTGACAGAGAGTTGCGATAGATGTGCAAGTCTTCGGAGAACAGCGAGGGTCACGGGCTTCGTGGATAGAAATAAAAAAAACAAGCAGCTCTTTAAAGATATGCACGTTGCAACCATGGCACGGATGCGAGGACGATTAGTCACTATAAAGAAAAGCAGTCTCGTTGGCCTGGCGCACCTTTCCCACAGCGAACTATCGCACGTGCGTTTCTGGCGCAGAACACAACTTGGCAAGAACAAAAAATGCACTTTTTATGGTAATATTGAAAGCAATCATAAATCGTATAGATTATTGTTGAATGGAAAAACAATCATAGCGAGGAATTGAGTATTCATAGAGAAAAAAAGGCAGCCATGATTATTTGGCAAAATACAGCGACTGAGCAACTGCTCTCGCTATTCTACGTCATGGTTCTCGTGATTAATTAGGGCGATAATTTTTATAATTTCTTTACACTATAATTTTATCTTGTAAACACGTGTATCGTGGGTAATTGGCGTTTTTTCTATAATAATAAGTATTTACTGGGCTGGGATAAGATTCAATTGTAAGGATAAGAGCTGGTGGAAGTAGAGAGTGTGCCTCATCGGCTCGTGTCAGTAATTGTACAAGCGTTGCAATTACTCGCGCGTGCCCTGCTGTTTCGATCTCGTTTTCTCTTCTCCCTCTCGTGTCTGTTAAGACTGTGCGGTAATGATATTATTAAGAGCTTCCGGTCTTACTGCTTCACCCTTTGGACTAGCCGTTCGCACTCTCCTTATGAATCGATCGAAATTTTTGTGGAAAATGTCGGAGGAACGATCGAACATTCATTAAAAGTTTCTTACGAAATCGTCAAAATTTTTCATTCGTTTTTGGAAAAGGAAATGAAACGAATTTAGTTTCGAACGCGAATCACGAACACACTCAATTGATTAGAAACTTTTCTCATTGCCCAATTCTTCACTAATATGTGAGTTATAAAAAATGGTTTTTTAGGCGTTTATTTTTAGCTGAATGAATTTTTAAACTCGTTTCTTTTCGTTATTCTGCCTGGCCGCTTCACCCAACTCTCGGCAATTTAGTTCGAGTTACACTCAATTAACGCTCGGACTGTCTCAACGAGACGTTTTTTAATATTTCGCCTCTCTCTCTCTTTCTCTTTCGTCTTTATACATGGTAATGGAGATTGAAGCCAGTCGCAGCGATAAAAGAAGAAAAGACACCCACTCAGAAACGGATGCCACGGGTCGTCAGGGTCGTTTGCAAAGTAAACGCGATCTTTTATTTTTATTATTTTATTATTTTCACTATTTCTTTCCCCCAACACGTGGCGTCAAGTTGAAGTTCGATGAAGAAAATAGTGTGCAGCTTCGAAATGAATTTTATAAAAATATTGAAATTTTGACGAGAACGCTAATGAATCGAACGAGAAATCTTAAAACACGAGAGAAATTAATTTCCCATGAAAATCATATTTTTCCTCGTTTCTCTCGCTGTTTTTCGCTATTTATTTTCCAACTGTCGGAGCTCGGGAACGAAAGAAATGCGAGGAACATCGTGCAATATCTCCTCGTCGATACGGACTCGCTATACGTTAATTTAACTCGCGACACCTCATTAGAGCACCTTTCGTGGATTTTACCGCTATAAAAGTAACGACGCTCTTGGCAAAACGTGTTTTTTTTTAATTTTTTTTTTNTTTTTTTTTTTTTTTAATGCTATCACGCGTATGGATCGTAATTACATCTTTTACGTGTGCAATTTTATGGTGTACAGACAATTAGGTAAGTAATTTTACAATGCTCGCACACGGGAGCACTTGGTAAACCGAAAAATCGCGACGACTTTTTTTTTGGATAAAATAAAAAAAATGGTCTGTCCAGGAAAAAGAGTGCAATTTATTATTTTAGAGCATGAACGCAAATTGCTTTTGTAATCTTTATTTTCCTCGAACTGATTTTTGTTTGCTCTTTAAATTTGAGCAGCTGTAAAAGGAGATTATTTATTTTTGCCTTTTTTCTTTCATTTCCTTTTATATTTGTTGGTATCTGCCTTTTATTCTTTTCATTCGTTCGGAGCTTTGGTGCTGAATTTGCGATCTTGCACTCGCATCTGAATTTTTACTTCTACCCTTTCGCTCACCTCCTCCTTCTCTCTCCCTCCCTCCCTCCCTCTCCGTCTCTCTCGTGACATCGTGCGAGTTTTCAGCTTGACGAAACTCGTTTTGCAGGGGATATTCGCCCGTGACTAAAGACGTAAAAACGAAAACTTGTCGCACGAGACAAAGACACTTTTTAAAAATTTTTTTCGTTTTGTTTTTTTAAGCCAGGTTATCGTTCGGTGCCATGGATATTTATTCTTGGACGCAATAAAGTATTGTTCGGTAGCGATATCGTGGCAATTATACTGCAAGAAAAAAAACGTGGCATTTTTAAATATATATTGATATTTTTATATTCGAAATTTTTTTTGACCCGATTGCGTCTCGTTTTTAAATCCGCAAAGCAAATTCTCAACGACCACGTAGATCTCGGAGGGAATACAAATAGAGCATTTGGAATAACAAACATTCTCAGTAATTGGTTGCAAAATAGAAAATTCGATGAGACGAATGAAATATCGCAATGTACGTGGAAAATTTAGCTACAGGCCTCGAGAGCACGGGGAAGAGATTTCTTCCTCGTTTTCTTCTTCTTCTCCTTCTCTCTGTAGACTCTCATATCCTCTAAAAAGCTATAAATACAACGTGGAAACCCAGTTTAAACGTTAGGGACTAGAGCCCGATAAATAACTTTGCGCTGTGCGTCTCGAGAACCTCCGCCGAAAAAGCTCGACCCGCGAGATCGAGCAACATCGAAAAATAAAATAGGTTGTGAATTTCATGAGAGAAAAAAAAACAATTCTGAGAATTTCGTTTCAACGAAATCGATTTAATGAATTTTCCCCGTCCCTACTTTGTTTTTTGATTCAGTGAAAAAATTCGATAATACGCAATAAACGAAAGTATTTCTTCTTTCGTAATTATCTACCGTTATTGCTTTAGCATTCGAAGTCATTTTCGGAAATACGCCAACCTAATTAATGTCAATGTAAACATTTCAATAAATTTCCGTAAAAAAAAATTCTACGGTCAATAAATTGCCCAACGTAATCGTTTTTTTTTTTTCGGATATTTGTTGGTAAGAAATAAAAATGAGAAAAATACGAGTACGACGAGGAATTTCCACCATGAGTAAACGCAAACATACCTTTGCGTGAAATCCTGAGAAAAAGTTACGACGAGGTGTTGGATTGTACGACGACATTGCGACTTTATTGACGACCATTGTCATTGCAAACTTTCGTAATTGTTCTCCACCCTCTGCGCTGAATCACGAAAGTTTTGTTTCTACCGATCTCATGTACTTTTCCCACTTGTCACTGTCACAAATTCTTCAATTTTTTATTCGATTCTACTGAAGTTAATTTTTTCGAACTGCATTATGCAACTTTTTATTTCAAACGTTTCAAACACTCGTTCGATTTTTTATTTATTTGCTTCATTAGCGTATTGGAAATTCACTGTTTGTTTGTTTTATTTAGTGACGTTTGAGTATCGAAATACCGAACGAAAAATAAAATGCGATTCGGAGTCTACGACGTCCGTGAATGAACTGACGACTCGGGACTATCGCGCTTCTTGTTATACCCCATTTTCCCCACCACTCGGATTCACTCCCACTCTTGAAAACAAATGGCGCGTTCGGAGCATTCGCGGATCGTACGGAGTATTTTTTTTTCCTGTGACCTTCGAACCTGCAGGGTTTTCATGTTTTTCTCTCTAGCCATCGAAATAATCGGATTGTGATTTGTTTATTATAATTATGTGGGAAATGTATGGAAACCGGAGTGAAAATTGAGATTCATCGAATTTTAGGAGGAAAATAAATTCTCGAGGCTTTTGCGATACATTTGTTTAAAACATTGAAAGGTCGACGAATGAAGGAGGAACTTCAGGAACCCTGTCGAATTCCTGTCCTCCCTCATCTTCCTCTCCTTCGTCCTCCTCTTCTTCCTCGTCGTAATGCTCGTAATAATCTTCTGCTTCGCCAGGAATTTCCGGTAAAACGTCGATTGCACCGGGTGGAAAATATTCCTCGAGCATTTGTTGGGCTTCGTCGTTGTCTTCGGTAACGAAAATTGGATCGTTTCCAGCGAAAGTGAGAAAAGCTTCTTCGTTCAATCGTCGGATTATGACAACGAAGATCTCGGCATCGGTTTTGTTCCGTACCTTTTAGTTCGCAAGAATAATCTCCTGTACTTTTCATTTTTAAACTGACATTTTTTTTTTCTTAATTCGTCAACTTCCGATAGAACGAGAATAAAAATTGTCAAGTATTCTTACTTTGTCCTGGAAATCTTGAGGGTTCGAAGCAATTCTATGGGCCACACCCGGATCGTCGAATTCAAAAACTCCAAATTTCTCGATCACCGAGCCGAAAGTTTCGTAAGCTTCTTGCAAAATCGATAATTTTGTCGCATTAAATTTAAATGCACAAAGAGGCAGAGGCTCCACCGGTTCCTCGTAAGGATGGGATCTTTCCATGTAATACGAGAACAGAGTCTTGTACACGTGGACTTTGCTTCTCGCCTTCGGAACATTATGTATTTGCAAATTATTTCATGTCGACTCAAAGTTTTAAAAAACTTGACGAGTGATCGAAAAAAAAAAGATTTTTTTTTTTCATTTTGAATAAAGAACGAAAGATTAATCGGTTGCTTCATTGATTAATCGGAAAAAAAAAAATGTTATTCGAAAGTTTCACTCTTAATGCCTTTTTTCGTCATCTTGAGAAAAACGTGATAAAAAAATTGGATCGCGACAGAGACGGTTTATTCCTTTGGCAACTTGAAGAAGAAGGTATTGTTAGTATTTTTCGGTCGGAGCAACAAATTGTTGAAATTAATTTGATAATTTTTCTATTCTCACGTGAGGGGGGAACCAAACCGCAGGATAAATTCTGCGATAATCCTCCTCGTCTTCTTCATCAGGTTCGTGAACGTAAGTGTGTCTCTCGATAAAAGTACCAAGGATTGAACTATTCGGATTCGAAGGCGGTGCTTGGAGAATACTTTGAAGATAATTTTCGACGTCGTTGATTGCCCTGATGGGACATTTCGCGGTACCTTTGGGACATTCGTTGGGATACGGAATTGGCCATTCCGGTGGTGGAGGTTTGGCTCTTATTCTCATTGCTAAGCATTTGTCTTCGGTCAAGCCTAATCGAGTGATTCACGAGTTTAGAGAAAAATTTGATTCGAGGACTCTCGGGAAATATTGACGCATAACTTTGCAGGAAATAATCGGACCTGCAATCAAATCGTCCGTGATCTCGATGTTGCTTTCGACCAGCATTTTTTCGATTTGTTCCTCGTCAAGTTGGAGTCTCGTCTGTTCTAAAATGTCAAAACGTTGCGGAAATATTTCTCGGACAAGTTCTGTGTACGCTGGACAAGTTTCCTTGTCCTTTTGGAAACCCTCTTCGTCGATAAATATCCAGGGGTAAAGAACGATCGCTGTCTCCTCGCAAAGTTCGAACATTTCTTGCTCGAGATACGCTTCGTATTTAGCCTTCTTGGCAGCTTCTTCCTGTGCGATTTTTTCATCCTCTTTCGCTTTTCTTTAAACGTTCATTTACCGATGAGTCAGTGATTTATTTATTTTATTTATTGTTGTCGATGTAAAAAGTAGTTCGAAAGGAAGAAACATTCGAAATGGTACCTGAGCGATTCTTTCCTTCGCCAGCGAGCCTCTTCCTCGGAAACCCTTTTCATAATCGACACCATACGTCCGGGTGGTTCGTTATTCTGGACTCGTCGCAATTCTTTGATAATAGTTCTTTTCAAATGCGGGCATTGGGCGCCAAGCACGAGATTAACTATTTTACCATTTTCCAAAAACATCCAAACTGGCTCGCTTCTGCCTCGAAAGCGTTCCAAGTCCGCGATATCGTCGTTTCGGGCCACTGCGTAATTCAAAACGTCCCCTCCGATTTCCATTTTGATTTTCCTTAAGGTCGTAATCATTGCTGAACAGGGACCCGACCATCCTGAATAAACGTCCACCACTGTCAATCCCTTTCGCTCCACTATTTGCGCCCACTCTTCGTCCGTCGTAACTTCCGTTTGAAGAGCGGCTGGGCCACCTTTTTTAGTGGTTTTTGCCATCGAATCGAAGCGAAATTATGTGTTCGACCTTTTTGAACAAATGCAACATGTTGAGAATCGAAAAAATCTCGATTTTCGATCGTGACTCGGAGTCAAAGGGCTCGATTACGAGTCTTAGGATTTAAAGAGCAAAAGTATTGCATTTTTCTGAAGATTTATAGGTTACCCTCGCACGATTACGTTTCTCTTTTCTTCAGGTTTTGATTTATCTCTCCATTTCGCTCAATTTGTTTAAATATTTCTGCGAAAATGAATAAACTGATGGAATATTGATTTTTCGCATAAACCACGGAGTTGCAGCGTGTGTGGTAAAGAGCCTGACAGTTGGACGAGATAAATGAGATGGAGGATAACCCGATTAATTGAGAGGGTAACACGACTGAGGCTAAATTTACGATTCTCTATGTCGCTGGTTGTACGTTGGTAAGCGAGATAATACAAGCGCGAATTTGAGCTCAATTGACGGAGCGGAAATGATCGACGATTTACGGTAAACTTCACGACGTAAAATCGCGTCGGATAAGAAAAAAATGAGCAGACAAAATAAGCCTCGAGAGATTGTGTTACATCGCGGATTGAACGAATAAAAGTAGGAGTGGCCGCAAGAAAATGCTTGAGAAAAGATCTCCGAGTTCGAAGGATGAGCTGGAGGGAGAGAATATGCAAGTTTAACGTCGAACAATTAATTGCCGAGTTGGCAGACGGGACGTCTCGAATTAGGAACGATCGCGTTTTATCCTATCACTTTTATGCCTTCTGGTAATCAACGGACCCACGAGATAATCGACCGTGATAAGACGACTTGCTTCGTTTTATTTTATGCATCTCCCTCGAGGATGTGAGTTTCATTTCATCGGAATTTTTCTTTGAATCGATGAAAAGTTTGTATAAAATCGTTTATTAAGGATGTTGCAGATGTTAAAACAAAATAATGACGTCGAGGCAATGAAAATCGCATTTGATCGATGGACGAAATGGTCCTAAGCCGACGATAAGTGCAGCGTCCGATGTGATACTTTCACTTTATATTTCTAATCACTCGAATTTTATCTCCGAGAGAAGACGAGACTCGAATAAAACAATTCGGAAGTGTTTTCTTTTGGTAGAAAAAATTCCTCACGAATGTACGAGAAAAATAAATAAATAAGCTACGAGAAAAATCGGCGCAGAAGCAACCGGTGGGAACGGAAAAAAAGTAGATCAGACGACGGAAAGAACTTCTTGCACGCGCTAACAAGAGTCTCCGCCTGAATTCACGACTCCCCTTATCTACGCTCTCGATCTCGCGGATCTTATTAACGCGTTTATGAGACTCCTCGCGTCATTAGGCTCTCTTGTCGCACGATAATTTGCATGGATGACAAGATGGAGAGAGCGCGCAAGAGGTAAAATGACGTTTGCCAAGAAAACTAGACAAAATTCAAAATTTAGTTGTTTAAATATTCTACAGACTCAGAAGCATTTTTTTCTCGATGCGAGGCAAGAACGAGGCTCGTTATGATCGAGCTAATGGCTAGCTCATAGCTTGAAAAAATGAAAAAAGAAACGAGTAATGTTTGCATATCTGATCTGCAGTTGTTTACATTTAATTGGCGACCGCTCATGTGCCGCGAGTCAAATGAAAAATATTTAAGCTCCTTGCAAAGTGCAATATGAACACGTCGCATAAATGTATGTGCATGTGGATTTATTTATATACGTATACGCGAATGGGGAGTGGGTTTGTTGTAAAGTGAACTCGTTTGAACTCCAGAGTGAATTTTGTCATGTTCGCATTTTCCGCGGCCTACATTCCAAACTGCTGGCGATGTAAAATTTCCATGTAGACAGATTTGGGAAATCAACGTTACAAAGAGACATTCAGCAACGCGTGCGCTGTCCCGGCACTTTTTTTTACCATCTCAATTGTTTTTTTTTTTGTTTTTAACTTTAAAATGTTTCAAAGCTTTTCTTTCTTCGTCTGCAATTTCGTGACCTACCTTCCCGTACTTCCGGCCACGCGCGTCAGCCAACTCATTTCTTTGTGCCGTGTCGATTACATATTGGCATAAAAATGGTTTCTGCCTGTTAGCCTCCCTGCGGTCGATTTATAAACGCGTATACATTTTTTCCGTATGGTTTTCGTGAAAAATAGACAGTTTCCGCGATCGCTCTGGCCCGAGGACGACGGCGATTAGTCTATGGTATAATAACGACTCGTAATTGCTTGCCGTAAGAATGTAATCGGGCTAACCTCCGGCAATATCCTTGTCGCATTGCCAGATAAGCTCGGCAATGCTGTGTTTCTAAAGGTCCCTCGGGTTTTCCATAATCGTCGAAAAAACTCTTTTCAATGTGGATTTCCAAAGCGAATAGGATTTTCGAAATAATTATGCAAAATCTATACGAAACGCAAATTTTTATGCTTGCGTGCAAAATTTTCAATCGTCGCCTCAATTTCCATGGAAAAAAAAAAAAGTTGCAATATCATCAAATTGTGGTCGTATTTTAGAGCTGTTTAGTAAGAGTCGGTTGGGTAACATGGGGTTAAACAGTCAGACAGAAAGAGCATTCAATCTCGAGTATTATTCCGTTCCATGGATATACGAACAAAGTGTCGACGTATGAGTGGAGGTATGCATCTCACCTACGCTTTAACAAGAATTGATGTTTCCGACGATTATCCTTAAAGACCAGCGGGTTCCCAACGAGATATCCTTCCTCGAGGCAGGAAATTATCTTTACCGAACGACTTGTCCTGTAGCTATGTGCATTGCGAAATAAATTATGAGATAAAAGAAAAAACAATGAAAAAATAATAAGAATAAAAGTCCGCGAGGTCTTGATAGGACGGATTAATAATTGACTTTCGACAGTTTAAAAAAAAAAGCACAACCAATAAGAAGAAATTTCAAATTTCACCTGAATAAGCTGCACGCGATTGTGAAAAGAATTAAGAAAATGTACAGACACGAAGTGTCGAACTAATTATTCCAAGACGAAAATTGAAAGTTTAAAAAAAGTACGAAATGAAAAGTTGAGCACGCGAATAATTAATATGTCTCATCCGGTCGAGTGGGCCTCGAGCGAAGGTTAAAAATTTGAGCAATTTTAAAAGTCACGTAGGGAAGTTGCCGAGGTTGATTGATCATCCTAAGGACGAGACGAATGACGTATTAAAAAGCAGAAGAAAAAAAAGGCGTCTGGAATGACGACCGGAAGTGATGATCGCGGTGAAGAAGTCTGGCTGAAATTTTGGGTCACCTCCAATTTGTCAATATGACATTGCACAGGGATGAGATCGAGTTTTCTCTTGAATGAATATTTGGTTTTTCTGGGAGCGTTCAATGTTTCTAGATCGAGGTAAAATTCATTTTGTTTTGTCCAATTGATTTTTTCCTCTCTCTCTCGCTCTCGGAAAAATGGCGAATGCATGAGAACGATTTGCGAGATTGGAAATGCAACGGGAACTAGAAAATCTCATGAAATGGAATATCCAATGGCAACAGTCACAAGATCGTAGAACGCTGTTAAAACTTATCCAAGTTACGGCTTTCTGAATCTAAAAATTCTCCGACGTACGCACATATGTAGAAGTACACGTATGAATATTACGACGTATTGACGTTCACGTTGTCTTATAAATGACCAGACACGTCCTTGACACAGTCACACCGAGCCACACACAGGCCCTTTTTCTTTGATCAAGCGCCGTCTAATTTTTTACCGCTCGTCTCATCGGCTTTTTTTTTTCACTCAGTCTTTTTTTCTCCTTCCTCTCAGTTTCCATTCCGAACTCGAGTTTCTTTGTATTGTTAATCGACATTGCATTATACGCGCAAACTTTTTATCCGACATTTTTTTTCATCCCATTATTTTACGTGATTTTTTCTAGTTAATTGGACTCAATTATTTTTCCATATTCCAGACTCTGCCGAATTGAATAATTTCATTTTATTTGTTTTTTTTTTTCGATGTCAATGCCTCAGTAAGCCACTCGATGAATTTCAAGAATTATTCCAACACTGAGAATGAAATTTTGTTAAAAATCGTCGATATTTTGTTGAACACGGTAAATTAAATATTTTTTAATAATTTCGAAATTTTTGTTATTTTGGCAGTATATTCGGTTTCTAAGGGAATTGTCAGCGAAATTAACGAGTGGAATGACTAAAATTTACTTGCGAAGAGACTTTCTAAAATATTTCTTGCTGGACCGACACTATTTTTGGGATTATTCAAACAAAACGTTTAGTCGAACGTATCGAACAAAATATCCATTTTTTTCAACGAAATTTTCTTTTCAGTGAATAAAGTATTTTGTGCTTGTGACGAAAGAAAAAAACGTCGTTCAGGCTCTCGATTTTCGTAGCTAGGACTCGATGAGTTACGTCGACGTATTTGATGGCGGAAATAATGTTACGTAGAATAGTGTGATTTGAAACGAATACATATGTATAGTATTTATAGACGCGAGCGTCCATTAACGCCCGCGGACGCAACGTACAAAGTAGCTACGGACATTGCGCGGCAATGAGAATAATCATCGAGAGATCGGGATGAATCGATAGCGCCATCACGAATTCTATATACACATGGAGGTCCCTTTGGGAGAGCTGTGGATGAGAATTAACGAGCGTGAATCCGGAAGAGGTGGGAACGGAGAGATTCGGATCGCGATAGTTGGCACAAACGAGCGAATTGACGAAAAAAAAAGAGAGAAAAAAAAGGAATCAGTCGCAACTCTGCACTTGCATAAAAATATCTCAGGGCCGTGGAAAAATGAAGAGAAGAAAAAAGTCTTTTCATTGCACAATTATTTTTCTTATCGCGTAATGACGCTCATCACATTTTTTACTCTCTTGATATTTTTCCTCAACGATCTCATGTCACGTAATCGAAGAAAAATTTCTCTCTTCGCGGCGGGTAAATGAATTTTTCACTTTATCGAACATTTCATTATTTAATATCCCTATTAAATTTGTTTGACTCTTTGGAGTCTTGTATGTCTGATATAGTCAATTGAGCGGTGTAAAAAATTCGAGGGGTTTTAAAGCGCCACGCGGTAACCAGTGGGAGAATTTTTAAATTATTTTCAACTTTAATAAAAATTTAATCACCATTTTAATTGATTTTATCGCACGATCGTTAAACGTTCATTAGGCCTTTAGTTATTTGCATACTTTTTGTTTCGCTGTTCGAGCATGAACGGCAAATTCCATGCTTTATTTTCATATTTCCTGATTTTTTTGTGCACATTTCCTAAGAAAATATTTCTAACTGCTCCTTAGACTTGATCACCCACTCACCGTAATTGGATTTTAATTCCCGAGGGATATTTTCCATGCAACATTCGTAGCAATGTAATTTTACATTTGGCTATGTGTGCGTCATAATTTCGTGAAAATTGTTGATAATATAAAAGTCCACGTGAGTTGAATCAAGCAGTCTGTAAAAACAAAGGCTAGAGATCGTCCAAGCGCCACTCGAGCGGCGTATAGTCAACGTTCGAGCGTTGAGAAGAAATCCTGTTCGCCCACCGTTTTAGCTCCGTTCGTAAGGAAATCGTTCCGCGAATGTCAGTCAGGATAAATTACGATTTTCCATATATGAGACCGAGCGTGTGCGCGGTTTCAGTATCGAAATAATCTCCGACTTGAGAGCATCTTGAAAATCAATCCAAATAAAAAAAAACACAGACACACACAGAAATAATTGTGCCAGATAATGAGGCGTATAAGGAAAAGTATCAAAAAATATATTTCGAATATAATTTTAGGTAGCGACGTATGGAACCAATCACGTTTAATGTCCTGCGATGATAAAAAGAATCTGGGAGTGAAAAATTTCAGCCAATAATTATAAGACGAAAGATTTTATCTAAAAATTCTTGGATAGCGAAAAAATATCGTGTTTTCACTTGGAATATGTTTTAACGAAAAACTAACCTCATATTAATGAATATATATTGTGCGGGTCATTAAAATTCGTAGAAACAACAGTGACGGATATGCGACGAGAGAGAAAGATAAATAACGGCAATTCGTACCCGTACGAATATTATACGTACGTCAACGAGTTGCGGCTCTATCAATCATACTTAATTATTCCAACGTTCTTGACGTTTACTCACGTATTTTTTTTTTTAGATATTTTTTAGCCAATTCTTACTCGTCTGCTTGCTCCGTCCATTATCGTTGTACGAGTACAATTGCAAATGACAATAGAACGAGGAGAACTTTGTAACAATGCACAAGAGTGCAATTGCAAATAATTCAACTGTAAATGTGTGACGTTTATTTACAAAATTGGAACGCGTTCCTGGAGCCCGGAATTGTCGACTGGCCTCGATTTCATATCCTCAATTCTCCCATATCATCAACAATAAAAACTTATTTCATCATTATTCCATTACAAAAGTAATATTTTTCATGAATGTTACAAAATTTCATTGTTTTTTATATTCTTGTACAATAAATATTCCCCACGTGCAATTATTTATCTTTTCTTTGTCACTAAAAAAAGGCAAGTTGAAAAAAACTCGGGAATTTTTATCCGATGACCGTCGAAAAGGTTTAAAACATTTTTATTTCCTTCCAAATGCATTTCGTACCGAAACAAAGAAAAAAAAAGAAACAAGGAATCCTGATTCACGAATTTTGGGCAAGTTTCCCTGCACGCTCCAAAGGAACGAGTCACGCGAATAGATTTTCTTTACGAAGAAAATAAAACAATGAACAAAGAATTGTGAGCTCAAGCTTCCCACGCGACCCAATCCATCAGGATTTCAAACGGTCGAAGGACATTTCGAAAAAAAAAGGAAGAATCCTCTGAGATATTCATTCGGGTAGCGAGCTAAACTATTTTCGCGAAATATTTCAGATTATAAGATTTCTTTCGATAATAATTCACTCCTCGTGATTGATGAAAAAAAAATGATTGGTTGCTCTTTCGTGAGATGCAAGACGAACGAGAAGGAACGGATTGCTGATCCTTCGATCAAAGTGGACGCAACGAACAAAAAGTTGCAGTTGCGAACGCAAAAATATAAAAGTTTGTGAAACTGAATAATAAAAACATCGTTTTATTAATTTAAAATTAATAACATTGATTCGTTGCTGTATAAACAAATAGTAATTAATCACTCGCTGGGATTTCAGTAATAATTCATGTCATTCGACGATTGTGATAAAGGAGCTAAAATGAACACAATGAATGTGTCGAACGTCTTCGGCCAGGCCAGCAACACAGCAAGGAGTTATTTACACGACACAATGAAAATTATTCACTGGGACAAGGTCTCTGATCGTCGATTATTTATCGATCCTTCATAATTTATGAACCTCCTCCACCGCGTAATTAAACGAAGAACCACTCTAAAAGGATCCAAACAACCATCAAATAGAAAGAAGGAAAAAATGCTTTACCGTAATGCAACAAAAAAATCGGATACATCGAAGCAAATAAAAAAAAAAAATTGTTGGTGGTTCAAAATGCAAACTTTCGATGTACAGAACCGGAGGAAACGAAGAAAATCTTGTATCGTTCCTTCATAGGTGGGTCAATAAATGCGTGGGCATAAAATGCGCGACGTTCGAATATACAATCTATTGTGCATGGTGGAAAGAAAAATAATAGCGGGCTTGCCACCGGTTGACGGTAGCTTCAACGCGATTGTTTATTACTTATGACTGTTAATATGCAAGAAAAATCCGTCACGATCTGTGTGTAATCGATTTTAATGATAAAATCGAGATGAACTAAAAGAACACGAGTGCATCGTTGTTTAGGATACGCGCGATATTTGTGAGAGTTGCAATGTATGATGAAAAATTAACGAGTTATAAGAACTGATAAATTTATAATTAATGCTGTGACACGCGGTAGCACACGACAAATAATATTTATTATTCGTGTTGTTGAACAAAGAGCACAAGTTGAACGTGTCAAGTGAGAGGACAAATATTTATCGAGTTAGAAAATTATTGCAGGACGGATTGAGGGATCGATAATAAAAATATTGTAACTCGCGTACCGAGAAATAATAAATAATAATTGCATTATCCCTCCCCGTTAAGGATGAATTCAGTCGACCGAAAAGTATCGATAACCTAGCGCAATTGGGGTCATTCTTAGCAGACATATTTTATGGTTTTTTTTCTTTTTCATATCTCTGTACGATTAATATCGATTTTAACAAGCGAGCGCAGACACTTTTTTCCCTCCCGATTAAAAAAAAACTTTTATGAAGTATTCGTCTTTGAATTATTGCGAATTGCATTTCGTAACGCTTCGGAAAAATGATGAGAGAACGGAATATTAATTTGAGTAATTAAATGCGATGGTGGAAAAAATGATGAAAAATGATTTATGAAACAGTAGCGCCAAAAGTAAATAATGTTAATCGAGCAGGATACCTGAGCCTGTTGTGTACTTGCGCCGCGTATGTACACGTTACGTAAATACATATAAACGCGTATCATGAATAATAATAAAATATAACGAGCTAGTCCAGACGTCGTGAGAAACTTTGTCGAGTGGCCAGGCGCGAGCGTGGGTCGAACGTGTTTCTGGATCTCTGTGAAATACATGGGGAAGTTGAAATCGAATCAATCTAGCCACGCAGTTATATTATTTTCACCCCCACCCTGAAACGAGCTTCGCGTGTAGTAATTAATTGAATTCAATGGAATAAACGAAGAAAAATAACGGAATAAAATGAATGCTGGTTGTTGCGATCGTATCATCGGCAAAAGTCTGCTGAAAAGTTTTCGCGACGCGTTCGGTGCTTTCGCACCCATGACTTGGAGTTGGAGCGGCGACGAAATAAGGAAAAAGAAACATCGCTGTGCATCAACGGGAAACTTCAGCAAAACACAGGGTGGTCCGAGATGACAGGATGACGAGCAACGACGAGACATTGTTTAACCGAGTCAGAAGGCAAGTAAGAAGAGGTTACGCGTTGCAAACACGACGCGCACTAAATAAACTGAGAAATTATATGAAAAATGTTTTTCTCTCGATTTTTTCCTTTCCCCGAGTGTCTATTCATCGTCCGGATTAAATTTCATAACTCTGTGGACGAGAGTTGACGATTTTACTGGGTGAAAAACTAACGTCATAATTTCGTGTGATGTTTTGCCGCGCGGGAGAGCGCTCTTTGTAAGATAATATACGAACAAATTGAAATCGCGAATGCTCGCAACATGCTTAATCTTACGATGCTTTTCTCTCTCTCTCCCTCTTGGCTCTATGATTCGTTGCTTGAGACATCGACCCCCACCCACCCCCCAAACCCCAAGAATCTCGTAAATCATCAAAACGCGAGACGCTCTGTAAGAAAGAGCGAGAGAACGAGGGCGGTCTCGCCCGCGGGTCCAACGACTCTCAGAGTAATCGAGAAAAACTAGACGACTGACCCGAATTAGCGT
Source organism: Hyposoter didymator (assembly GCA_037952995.1). Classification (NCBI taxonomy): domain Eukaryota; kingdom Metazoa; phylum Arthropoda; class Insecta; order Hymenoptera; family Ichneumonidae; genus Hyposoter; species Hyposoter didymator. The sequence goes on along the minus strand of JBAJMU010000009.1, from coordinate 10,200,681 downwards.
GACGGCTTACATAATTCGTTGAGTACAGCGCTCGACTGACATCTTCACTGAATTCATCATAAACATATGTAAATATATAAATATGTGTCTACGCCTTATGCAACTATAAAATTCAATTCCCCCCCCTGCTAATTAACCCCTTGAGTGAAGCTGCGAAATGCTTCACCCTTTTTTCCATTCCTAATTATTCAACTACATTTGCCACAACAAATACCGGAATTTTCGCTTCCACGTGGTCCGTTCGACATTTATAAATGCAAGAATACAAAAAAAAAATACATTGACTGACAATTAATTGCTTAATTGTCACTAAACGCAAATTTGCAAAATTCGTACATTTCATACGATTCCCCCGCAAACACAATCGTCTTTGTACCAGATTCTCATTAACGAAACCACGTTCTGTTTTCCCGAGAGTCAAAACGTTTTTATCTGTAATTACATTTCATTCGAACGCAGCCCGACTTGTCTATTGGAGTTTTTTTTTTGGTTTTCTAATTAGATCGATTTCCGATTCAGCCTTCGCATGGCTACGTGTGTCAGAAAATAAAACCAAGTTATTCTGAGGAAATTTTATTTCGTCGAGCATGTAATGGAATGGGAGGGAATGGAGTGTCGAATTTGCAGGAGCAGAACTGGATTAGTACGAAATTAGCAGGGTAACGGTTTATAAAGTTGGTGCCAATACGGAAGGGTGTGTAATCGTAAAATAAATTTGGCTATTGCCTCAACGCGTTCCACGTAACATGCTTCGAGACGTTCGTAAAACTCGAAGATCGTAAGATCACGCACGAGGTTGATCGAAAAAAAGGTATATATTGCGTTTGAGATTGTTGTGCCAATAAACAAGGAGGGAGAATGAATTACGAAATGGAATAACATTGAGACGAAAGAATCGTTGGACGCGGGCCATTTTTAATACAATGATTATCTTCTATTCAATTATTTACTTGGTGGACAAAGTTGTTGCATTAAAAAACTGAAGAACAGAGGGTAAATAAATGAAAAAGCACAGCCGACGTAATTGAAAATGAGTAAAAGCGAATATCCAATTTACATGTTGCTCGTAAACCGACCAACAATTAAAAACGTGAAATGGCTGAGCGTTTTACGATCGCACCATCTTTGCAAATAGAAAATGATTTTCCTCGCACAGAGCTCCTGCGGTGGAGGCTGCGGTGAAATTTAGTAACGCGATTGCAACTCACTCGTCGGTTTATTGTTCGATCTTAGCACGAAAGCGTTCAACGCAGCGAGACTGTTCTGCGAGGCCACGCGGAAGTAGCTCGAGGCCATTATCTGCGATCTTTCGTATCAGCCATTTTGAAGAGTCTCGAGAAAATGGCTGATACAGAGCGAATGAAAAATCGAATTGTATTCGAGAAACATGTGCATGCGCCCAAATAAAATCAGCTGATTAATAACGTTGTTGGCTTTTGCATTTTTCCAATATGTCCATTCGCACGCAATGCCCTCGCCGCAAGGGGAAACGCACCACCGTAAATTTGGCTCTTAATCTCATCGATCTCTTGCCAAATTACATTAATCCGTGAGACACACACCCATAAAAACAGGGGCTCGTAATAACGCGTTCTTGAAATAGAAAGCTCGAGACGTCGTTCGCTTTGATTTTTCTTTTTGCCTTGTCTATTTCGGTACTTCTCGATAACTCGAAATAAACCGGTGAATCAAGCGGCTTTGTTTGGAGTGGGTGGTTTTCGGGTTTACGTTAAACATCGGAGAATTTAATGTCAGGCCTTATAGATCGTCACAATGTTGTTATCGTTATTTTTATTTTGGAAAAACGTTGATCCAAATTTCGTGCGTATCAATTTTTTAATTCTTGTCGAAGAAAAACAACAACTTTTTTCTTTCAATCGAAAGTAAAAAAGTGACGGAATGAAAAAATGGAATTGAAATTTCTAGCATTCGTAAAATAAGTAAGAAGCGTATACTCTTGAGATGGTGCGGACCGCAGCGGCGAAAGTGTCTTTTGAGAAGGGAAGGTTTTAATAAAGTTAAGAAGCAATGGCGGAGCGTGGAGGTTCGCTGGAGGCAATCCAGCAAAAGAGATAGAAAGGCGTCGCGCGCGAGAGCGCGTTGAATGAAATTCAAGTGGGTCGCGCATGAATGAAGTCGCGTCTCGCAAGCAAGCGTATGATATTTAACCAAGTTGGTTATTGGTCGAGAATATCGTACACAATTATCGTAATTATCACGGTGGCAAGAAATTTTGTCCAACTTTTGTTTTTTTCTCTCGAAACGTTAAAGTTTCGCGTTTTGAATTTTCTAAGGATATAGCGAAATCGCGTGTAATTACGATTTGATTTTCGGTCGAAATCCTCACACCATTCGACTAATTACTCGCGATTGTAAAACGCATTTTTTTTTCAACGTCGATTTTATTTAACGATCCGTTTTTTTCTCGTCACGCAATTTTTTTCTTCTGTCCTACAAACAAGCGAGTATGGAGAACCGATTGAGCGTGGGCGACCGGATGTGATCCGAGACCGAATGCGTTGCACACATGAACCAGCAACCGGTCGCAGAGGACGTGCCGAACGTGAGGAAAAGAGAAAATAATATTTGCGTCCTTCGACGATGGATTATCGAGAGGCTTTCGATGACATTCAATTTAATTATGAGCTTCTCTCATTAATTCACCGTCGCACCAAAGCATGCAATAAACGCTATGGGATTACATAAAATAGCGATAGATGCAAGTCAGGTTTTCCGTTGGTATCCACATTTTTGATGCTCCACAAAAACCCTCAAAAAATCAGTCAATGGATTGCTCAGGTTGTCAATAACTAGAGGAATAAACGTTGATTGTCTCGCTCGGAGAAATGCACTTGGAAATGAATTGCGATAATAAGTATTCAGGCGAATTGGCTTTAATTTCGTAATCAAAGAATCCATCAGTGATGAGAAAAAAGAATGGCGAGGGTGAGAAAAAAAGGGGATTAATGGGTATCGGGCAACGCGAAAGGAAAAAAGTAAAAGAAAAATTCGTTGTGGTACGAAAGGGAGGCTGAATTAATTCGGGCGTTAAGCAAGTATATGGTCGCGCAGGACGAGAGTTTTAAGTATGGTACAAACGAGAATAGAACTCTGACGAGGGGGAACGACCTCGCGGGACCACCGTATACAGTAAAACCCTCTCAGAACGAGCTATTAAATTGACTCGTTTAAAAACTGGACTGAGCAAGCTCAAAAATCAAAACCCCGCGTCGAAAAGTTTCGTATTGTTAAAAAAAAAAAAAAATCAAGTTGGAAATGAGAATTTCTTTTCAAATTTTCTTTCTGGAACAGTTTCACAAAAGGACACACGATTTGGGTTCGAATTGAATTTCATTCTTGAAGAATTAAAAACAGGCTGACATTTTTTCAATTTAATTCAAACTCACCAATCGCCGTCCGTAGACAATTCCAGATTGCACTTCCGGTGCAGTGATGCTGCGCCGGAAAGGCTTGGCACTTCTCGTTTGGACAGTGGACCTCATTTTTCGTCGGGGGCGCTCAGCAAACTTTAACGAAAACTAAAACAACTTTTCTCTTCGGAATATTCGTGTGTCCGAAGAATTGTTTCCTCGGTTTGTCACTCGATGCTTTTTCTTTCACATTTTAATCACCGATCGCGAGAAATTCAACGCACTATTCGCATTTCGTCATATTTTATTCACGTTGCCATCATGCTCTTTCGATATTAACCATTTTTTTGCAGCACGAAGCAATAATCCTTGTATTATTTCCGAAGTGTAACGAGCAGAGAGAGAAATCAGAGCGAAGAAGATTTCCAACGTCAAAATAATGTAAATAGCAATATTGAAAAATGTCACTGTCACAACTCGTCGAGGGGATTCCACCGTGAGAATTGGCTGCCGATATTGTAACGATTATTGTTAATTATTTAGCCCAAGATTGCGTGAATTTTTTGAGCTCGATCAATGGTCCTTGACCTTTGCAAATCACTGGGAATTCCGATCGATTAATAAAGGGAATCACGTCGATTTTGATTGTAAAAAATAGTGAGGAATAAAAATGTTCTCTTTCTATTGTCGCGGGATTGCGGTGAGTGACGTTAAGCAACACAGTTGAGAGGTCGAAGGAGGGAAAGAGGGTTCGGCAATTTCGATACCCGGATCGATTTGGAGGAAGGAGCTGTTATAAAGACGGCGATGCGACGGTATCGCGTCGAGACGGGGACTAAAGGCGAAGAGCTCGCGTGCTCGAACCAGCCGCGGAATCGTCGAGTGAACGGTTCGCGGTACATACGCGTGCGGGCTCGTGAGTAAGAAAGGAACGGTCGTCGCGCGCGCGAAAGCGAAAAGGCAGTTATAGAAACGTAGAGGATCGATCAAAGCACGAATACCGGAAGTACCGGAATTCAAAAACCAAAATTGTCGCGATAAGTCGAAAAAAATAGGAAAAAAAAGAAGATTTTTCCAACCGAGAAAACGTACGAGACATAAAATCGCAAAATAACATAAAAAAACGAGAGTTTTTCGATTTTTCGAAAATATGACAAGAGTATCCATTCCGAATTTCAATTCGATCCAAAGCCGAAAAAAAAAACGAATTTTGTATTAAAAAATCATCCGGAGTTGTAAATAAGTTGAAAAAAAAAAAAAAATAGCGTTGTTCCAAGAGCAAGTGTCAAATTGAAAGAATGAAAAAGCCGATTGAGACGACTACGTCGGGAAAGAGTGGCACGATTTTTGAAAGCAGCGGTACAAAGATTTTTAAGCGGTGAACCGAGGAAGTGAGAAAGAAAACGAGTGTCTCCAGCTCAAGCACCGAGTAAGGAGGGGCGCGAGGTCTCTGTACCGTGTGTGAGACGTTCGGAAGCTGCGTGGCACGCGTCGCGACGGTGGGGGAAGAATAAAAAAACCGGGACAGTCTGCCTGCCCTCGGCGGACATGAGAAGAGATTTTCACTCTGTATATTTACGTCCAACACAAAAGAAAGAATCTTCGCGTACGCACGTTAAAAAAAAATCGACAAACAAATAAACAAACGACAATCAATAAGCAACAAAAATATTTTGAAAAATTTCGTTGTTTTCGATTCCGGAAATGAAATAAATAAACTCGATTTCATTTCTGGAATTGTTTGTCCAGCGAGTATTAATGCAACGACGATCCACTAACGAGCACTCTGACGATCAGAGGAAACGTAATTATGAGATTGATCGGGTCGAGTGTCTATAAAAGGATCGACGAACCAGTAGAACACATTCGTCTTCCACACGAACTAACGTTGTTACTGTTATTATATTTACTATCCGAACAACGAGTTTCTCGAATTCACGCAACCTCTGTGTCACTCAAATCCTAAAAAAATTGAGGCAAACGTTGATTTTCTCGTATTTGCACGATTATAATTAGTCGCGCGTTATTATTATTGCTGTATGAATAACTATTTGTTTGTTGTCATTGCTGTGAAGATTGTTGGGTCTTTAGAATAATATCCGTCCATCGAATCGAGTCCAGTAGTACGAGCAAAATGATAATACGTTTGGTAAGACATTTAAAAAAGTATATATTGTCCAAGAGCCTTAATTATACGACGAATAAATTCGTTACGCGTTACTTCGAAATTGCGTTAAATTGCACTTGATTACATCACACTTGCAGGTATATTATGTGTGTGCATATATATATATGCATGAGAAGGTGTATATTTATATATATTATTTTAATTCTGTATGGCAGAGAACGGGGTCAAGCGATTAACGATCGCTTCGTCTCAACGACGACGGCCATTAAATTGTTGCATTATTATAGCATTTCATTGCAACCAAGTCTACGTGCGGGTGTCCATCGCGTCACGTTGATTACAAGCAGAGAGAGAGAGAGAGAAGTGTATGTGCAGAGGAAATATCGCGATTTCACAAAGCGAGCATAATTTATAATTCGCTACTTCGCATACCTTGATTTACATACAAACGCAAGATTTGCCATTCGAAAGTAAGAAACCGTATCCGCGGTTTGTCATTTAGAGTATTTTCCAGTCCATCGTTTTGCGGCATTCAATGATTTAAGTGCGTGGAGTTTGTCAGTTTATTCTGTTGATTCGAATTTTAGCTGCGGGCGCAGCTTCCAGTCCGATCGACCGCGGTGCGCTACTCTCGAAACGAGGCTCGAGCTCTTGTAAACCGAAGAGTGGCGCCATCGCAACGGGATTTTGAGGCTTCGCTACGTACGACGAAGCAGCTCGAACCTCCGAGCTCATTTTTATCAGCGGAGATAATCTTTCCGTTCATATCTCTTGGGAACGTTGACTCTTTGGTTATTGAGTTGCCGTCGGTTGGTACGAGCGGAATCTGGAGTTTCGATCGAACTCGTTAGGAGAAAAATCTGTACGCACAGTTGTCTCGTGAAAAATTACGATTAACGGGGTTGGGCAACATGGAAATCCGCAGAATACCAACGGTCGGTCAAGCGATCATTGGCTTTCGTTTTCTACAATCTTCTTGTTCGCTCGACAACATCTTTAAACTGGAAAACTTTGTCCTCCCGTTCCTTCTGCCAGAAATACTTGAAACTCCATTCAATTTTTGCCAACGATATTTCACGAGGATTCGAGGTTTCTTGGGGTCCAGTTAGACAAGCAATGGAACATAAAAGAAACGGTATATTCCTTATACATTGTGTGTAGAGTCAGTATCACGTTTGTACAGATATATACAGATCGTTAGAAAATGTATTTCGTTATGAAGCCGAGGACTACGTTGTCGTCGTTGTTGCTTCGATTTCGATTGCTTTTTCTTCCTCGAGTGCTTGTTCTTGCAGCTTCTTCTTTTTCAATGCAACACGTCGGTGTTTCATGCCTTCTATGTGAGACGTCCATTGCAAATCACCGATCAAAATCTTTTCGCAAACCTGCAAAGAAAAATCGGTTTTTCTTTAGCTCATAGATCCAACTTGGTTTACGACAAATTGTAGTAAAACGAGTAGTTTTTATAAATGAACGAATTAACGAAGAATTCGATGGAAATATTTGCAAAGGACGATCCGGTTGACAGAACGTGTGAGAGTGAATGTTGGTGGAACAAAACCACTAACGAAAATATATAAGGATAATGGAAAGAGAGAATTGATTACCTCACACCAGCGGCTCTCTTCGTTGCTGGCATCGGATTCTTTACCCACATCAATGTTCTCATTAAGGGGCTTCAAGCTGGGTTTTTCGTTCCTCAATTTCGCCTCGACAATAGCGATCGCTGGTTCGAGGACGCGTGAATTCCAATATTCGACATTCGTACAATCGAGACCGTAGATAGATGGGACCTGAAAAAGGAATAGAGTTCGTCAAGTTGGCTTATCGCCTCTTCATCAGACCGTCTGTCCGACCGAAGCTTGAATCTACTTTTTCCTCAACCTTTTTCTTCTCCCCTTTCGTTCGAAAAGCACGCATTTATTGCATCATTAATTACCGGTCTATCGATTCGTCGTATGAAACGATTCATGATCCATTTTTGCTGCTTTCTCGCGTACCGTCTCGTAACCATTTTCAGATCAGCGATTCCCTGTTTCAACAGCTGTTCACCCTGCGACAAATCAAACAGTGTTAGTGCCTTCCTTTTCAGATGCTATTTAAATTTTTTGGACAGACGAAGCATGCTTTTTTTTCTCTCATTTCCATTTCAAGCCAGACTTGTTATGTCACTGGTTATTTCTTCAAATGCGTAGCTTCGGAGAGAAAGAAAATGGCGTTTTGGGTTTAAAACAGAATTGAATGAAATTCGAAATATTTGGAAATAGCTGCGAGACAATTTACATGATAATGCTAAAACACATGTTGATAAGTATTTTTTTTTTCTTTCGAGTACTTCGTATGATTATGGTATGCAGCTTTTTACATATTATAATTGTGTTTCTATTTACACGACCAAAATTTATTCTCCAATGCCTTTTCCTTCGACGCCAAACGTGGCGCATTGGAACGTTACAAAAATCATTTCATTTTCGTGCGTCAGAGAAAACCCAAAAGAATTTCGATCGTGGAGACCAAAAAAATCGGATTTTCATATACGTCACTGAGTTTTCATCAAAATTGATACTTTGCTGTTGCAAGGAGTTTGGAAGAAAATGTTCTAGTGACCACGCAGACTTACGAGACCCGAAATTATTCATTAAAAAAAAAAAAAAAACTAGTTTCGTTGCGAGAAAAACGTGAATTATTCTCGAAATATTTACATAAAAATTCATAAAGAAAAATCAAGTTAAATGAATTAAAATTCAACACAAAGAACGAACGAACGTGATGACGTGTGAATGAATTATTGTCAAGTCTGTTTTTCAACTCTAATATTCATTTATATATTTGGAGATGAGTCATAATGACACGTTAACAAGTCCTGGCTTAAATTCGAACTCTATATTTTGTCGGTGCATATCTCTCCATACATTAGCGCCGGCAAGCTCCATTGCGCATACTCGATACATATAAAAATATTGTTTAGACTTACGGCGCGTTGCATAAACTCGCGCAAGACGCTAACGCGTAGTATAGGACGATAACAATTACGCAGAAATACGCAATCACCGTTGTCAACGATCCATGAGAATTACGAGGGTTGCAAAATGTTACGATACCTTTTTTTTTATTTATTTTTATTTACCAACATCGTGACAACGTGAATATATTCGTTTCCATTTTTTAAATCTCCATTCAACAAATGTATTGAAAAGATCATCGTCGTCAAACTACAAGAATTCTGAACGATGATTTTTCCACAAATCACAACCTTTTATTACTGTGATGCCTTGAGATAAAAAAAAGCTCACCTTGTCGCTGTTTTTCTCATCTTCTGGTAATACGAGATAATTATGAAACTCCTTGAAGCCAATAGACTGAAAAATCCCTTTGGTATAATCAGGTGACCTGAAGCACAAAAGTTGCACGACATTACAACCAGTTCCATGGCTAGTTTCATTTTCTCCTCGTTAGCAATGCAGATTACGAAGAAGATTGAATTACAGTAACGAGGAAAAAGTGAGAAAGAGTTGAACGAATGGAATTAATTGAATAAATAAAATAAAATTAAATGCAGGAGCGAATGGAGATGAGGTAGAGGATGGGGAATCAAGGGCGCGTCCGGTGCAATAATCGTTGCATTTCCGATGTAGATACGAGTCGGAGGAACTCATTTTGTATCCTTTAAGCAAGTGTAGGCACTTTTTCCTATCGTCTGACTTGTTCGTTGAACGGAGAAGGTGAGTAACGAAATAATGCAAAAGGTAAAAAGAGAGCTCTTGCCATAATCGTTACTCGCTTCTCGGTTCTTAGCGTTTGCCTGGTTTTCCCGTATATTCAGCAACAAAAAGGAATAAGGAGCATCGCTTTATATAGATCTACGAGTGAATTTCTTCTCGGCTAGTTGGTGCAACCGAAAGGGACAAAAAAGTGTGAAAATCGATGCGATTTACAAATACAAAAGTAATCAATACTTCGGATTGCTTTTGGTATTTATTATTTTTGTATTTATATGTTTTTTCAGTCTCACCAACGACAAAATTCGTTCTCGATAAGGCACGCGAGAGGCTTATCGTGTGTCGAGACGATATTGCACAAAGCGGCGAGACGACGAGGCTGAATTCCGGGAGTGCCGACGTTGCAATAAAAATTGCACCTAATGCAAAAATAGCGAACAAGACCAAAGTGTGTGTGTGTGTGTGTGTGCAGATATTTATTATTCACATGTCTATACGTATAAACGCTAACAAATGTGGAGAATGGTCGAGACGAATTTTTCATCATGCTATACCTCGAGCTACAACCTGCTCCTTCATTTTCATTCATCCCTTTCTTCCCCTCACGAAATCCGAGCTTCTGCTCATATTCGAACCCCTCATCGCTGGAGATTTAAATTCCTTCAATCGCTCGAAAATTCATTAAACGTTATGAGCATTTTGTTTACGAATGCAAGAAAAAAATGAACGATCGGATAACCAAATTCCAACCGCATTGTTGCGCCGAGCAAGAATTAAAAACGAACTCCATCGACGACCACAATTAAAAAATGAGTCGCGTAAATATTCAAATAAACCAAATACTAATTCACCCGAAAACGATCGTGTTAAACAAATGGAATGGAATAACGGTCAGAAATGAGAATTTCTGATTACACTCGGCGTATTTTAAACGATTCACTTGTGAAAAGAGACGAAAAATCGTTAATTCGTTCGTCGAGGAAAATCAAGGCTCGGAAAATCTATTGGACCCAGCGAAAAGAGAAACACTGCAGAGCAAGAGAAAGAAAAAATGCCACATTGCCCATGACGTAGGTGGAAAGAAGTGTGGGCATAGACCGAAGCCTACGATATTGAAGGATACGAAAAAAAAATACAAGTGAAAGAGAAAATATAGGTATAGTGATAGAAAGGAACGATATGCACATAGTTGCGATAAGAAATGGAAAAGATGAACAGTTTGAATAGTGTTAATCGCGAACCAGACAGAGAAGATTCTTTTTCTCAAGTATAACTAGACTTAAGGTATAACTATCGCAGAATGGGTTGATTTAGGATTTTCTTGAAATTTAGTGTAAATATTCTTGACATTAAAACGAACAACTTTCCTATGAGACGAAACATTTTCTGCCGTCTAGAATTTGAGATATTTCATTTCCAATTTTCTATTTTTCCCATCTAAACGCATGTAAATTGAAGTGACGTTTCGTTAAAAAAGTTGCAAGAAAAAACAAAAGAAACGCGACTTCAATTTACATGCGTTTAGATGGGAAAAATATAAAATTGGAAATGAAATATCTCAAATTCTAGACGGCAGAAAATGTTTCGTCCCATAGGAAAGTTGTTCGTTTTAATGTCAAGAATATTTACACTAAATTTCAAGAAAATCCTAAATCAACCCATTCTGCGATAGTTATACCTTAATATTGAAATAAGGAATTTTTGTGAACCTACAGGGCCTGCCAAGAAAAAAAACCATTCACTCTGTAACTGCAATGTAAACTTGAAATAGTTTGAAAAATGTTGACTTTCATTTTCCACTAAAAAACCTTCGAGTTTTTCGAAATCTCAGTAAAAAAATACTACGCGATATACATTTTTCGAAAATACAACGAACGTCAAAAAAATCGACAATTTCATTTTTGTACGTATAAGAGTAGAGCAGAGCAAATGGTTGGATTTGTCCTCTAAATCGAAGACACAAAAACTATTGAATCCCATAACAATGACAGCTGATAATAAAAACCTGGAAAAGTTGAAAAAAAAAAATCTTGTGCCTGTTTTTGGATAAAGTTTTAAAAAATGCTCAAATCTCGAGAATATCCTTTGGCTATATTCCTATGCCGGTGATTAAAATCACTAGGAACCAAATTGGAAACTCTCCTTATAGTCGGTACCAAGAGAATCGAGTCTAAAATAGTTGGCGTCTTCATCGACCGAAAGTTTTCACATCGAACGCCCTATACATGTGTAATACATAATATAAGGAACGTTAGTGTATCTAAAAAAGTATATACACGCACATTAGTGTACATTATGCCGAATCGCGGTTGCTAGGCGGTGCTTGGTGGCGTACAGACGTCAATGAGATTACACGACTAATTATGTATTATATCACATAGCATTTTAATAAAATATATGCACAGACATCATCAAATTTTAGTTCGCCAATTTTTTCCAGTCCAACGATTCCGATTCTTTTTTTTTTTTTTTGCGCACACATTGGAAGGCTCTGGTTATCGACGTAATTTGAATTGAAATTAGTCTGAATTTCCCGGGTGCGGATCTGGTCAAAATTCGGTCAAGGAAACTCGTTCGATTTCCATCAACGTCTATAATTGTTCCTTTCGCTCAGCAGCTCCATATTTACTTTGTGAAAAAATTGGCAACCCAGTGAGAATAATAAAAATAATCAATGGCCGGTTTAATTAGTTTTTAATTGCAATGTTGTTAACTCCTGCAGTACACGCTTGTTAAATTGAAAATAAAACTGATGATTAATGTGAAATAAATGTCTCGTAGCTGATAATACGTGAAAGAAGAAAAAAGATGAATCAATGCTTGATAATTCGCTAGTCAGTTAAGATGAAATATATAGACCTCCGGAAGGATTATCTGAGAGTAGGTCGCGCGGGAGATTCGTAGTATCTCATTGGACCACGTGTTCCATTGGATCGTGAATATGAGGCTTTCTGTGTCGAGTAGACCTTCGCAGAGTTCCCCTCCTCTCTGTTAGTCTTTCAATGAAATGCGCGTGTCTCAAAAGAAACTAAAAGAATGGTCGTGCAAACTTTTACCGAAACTAATCATTTGCGGAAAAAAACACGTGCATCTATTTTTTTTCATCCATTTTTCGAAATTACTGCAGCAGTTTGCTTCTTAGCAAATGATCACTCAGTTTTTTCTCAGATTCTTGACTAAGTCTCGGAATATGACGAAAGAAACATTTTAAAGTAATGCAAATGCGAAAAAACTAAAAAAACTATAAAATCCCATTGAGCAACGTAAAAGTTGTAAAAAAAAATGTCATCGATTGAAATAAAATCGAGGAAACAATTGAACCGAGTTGCCTGAATGTTCTCGTGGCTCGTGTAGCGCGTTGCATGAAACTTGGCAGTGTCTGCAAAGTCTGGATTGGCCAATTACGTAAAGAGAAAGTGCTTTGACGTTCAAGTTATTGAAAATAAACAACAACAACAAAAAAAAGGGAAAAGTAGAAAAATGAGTGAGATAAGGAATGAATGTGGAACGTATTAATAATGCGAACACAGGATGCATTATTGTGAATGCTGTGGTAAAATAGCATGAGAAATAACGAGAAAAATCTTGGTAAGCGAATAATGAAAAAAATGTGATTATAATGTTTGTTCGAGCATTATAATCGAGGATGGAGTTGATTGATTACATTCTACATATCGATACAAATCTGATAGAACGATCGGTAGATATGAGAACGCACGTGGCTCGGGCTACCGTTGGGTTTACAAAGCGTGACATTCGGATTAAAAATCAGGAAATTAACGATTAGAAATTGGCAACAAAAAGCCTGCTCGATAAGATCGCAATTTATATATTTATCTGTATATGCTATCGCCCGGGCAATAGTCTATTCCTTGATCCCTCGTTTCAATTGAAATTCATTTATCGTCAATTCCAAGTCTCATGAAAACTTGTCATATTTACGAAATTTTTAAAACGCTGCAAAAGGTGATGAATAAAAAAGAGATAAGGCAACTTTTCGTACCGAAATACACAATAAAAATATATAACAGATTGCGAAAATTTCCACGAGTAAATACTAAACGAGAATGGATCACCAGTAGCAATAAAAAATCAGATAAGAAACTGTCTCATCCCAAAATAGATGGAATCGTAAGAACTTGTTACGTTTGTTAAAATTCTATCGAATGTCCTAAAAATGTTGACAGAAAATAATAAACTGGCCGTTCGATACAATTTTCTCCACATTTTACAAACTTGAGATTCTTTTTCTCTTAATCAAGTGGCTAAACGAGTTTCCGAGATAAAATTTGTCCAGTTTGCATGGAACTCCCTATGGACATTTTAATCCACACCTTTTCCTCTTCACTCTCGTTACACCTGAGTACATAAATACGTAAGATGAACAAACATAACGATCGAAGGTGTGCGAGAGCGCCAGGAATCCTAGACACGGACCAAAAGATATATAAATATAAATACATATGTGTATATACATTTGGTTTGACGAGGGCTGTTAATGAGCACATGCACGTGTCCGCCCTGGTTATATATATCTTGGAAAATTTTCTAAACCGAAGTATTCGCTTTATTCAATAATCGAAGATACGAACGATATCAAACGAGTATGACAGAGCGATTGATCACACTTGAATTTCAAGTGGTTCTTTGGTTGCTTTTTTTTTGCTTGGCTAAAAAAAAAAAACGAAAAAAAAAAAAAGAATTGTTTCGGTGAAAATTTCCCATTTAATTGAGTTTCCATAGTTTGTGTTCCGCTGGGGCTGGAAAACGTTGGATATTCGAGGATTTTTCAGGAAAGGAACTGCAAATTTATTCAAAAGTAAATAATCGTTATCTCGTATCGTTTTACGTTAGAATTCTTATTTTTTCTTCCCTCAAACTTCCTGTCAAAAGAAACGAATAAGGGACGGAGGAAAGAGAAGGACGAAAGAACGATTGAAATTACAGATCACGAATCGCAGAACAACCGACGACGCTTGATTCGCAGCCCTGATCACGTGAATTCGGAGAAAGCCGGAACGGATATAAGCACGTGGATTTGCGCGTGTAAGTGGTTAGAGCAAAAATGTCTCTTCCGTCCTAGCGAACGATAGTCTCAGCAGATTTCTTCACGTATATGATTAATGGAGTTATGAAAAGTTTGAGGGTTCCGTTGGATTATCGATAATCGATCAAGTTCACATGCTCGTTAAGGGGTTACGTAGGGTTATTTTTTGTCCAGATTCATTTGAAACTTTGGGCGGTGGTATAGAAATTTTCAAAAAAATGAAAATTGCTTCTTTTTTGTGGATTAGATTAAATAAATGCAAAATGATTCGATAAAATGTGGTGCGAACAGCGTTGACACGCAATGGTGAATGATAAGTACGACGAAAAGTCGGACGTCGCAATTTGTCTTTGATTTTTTCTACACTTACGAATTCGTTCACTCACGTGTTGGTTTTAAGTCGATCCTCGTTGTATCGGGAATGAAAGTCCAAAAGTTCTTTGACGAGACCAGCCTCGAGCATGGAATCAACCCGGCGACTCAGACGTTCGTCCAAAATTTTCTGGAACAGATGCCACTGAATGAGGCTGATGGTTCGAAGGAGGCATAGAGGAAAATCGGAATTTCGGCAGAATCGTGACGAGGTTTTCAGAACTCCAGGTGTGCCTCGAGCATGAGGCGAAAAAATTCAATTCGGTACTCGAAAAATGAAGAAATCTCGATTAGAATCATTGTGATGGATATCCAGGGGATTTTCCATGTCACGTAAGATAGATAAGGTATCGCAATAGTTTTTTTGTGGTCTGATTAGTCAGAAACAGAGTCCATTGGAACAGAGTCGAAAGATAAAAAAATAAAGGAAGCAGGAGTCGTGGGAATAATGAGAAATGCGAGTGACGGTTTAATTAGCCAGTTGGTTAAAAATTGGCAAGCAGACGAGTTCCTAAATAGAAGAAAAATAAATGATTTTCTCAGACACGTTTTACTTTTTTTTAGGAGCCTCATTTCTTTCGCCAAACTTCGCCATTTTTTAAGTTCCATTTTCTCGCCTCGAACCACCAATGAATTATGAAAATAAACATCGTTCGAGTCGACAACGTCCATTTGCCAATTAGAATAATTAAACGAACATTTCGAGAGCATCTAAAAATATGAATGAGACTATTTCCTTTGTTTTTAAATAGTTTTTTTCTTCTTGCTCGTGAGCTCGTAAGACACCCAGGCATTTTTTCCCACTAGACAATTGATTTATCGCTCACGTCCCTCGAATAGACGAAAATTCAGATGAAACGGTCAATTAGGGTCATTCGAAATTGTCGCTCTCGGTATGTTCGTTCGACGCTTTTCTAAGAGTTTTGTCTCTCGTTACCGAAAATATAATTTGACCTCGAAGAAATAATTTAAAACTAAAAATTCAGACGCGAAGAAAAATATTCGTGTATTGTTTGCATTTACACGAAAAAATTCACCAAATTCTATAAAATGACGAAAAACTTGTCGACTAAAAAAATAAAAATCCATAAATATTGCAGAAAAAAAAAGAAAAAAGATTTTGCAAAAGTTGTTGATGATTGGCGAAAGCAAAATAATGCAAATGGACGAATTTGAATATAAATTTGATGGCAGGCACACTCCGCAAAGAATGATCAATATAATTAGAAATTAATCTCGAGGCGATGGTCTACGATATCATAATTCTATGACACAATCGTACTGTCGAAATTCGCACAGCTGTATCAATGTCTCTCGATATTTATAAAGACCAAGACGAATAATTAACAACGCATAGTGGGATGTTCGTAATGAAAAAATGTGTGCCTGATCGGCTGTTGAATCAGCACAAAAGCACCACCGAAAGTTAACAGCCACTTGACTCAACAAAGTATTAAAAAAATGACGCAATTCAAAGTCCAATAGGTGATTTTTCCTCGTTCGAAATGTTTTCAGAGTGTTGAATGTCTGAAATATCACGAATTTCATTGAAAACTGAATAAAAATGTATCCACGTGTGCAATTAAATAGAAACACTGCTTCTCGCTTATCCAGCAAGTTCTCGTCTTTCTAATCCTTCCTGAACGATTCTCGTCACTTTACGATCGTTTCTTTCCCAACTTTCTCACGCTCGTATGACAAGAGAGCCTCGAGATCTCGCCACATGCAATACATTGGGGACTCGTACGCTAAACATGTATTTTAAGTGTGTATTCGTATCTATGGGGCATTTAATAAAAATGGGAATGTACAGCGTCCCAAGAATCGTAACGTAGCTGTGGATAGTCGAGTCACGAAATTTCGTAAGCTAAATTCGTGGTTGATTTTAATTTGACGTTGGTATGGATTGAAAAAAGAGGCCTGCGCGGTTTTCCTGCTAGACGCTCGACTCCCCGATACTCCGGATCGAGTGAATTTAATTATGATATAAAAAATATTTCCGCTGAGAATCGGCGATTATCCAACTCTGTCATGTGTCGTAAGCCTTGGGGGCAACTTTTGCGAGAGCCTGTATGTGTGGATTTTAAAGAGCTCTCGCAAGATTTCTCGGGATCGCGCGGCAAAAGCTTGGACTGTTAAAACCCCCCAGTTCGCGTGCTACTTCCTCTCTCTTCCATTCATACTCTCTCCCGCACTTTGCCCGGTTACATTACTACACATATAAACATATACGTATAGACAAAGCAGACAGAGACACGAGCGAAGAAGCGGTTCTCGTAGTAAATCAGACGAAACTAAAGAGCGGGGCGAAGCAATACGAGGAGTTTGTCAGAGTGAGAGAACATGTCGAAGAATGTGACTGAGTCTCTTAGGGCGGCAAGTTTTTGAGAAGCTTGCCGTAGTATATTCCAACGGGCATAAAATACTCTTGATAATAGATTCGTGTCTATATGTATTTCAACATGTGTTTGTGTGTGTTGTTGCGTGCGTATTAAGGCAAAGAACTGCCGGCCAACCGGGCGTTGCGTAAGCCCAATCTCTAGGTCTGTCCTTCGGGCCAATTTCACGAGATTTCATTATCGTCTCGTGATATCATACATATTCATCATTCCATGCGGTCTTTCTCGATTTTTTTATCGCGCCAATATTTCGTGGCATTTCAAGCTAATTTAATTTTTTTACCCAAGTACGTTATTGCGGAGAAACAAATGAAACGGAAATTCTCACATTAAATTCTTCGTTATTGCAGTTTTTTTTTTTTTTGAAGAAGAAATGAAAACGTTGACAATTAACAATGAAGAAAAAAATGATTTTTGGGTCATGCGTTGCGATCGTCGGCTATATTTCACGCTTGGATATCGCCCAACGCTTTTTTCTATCCAATAAAAATTCAGCCCAACGAATATTCTCGCACTAGACGGCGGGCGACCCTTGAATATGTATTACGGATTAAACCTCACGTAACCTTGGATTTCAACGGTTAAGGAGGTACGGCTCGAATATAAAAAGAAGTTCTCATGGTTGAATTTCTTGTATAGGTTTGATGATGGCAAGTTTCCGTCACCATTGACGACACGTGGTAAAACAAAAAGAAAAAAGCTGAATACAAAAGACGTTAGTACGAGTCGATTTTCACGATTGAATTTCTTCTCAGTTCTATAGTCAATGAATGTGAGGAAATTAAAGTTTTTTTTTTGTTTTCCGTGTATTAGAAGGTCTGATAGAAAATCGTACGTGACCCGTTAACGTCAAATTGGGCCAAGGATATGAACCGACTCAAGCCGACAAACGTTATACTCGACATAACGAAATCTTAGCATGTACAAGTTTCCGCGACCTCATTCCCGATCTCCGTCCTAAAATTTCATTCGTACGCTCTTCACGATACATTGAAAAATGTATCGGGCCATTTTCGAAAAATTACAACCGTCACTCTGTGACAGGGGGTTGAAAAATTATTCTTCGGCATCAACGCTTCATATTTCAGACGGATATTTCTTTAATTGCAATTTAATCGCCACGCTCATTTAATTGATCCGCAAATCTCCGTGTTAGGTTTGTGATTTTTATCCCGACCTGTTGTTCTTGGGGTTTTTTTTTTTTTTTTTCCAACTCTTTCCCAACGCCAATAAACCTCCCGATGGACACATCTCGTTATTTGCAATGCCAGATGTGTATAAACATGCGAAATATCGACGATTCATCGTTCTCATAGCTCTGGAACGAGATGAATAAGTTTCGGGTGATTATAGGAGTGATTCATCGATTTCGCGGTTCGATTGATGGGGTCTCTCACTTCTGTATACGTATAATTATATATACAGGTTATTCCGTTCAAAAAATAAATCAATCTTCCAACTTTCATCATATTTCCATTCTCTGTTTCCAATTAGTTACAAACGAACAATTTGAATTCTGTAACCGTGGACTTGAGTATAGAGAATGAATTTTGACGAGGACAGGTGAGTTAGAAAAAAAAAAAAAACAATTAATCGTAATGACGAATTTTCATGAAAATTGACGTTTGCTTCGACTTTAAATTGATTTTTTTGCAAGAATTCGTGATTTTTTGTGGTGATTGTAATTGTCGGATCGTACGAGGAAAAGATTCGGTACGGGGAATGGAACGACTGCTACATGCATATATAAATCGTAAAGTAT
This sequence comes from Hyposoter didymator, assembly GCA_037952995.1. Taxonomy (NCBI): domain Eukaryota; kingdom Metazoa; phylum Arthropoda; class Insecta; order Hymenoptera; family Ichneumonidae; genus Hyposoter; species Hyposoter didymator. Next base: position 10,181,883 of record JBAJMU010000009.1, on the reverse strand, counting down.
ATTTCTATGGGTATTTTTTGTCGAAAGTTTCAACGCATCGTGACGAAGCAATGAAATTTATGTATAATTTCTTTTTTTTGTTTTTTTTTGTTTTGTTTCTTGTTATTATTATTTTTAATGCGTATAAACAAAACACGTCGCGGGCCGAGGCTGTCANACAAACGAACAATTTGAATTCTGTAACCGTGGACTTGAGTATAGAGAATCAATTTTGACGAGGACACGTGAGTTAGAAAAAAAAAACTAATAATCGGAACGATGAATTTTCATGAAAATTGACGTTTGCTCCGACTTCAAATTGATTTTTTTGCAAGAATTCGTGATTTTTCGTGGTGATTGTAATTGTCGGATCGTACGAGGAAAAGATTCGGTACGTGGAATGGAACGACTGCTACATGCATATATAAATCGTAAAGTATATTTCTATGGGTATTTTTTGTCGAAAGTTTCAACGCATCGTGACGAAGCAATGAAATTTATGTATAATTTCTTTTTTTTGTTTTTTTTTGTTTTGTTTCTTGTTATTATTATTTTTAATGCGTATAAACAAAACACGTCGCGGGCCGAGGCTGTCAACTAGCCTAAAGATCATCATTCATGCACGATCTCTGTTCAGCCTGTCTGGAGGTCAAGATTTATTTTGAGAAAGGCATCGATTATGCGTTCGCGAATGTACAATAGGATGGGCATACGGAGAATTGAGCCAGCGCGATTCTTGATGGACTTATTCCGGAATGCAACATAGCAAATATCCTGAGGCAAGATTTGCTGATTGCGTATGTATATTCCCAACAGTTTTTGTCCTATTTTTCAAGCCCCTCCGGCTTTTTTCGTGATATTGCATCTTAACAATGGATCTGTGATCGCTGCAGCCCGATCTTTTATTCCGAGAACGTTCGATCGGTTTTTACGAGCCCGGAATAAGATAATTATCTCGCAGGAGGAATTAAGAAAGTGGAGATAATAAAAAGTGTCGATTAATCGATCGGTTGTGTGAAATCTCGTAAATGTCGACGGTGAAATAGTTTTATTTTTTTTTTCATTTATTTTTTATTCTGTGATGAATCGATTCGACGGTGCGTATGAGAACAAGGAAACTCCAATTACAAAATCGCGTGTAAATTAAATGTTTGGTAGTCGATTCGAAAAATTAGCAGCAGACGACAGAAAAATTACTGGCTACAAATGAATTAACGACTTTCGTTTCGCAATTTTCCAATCGTCGAGAATACATGGAAATGGGTTCGAGGAAGAAGAAGAAGGGAAAGTTTATGGTTGCCGCGGGTTTGGAATGATGAGCGCCGAGGACGTTCGGCGGAGGCGAGACGTGGGAAAAAACTTTTTTATTCACACATTTATACATAAGAAGCGACCGATAAAAACCTAAATGAAATGAGAAAAAGGCGATGGAAGAAGAAGAAAGAAGGAGAAGGAGAGAAAGAGCGGGAGAAAGGATCGAGTAGCCCTCGCAGAAAAGGGGTGTGTGTTGTGGATGATGAAAACAAGAGATAAAAAAGATGAAAGAGAGGAGCAGCAGAGAAAAGAAGGAGGAGGAGGAGGAGGAGGATGGAGATGAAAAAAAGGTGAAAAAGGGTTCTTGGTCGAGGGCGACCGCGAGCTGTTCCTTCCTAGGATTCGGCCAAGTTTTTCGGCGCATTTACCAACTCGAAAGAAGACAGAAGAGGCTTTCTTTCCTTTACGATCTAACGAGCAACGTATTCAAGCGTCCTTATAACTCTTTTTATTTCATTTCTAAGGCCTTCTACCTTTTCTTTCCTTCCTTCTCGTCTCCGCTATTTCAGTCCGGTAACTCGATATATAGTAGGACTGCTCAATTATGTGCAAACGCCATAACCCTCGTTCTTCCAAGCCCCTTGATCGTTTCCACACTATTTACACAATTATATTCGTCGTGGAAGAAATTTCGCCGAATTTTCAGAACTTATCCCCTCACTCTCTCTCTCTCTCTCTCTCTCTCGAGCGCTACATTTTTTGCCTGGACTTTGTCCGAAAAATTGGTGGTTAAATTGGCCCTCTGAGCAACTTCGTGACGAACTAACTTTTATTTGTATGTGTGTGTGTGTTTGTGACCGCCAGCGAATATCCTCGCCCTGTTCTTCGAGATTGATGAACCTACTGATCATCTGATTCAGGGCCTTCGTCGTGTCCAATTTTGACTAGAAGGTTGGCTCCAACTTTTGTTTGGGTTCCCTTTCGATTTAATGCCCTAATTTTCGAGACTGAGAATTCGAAAACAAAAGCTTGATCGAGACTCTCTAGCCGCCGCAATCTCAAGTAATTGTTTAATTATTATTTCAAAAAGCGAGATAGACATTTATGGAAATGTCAAGACTATCGGTGTTGATGAAAATTTCGAAGGACCAGAGAATAATATACAGAAGCTCTTGGCACAGAGATGCAGCAGCGTTGTGTTGACGTTTACTGAGTGAAATATCTCATACAGGAAATCGTACAGATTCGGTCTCGTAGGAGGCGTTGTGGCGGTCTCAAAGTGCGCAAATGTACACGCGGCTCATGGAGAACTTAGCGAGCACCGAAAAAGAAAGAAAAGGAGAGAGAGAGAGAGAGAGAGAGAGAGAGAGAGAGAGAGAGAAAGAGGGTCGGAGGAAATGAGGGCCACCGAGCGGCAACGAAATTCGCACTTCTCATCGTCTTAGTTCTCTCACTCGAGCTGGCTTTTCAACTCCAATTTATCTTGGCTTGTGTGTGCGTGTTGTCCTTTCGCTCTCGCGGGGGCTCTATCGGCTTCCAGGAAGGACCGAGAGCGGGGCGTCTGATCCACGAACAAGAGGAAAAAAAGGAAAGTTTGAATGTTTCTCTCGCCTTTTGACTTACACACACACGCACACTCGGTCAAGTTTTTGTTTCACCTTTACAGTGCATTTTGTCTGGGCGATTATCGAGCCTTTCTTACCTTGACACAATATTTTTGGCAAGGAAGCAACGCCATTTACAGAGTCTACGAAAATGTTTTTTTTTTTTCGCTACTCATTAAAATCGCCATCGACCGAGTTTGAATTTGAAATTTGGGGATTTTCAGATTTTCGAAAATTACAATCTACAGAATTTTGACGAGGCTAATCCTTACGGTTTTTTCATCTTTTCAATAAAATTCCTAGTCGAAAACTTTTTTACTCAAATTATTCAAAATAAAACTATTTTTTTGTCAAAAAAATAAATAAATAGAAAAAAAAGCACCAAAAATCTGATCGATAATCGATCGACGACTGCCACTGAATTATCCGTTAAAACGCTCATTAAATTTCCGCCGTTGACTTCATTCAATCTCTCATTCTTAATCTCTCAACATTGTTCGATTTTATAATTCGCGTGCGTTCTCTTGGTCTGCGGGCAGAGTCGCGTTGCCGGAAATGCCGTGCGTGCCAGAGACTGAAAACCACCGAGCGCTGCACGAGAAGCTGGTATCCGGGTGCGAAGCGTTACCACGTACGAATGTTTTTGTGTGTAAATACGAGAAAGACGAAGAGAGAAAAAGATGTCGAGAAAAAAAGATGAAAAAAAAAGAAAAAGAAAAACGGAGAGACACACTAGAATGAGAAAAGAGACGAGAGGGAGGTGGATAAAAAAATAACGCTGAAACGCAAAGAAACGCGGCGAGTGTGTCGTCGCGAAAAAGAAACGGCAGATGTTCAGAGGATGTTGGCAAAATCGCGAGGAGCATTTTACTCCGAGATAAAAATTAAAAACTACATATACATTTCGCAATGACACGGGCTGTGTAAACTGCTTGTACGAAAATTACATACACACTCGAAAATATTTATACGTTTCTCCGTCAGATATTTTGGTAAATTGAGTCATTATTGCGCTGATTGAGTTGTCACATTCGAATAAAACTCATCACTCGCCTATTTAATAATATTTAAGGTAAATACTGTGCTGCATACTAGTCAAATGAGTGCTAAATTTTCAAAATGCTTTTAGACCAAGTTTAATGTAACAATTAAATGTATTGTTAGTGGATTTGTATTACAGCATGTCTTAGTAACATGGAAAAATATTAAAAACGATAGTTTTGCAAAAACATTAACTGATAAATCCAAATTTCCATGGTGACACATTTTCACTAGGTTTTTTCAAAGAATTATCTTCATTTTTCAACCGATTTTTATGCACCACGGCTCATTTTGTTCCTCAACTGACCCTCTACGAATCCACCACGTAGATTTTTTTTAAGCTCAACCGTTTCACTATTCCAGCTTATTGTTTATTAAGCGAAAAAACTTTTTCATAACTAATTTCTAAACGAATGAATTTTAAAAAAATCTACGCGGTGGATTCGTAGATGATCAGTTGAGGAACAAAATGAGCCGTGGTGCATAAAAATCGGTTGAAAAATGAAGATAATTCTTTGAAAAAACCTAGTGAAAATGTGTCACCATGGAAATTTGGATTTATCAGTTAATGGTTTTGCAAAACTATCGTTTTTAATATTTTTCCATGTTACTAAGACATGCTGTAATACAAATCCACTAACAATACATTTAATTGTTACATTAAACTTGGTCTAAAAGCATTTTGAAAATTTAGCACTCATTTGACTAGTATGCAGCACAGTATTTACCTTAAACGAATTACTCATAAATATTACAATTACTTGATCCCATTAACGTCAAAGATGAGAGCGATTGTTTGTATTGTGAGATGATTGAGGGCGTGAGTCTCTGGGAGCGTAAAAAATGTAGCTGGAATATTAATTAGGATGAGGCTCGATTCTCTAGTCTCGTTATCGTTTCGCCCCGAGAAATCGCAGTCGAGGGGAGAATTTTCAAGTAAATTGAAATTTTCTCGAAAAGTTACGAAAGGTCAGAGAAAAAATGGGTAAATAAATGGAAAACATTGAAGCAAATGAATTTTCGAGGCTTTTGTAGCACGAGCGACGGGGATTGGACGCCGAAAAAGGTAGCACTTACAAACTACTCTAGAAGCGTTTCGCTAAATATATAATCCACAGACGGGGGCGAATTAGATTCGAGACGAGCAGGAGTTGAGAAAATTTCTAAGGCGTCTGGGATAAGCTGCTACAGAGGCTGCATTCTGGCGAGGCTATACGTGCGAGAATCTCGTGTGCACTAATGTGTTGTTTTGACGATGTCGGAACGAGTGGGAGTGCGGAAGAAAGAAAGAGGCACAGAGAGAGAGAGAGAGAGAGGAAAAGAGAAACGAAGCATCCTCCTTCGCTCTGTCGGTGCTGCCAAGTATAAATTCAAACGAATAATTGTGCGCACCAAGTGCGAGTCAAGAGACCGAAGAAAATCTAAAATGGTGAAACTATAACTCAGGCAAATGTGGAAATTCGTAAGAACAATGAATTTCCTATCACCGGAAGTCGTGCGTGGAGGACACGTTGCTTCGGAAATTTCGGTTTAGGGGAACATATGTCGCAGAGGATCGAGTATAAGGGAGAAGGGACTCGATACAGGATAGATTTACAATATCGAAACAGGCTGTCGCAAAAGTCAAGTTCGTGGCTCGTACGACAGACAGATCGGGAAACTCCGAGTTTGAAAGTTTATTTCTTTGCTCCGATCGATCGTGCTGAGTTTTTAACGAAAATCAACGACACGTCTGGCCACTAATGAGTTTGTTAATCCCCCGCTAATTTTTCATTGATGGCAGATCGAGAGGAAAACTGCTGAAGGAAGTTTCTTGTCAAAATATTAAAATGATGATCCGAATGAATGCTCCACAAGATGGAAACAACTTTTTGGACGGCCTGTATACATATTTATATCGCGGATGTCTGGAGGCAAAACGTAAAAGTCATACGTCCAGTTGCCATGAGTAATGCCCTAAAGCTTGCCCGTAACAGCTTTGGACGAGCCTGAGGGACAATAACAATAAAAAAGGTATTGCATACAACGAGATGCGAGGGAAACTAGCGGCGAAACGACGATAGATCCTTCGGGGCATACAGTAAATCTTGGAATCCTCGTATATCTCTTTCTCTTTCGAATACAAAAGTATTGAAAACGATTTTCCCTTTGTTTCCTTTTTTCTTCTCATTTATGATGGGCGCTCAACGTTCAGGATTTCGTCTGTGTCCAAAGTTTTCATAAAAAAAATCGACGATTACGATCCTCACGAAAGAATCCTTTAGCTGGCGAGACTTTTCTCGGATATCAAGTTTATTTTCTGAGCCATTATAAAAAACTCAAAAGCTGCTATTCAAAGAATTCCCCATAAACTGGTTCGAGGTAAAAAAATCGGGAAAGTTGTTGATAAACGAAAAAAAGTACCAAAAATTCGACGAGAGGAGCAAAAAAGCGAATTCGATCAAATTTGCTTCATCCCCGCGCAAAAGGAATAAAGTTTCATGAGAAATTAAATGCGCCTGATAATTTGCGAACGCAGAATTAATTCGAAGCCTCTTTTTTTTTGCAAAACTGTCAACAGAAACGGAAATGGATTCGCCAGCGGTAAAACGAAACTTGTACAAAAAGGTTGGAAAGTGCGAGAAATGAAATTTAAATAAAAAAATAAAAAATTTCTTTGTTGAAGTGAAAAATGCACGCGATCAGTATCCGATCACCATGTCATCAGAATTTTTTCATACCACACTGCAAAACGATCTCTTTAAATTCCTCACAACCTGCTTGAGATTTTTAAATCAACTTTTGATTCAAAATGTCAATGATTCATTTGCAATTAATAATAGAAAGGTTGGGTGGGGGTTAATATTACGAATGACCAAATTGTCGAACAGCTAATAATTCGGAATTTTGGTATTCATAAAATTAAATAAAAGAAAAGTAAGAAAGTCGAAATGAAATTTTTCAAATGACTAAAAATTCGAAATACAAAATAGCGAACGTCAAAAATGGCGAACGTCAAAACGGCGAGCGCCAAAATAACGAACGCTAGAATAGAATAGAATAGAATAGAATAGAATAGAATTCGTTATTTTGGCGCTCGCCGTTTTGACGTTCGCCATTTTTGACGTTCGCTATTTTGTATTTCGAATTTTTAGTCATTTGAAAAATTTCATTTCGACTTTCTTACTTTTCTTTTATTTAATTTTATGAATACCAAAATTCCGAATTATTAGCTGTTCGACAATTTGGTTATTCGTAATATTAACCCCCACCCGAAAGATTATTGAAAATCGCCAAGCCTTTAATTTCTCTCTAACGACTGCAAGTTTGTCGAGCATCTGATGCAAGCGAAGTTTCTACAAAAAATGGATTAGAATTGTTATGAATCGATTTTTAAAATGAACGAGTTTCGATGCCCTCGTGAACGAATCCTGCTGACCTATTGCTCGGAGGAAAAGGAAGAGAAGAAGGAGGAGACGTCACCTCATTCGCAGGTTAACCACAGCACGGAATCTCGTTTCCCGTACGCTTTTATGATACGATATAAACTTGAAGACATCACGTGTTTTGTATGTGTGTTCGAAAGACGCTCGAGTTACACGAAATTCAACGTAGTACACGAAATTTTCTGGATTGGCGCGACAGTGAACGCAGGCAGAGTGAAAATATTACGTCGTCAATGTATCGCAATAACCAGGCATAATTCTTCAAAAATCTTTAACTCTGTAGAGTGGAACACGTGGCCTCGCGACAAGTGTCAGACTTGGTGTAAGCGATGTGTTTTTTTTTTGTCCGCGGTAGTTCGAACGGTCAGTAAGTTGGAACTCGTGGCATGGACTAATGAAAGAAAAGGGAAAAGGGAGGGAAAGGGGTAAAAAGATTGAAGAAAAAACGAAGAGAAGCCAACGCGAAGGACAGGAAGTGACGACATGGTATGTTGGGGACATAACTGCATACATGTTGGATGCTAAGGGCAACAGATGTCAGCCAAATTTTGTTTTGTTTTTATATAAAAAAAAAAAACAGATTATGTCTGTACTTTGTAGCTCAAACGTTCGTGAGGAAAATAATTCATTGATAAAAATGCGTTCTTATGCTTCGTAGCGTGTCTAGCATCGAAGGGATGGGACGGTATCGAATCTCCATAAAGATAGCAGGAAATTTGAATGATTGAAGAAAATATTGAGGGACCTGCTGAATTGCATTTGTCGCGAATTGAATTATTTATATGATGTATTTGATATTTATATTTTCTCACGTCGCGGCGTATATACGTCGCTCGGTGTATGTTTCAAAAAAGTGTGTATACTTAGTAACATGACTGCGAGATAAAATAAAAAGCATAAGGCAAAGAAATACATGAATGAGAATCATCTCCGTGTGTATATGAAGATGCATCATCGTCGAAATCCCGCTGCAGGACCGCAAACAGATGCCGAGCACATTTTAATTAACTACCAGACATTCTAAGAGACGGATGACCCTCCAGTTTCTTTCTTTCTCCTTATTTCTCTTTCTTTCTCGTGTCTATTTGCTCCGTTCTTTCGTCATTTTTTTTCTCTCTCCTCTATGGCAGAGGTCCTCCCGACGACCCTCTCGGGTCATCAGAAGGACTCACCATTCGGACGATTTGCACGAGCACACACAATGAGAACCAACAAAGGAAGGCTGTGGTCCATTAACACTTTGTTCCCTACTACGAGCCATTTCGTCTGCTTGGAATATCCCACGAGTCCTTGCTCCTATAGCTATACATGCATTTTTTTTCTGCTATATACAGAACACTTGATCTTTCCCTCGACACCAGAGACTCGAATGCTAAAATAATTAAGACTCACATCCAAGTTGTTTCCAAGTGAATGTAAATTCAGTTTATCGATTATTTCATGAACACACAAAGTTTATACGACTCTATAGTTTGCAACGTTGATATTCAACGAAAAATATTTAATACATTGATTATTTATTGAATTTTGAAAATTGTGGCAATTTTTTCGTGTCGATTGAGGTTTTGGGTGGCGAGGGAGGATCGTTTTGATGTTCGGACGAAATATTGAATAACAATGAGGAATCCTGTTGAAGAAAAAAACCAAATTTCGTTGCATTCCAACGATACAAACTTCAGGATCATAAAGTTTATTAACTTTTTAATAAACTCGTTAACGCTGTTTAGAAATAACTCGTAAAGCATAGAAATTCGATTGTTTATTGGACGATTCTCACGTAAGGCGAAGGAGCAATAACGTGAGCGCAATTACTCATATTTTTTCTCCATTGCCTACGAGAGAAGAAAAATTGGGTGGCGAGGGAGGATCGTTTTGATGTTCGAACGAAATATTGAATAACAATTACGAATCCTGTTGAAGAAAAAACCAAATTTCGTTGCATTCCAACGATACAAACTTCAGGATCATAAAGTTTATTAACTTTTTAATAAACTCGTTAACGCTGTTTAGAAATAACTCGTATAGCATAGAAATTCGATTGTTTATTGGACGATTCTCACGTAAGGCGAAGGAGCAATAACGTGAGCGCAATTACTCATATTTTTTCTTCCATTGCCTACGAGAGAAGAAAAATAAATCTCACTCATTTCTCTCCACCCGAATAATACGGTCTACTTTCGCGGGTAATTACAGTGACAAATTTATTGACAAAAATACTTGTAGAGAGCGTAGCTGGCCAAATGCAAATGAAAGTGCGGAGTAAGCTTGAATAATTGGTTTGACGGAATGTTTCAACGACTTGGAAAACTTTGAGACGAGCAAACGGACGAAATATACTTTTTTTTTTATTTCTCAACAAGATTTTGCATGAATTGGGTGGACCGATGTTTCGGTTGAAAAATGTCTTGAACGAAATATGCCGGAATACGTAAAATTAACAGTTATCGTATTTTCCCAAGCGACCGTAACGACGTAAACTCGTTTACGAAATAGACTTTTCGAGCGTGTGCATGGACCAATTTTCTGTTACGAGTGTATCTGCGAATTTGTATATTTATACAGAAATCCACGTATATACATGTAAATAAACAAGCCACGTGTAAATGCACACGAGCGAAGGGAGTCGCGATAATATAAAATAATGGAGAAAGTTACGGTACAAGGGGAAAGGGGAGGGGCGAGGGGGCTCGTTTATATCGGTACTTGGCTCCGAGCGTAATAAATATATACAACGAGTTGTAGAACGTTGCAATTCCCCCCGTTTCAACAGACTCCGAGTTAGGAATTTAACTTACACGTTAATATATATATATATACATAAACGCGAAAGGTATTAACCTGGTATTAGTAATATGGAGCTGACTGGCTTTGCTGATACAAAGAGAAAAGAAGCCAAAGCCGGGGGGCAAATCTGTTGCATACCATTATAAACCGATGGTTAGAAAATTCTCATTTCTTTCTCTCGCTCGCTCTCGTTTCCTCTCGTTACCATTTATTTTTATTTCCGTCTCCATTTTCTTTTATATTGCTTTTTGTCATTTTTTGTATTTTCCCTCCAACATTGACTTTTCATCGAATTTATTGGGTTGACTGATTTTCGTTGTGTTTTGTTGTTGATTTTTTTTTTCAAAATAACTTTTTCGCAAACGAACGTTTGGTTACATTGTCATATTTTTGTATTTTAGTTTTTTGACTTCTTTCCCTTGATATTCAGAACTTTAAAGAATTATTTTCTCGTTGGCCTATCGCCTGCCGAGGCGTATCAATTTCCGACCAACTTCCTGGTTTGCACAAAAATGTTTTCTTCATTCGTCCGCTTTCTCGGTTGCCTACGGCGCTAGTTGATCGCCAGAGGGATTCTCGTTATCCCACGGGGGAATTATTCCGCCGCGGAAAGAGAAAAAAGTGTTGGAAAGTATATACGAATGGTAATTAGAAGAAACAGAAGGGAACAGATGTTAAACTGTTTGGCAAACGATCTCGGGAGCGAGATGGAGAGTGGACGGCCTTCGGTTGGAGGTGCGAATCGTTCAAGATTTCGTCGGTTCGACTTTGCGCGGTTTTTTTTTTAAATTCTTTTTTTCTTTTTTACCGTTAGACCGCTGTGGTCTACGAGGTCGAAATATCTCGTGGCCAAGGAACGAGGTCCTCGAGGTATCGAGAGGTTTTCGGAGAAAAAAATTAGCACGAATATGAATTTCCCGTAAAAGTATTAGCGTTCGAATCGATTTGTACGACGAAATGAAAAATTGGATTATGAATCGCGATTTTTCTGACGCTGGGATTAAAAAAGACGCGGCAAATTTCACGAATTTAGGACGCGCTCGAAATTTCCATTCCAATCAGTTCGGACACTTTCCCCGCGGACTTTTACTCCGTACTATGAATCCTGGCTGGTACTGATGCTTTTCGCTCCGGCGGTGTCCGCGCGGAGAGTTATCCGCCTCCTCCCCTTGCCCCACGAACAGAGCGAAACGAATTAAAATGTTGTGAATGGGAGTGAGCGAGTGAGAGCGATCCAAGTTCGTATAGTCAAGAATTAGCGTCAGTTGGAATGATCGAAGAAGAAGAAGAAGGCTGCGTGAAAAGAGAGTGAGAGTCTGACCTCTGTCATAGAGACTCGGTTACGTGAAATAAGTTGAGACTGAGTAAAGCGTGAATTTTCGAAGGAATATTTGATCGGAAATGGTGAGAATATTGACAAAAGTATGTTGAATGTATAATCCGAGGTTCTCGGTAATATTTTTTCTTTCTGTCGCGGGTGACCGAGGGCTTTTAATATCGTCCGCGTATATTAATTAAATAGGAATAAATTAGCATAAGTGGCTGAGGAATCGGGCCAAGTGGCAAAAGAGTGAGAGTCTTTTTTGGCCTGCGATCGTAAATGGAAATTGCGGCTGGTCTCAACCTTAGGAAATTCCATTAGTTCGTTCCACGAATGAAAAAATAAAAATAAAAAAAAAGCAATTCCTGATAAAACGTACATAGAGTTATTGGCAATGGTATGAGAGAGGAGAAGTACTTCGGACATCCGGCGAAACGTATTTCGACAAGGTCTCTCCCACGCTGTGGTGAATGAAAAATTCACCACGAATCATCGGTCACATTTCGCGGTTTCCTAACCAACTGAACGCGGCCACAACTGTACTATTGTAATCGCCGCATTTTATACGACTCACTCTGTCTCAACTTGAACGCAAATTATTTCGTTCATTAATACGTAATACTGAAAACATTTAATTCACTTTATTTCACAGTTTTTCGCAGGCAGAAAAAGCATCCGATCGACGGAACGACGATCTTGTAAAATTGGATCAATTTTTTTCTGTGACGGATGGTCTGACAGAGTTGGATTGACTTTTAAGGTGCCTCAGGCTCGACGAAGCCCCTTAATTCGGCGAGGTTTGATATTGCAGAAAAAAAATGAAACTTTCACGACGTTTCGTTTTTCAGCAGAGAAGGAGTCGTAATTTTTTTTTCCCCCCCAATGTTTCTGGTTCGTTTTCTTTCGCACTAGCGCAATCGATAGATCGTCTCGCACGTAATGATTTCCTATGTTCCGACTATTTTAGTATTCGCAAACGCCCAGATGCAACGATTCCTGCGAAAATAGCGATTTGTGATCGAACGTTGAGTAGAAGCAAATGAATGTCATAATCGGAATTACAGTTAATTAAAGGGGAAGCTGAATGGAAGGTTGACAAGCGCCGATAGTCGGTGAAAAAGCCTGTACGCGTTTACTCGTGTATCAATCCGGAGTATGAGTGACGGAAACAAAACCGACACTGTCAATCGTTTTTATATATGAGATTCGAGTTACTCGTTTGTACATAAATTCACACGTACACACATGGATATATATCAAAGTATAAAGATATTAGAAGCATGTCTAATACGTGTGCGAGTGTAAAATAAAAAAATAATATACATCCTACGGAAGAGGAGGGAGACAGAAAGAATGAAAGAGAAAGAGTTGGCGAGTCATTCATAAAAATAACTCGGCGTTGCACACGCCAACTCCGAGTGGTGTATTACTACGAGAGAGAGTACGGAGTACGAGCTTCTGTTATAATATATGTATATTAATACATACACGCTGTACACTAAGGCACAATCACACAAGCGCGAGTTTATCGTATGTACGTGACCGGACAGCACGTAACTCGTACACTTCTCGTATACTCGTACGTTTTGTGGAGCCTTCACACGAGCGAGACACATGCGCGCAACTATACATAGAAAACGTTTGACTCGAGGAGGTAAAGGAGAAGGAGAACACGTGAGAGACATTGCCGAAGGTTGCAGCCGAGAAAGTGGATACGGTCGCTAACTGAACAGACGGTACAGAACGAGAGACGAAATAATGAGAGTAAGAGAGAGAGAGAGAGAGATAGAGAGCGAGGAGTGAGAAAAAAATAACATGATGATACACATCGAGGTAGCACTTGAAATCGCTCGTGGCAATTTTAATTTCGATAATTAGCGTTGCTAATTTTCTTTATCGTATAAATAGTTGGAATTTTAGATGCGATTGTGAATCGTTTAATAAAAAACATGAGACTGTAATTTGTTTATTTATTTTTCATTTTTTTTGCGCGTACGTATCGGAGCTTTTGTCGAAATCAAATCATCGCGTCAATTCCTGCTTCTATCGCTAACGCCGATGCGGTAAATCGTACGTGCTTGGTAATTGCTCGCAGCCCTCGAGTCCCTTGGTAATTATTAAATTATTATTTGCCGTCTCCGCTTCTGGCAGTCAGCGTAATGTTTTTTTTTTTTTTCTGGTTGCATTGGTAGATGACGATGTCTCATCGGTAACGATTTCAAAATGCTAATCACTGATGTCTGTTAATATTCCGTTGAATATTCGGAATATTATCCGAGCTATTAATTCTGCGACGAAAATGAATATATCAATGAGAATAATTATGATTAGAGGATTTCAAATAACGTCATTGGCTCGATGGAAACAAAAAAAAAAAACGTCCTTTCGAAGTTAATTGTTCAGTGCTAATTATTGGCTGATTCCTCGAATTTTTCCACTGGCCGAATGAAGCGCCGCGACATGGGGGAAGATAAATAAACGCGGGGAGTGATCACGTGCAAGTTGCAAAAATTTGGTGTTTGTTCACGCGGTGTTCGATAGGATTCGATTATTCCGATCGAAAGAATCGAGATCACGAGAAAGGAGGAGGAGGAGGAGTCGAAAAAAGAAGAAACTTAATGTGAAATTACAATATGTGCAAATAAGTTGAATTTCGAGAGCTAGTCTGACTCATCGGTCTAATTAGAAATTCACGATGTTAATAATAGCATTGGTTGCGAGGCCCGAAATGTTTTTTTTAAACATAAACCATAGAACGAGAGAAAAAAATTGTGAAAATTACGAAAAAAAAACCGTATCGAACCAAGTGCGTGTATAAATCGATTGATTATTATTATTGCGTTTGAATAAAACAGGAATAGAAATATAATGTGAGCGAGAGCTACAAACTATTACAACTTCCTCGCGGGACATTAATTTTCGTTGGGATACGAAAATCATGCGTGAATAAACATTTATTAAAGGAGGGAATTGTTGGGTATGTCGAGGGGCTACGAGGGGACATGCGGACGCGCGGTCGTGCGAATAATTTAGATGTGAAATATTTNAAAAAAAAAAAAAAAAAAAATACATGTGTACGTTCATATATATTATTTTCCAAGTATCATATAGATATGTATATACGATTCCGGGTTATGTGAACCTTGAGAATTTGGCGGCAACGTTAGGCACTCGCGTGAAACTTCACCGGTCACGATCTATCGGCAGAGCGCGTGGTGCGTATGTGTGTGCGATCGGCGCGCGGCGTCTCTCGAGAGCACATTTCAGACAAGGTGCTAAATTATGAAATGCTTGGTCAAGCGAGTGTGAGTACCTCGACGTATGGAAGTGAAGCGCTTGAATTAAAAGCCGCGAAATAAACTCGGCGTTTGAAAATAATTCGGAGCTATTTTTCAAGTCTGTCCCGAGGGAGGATTTTTTCGTCCGACGCGTCCAGAAAAATATTTAAAATGATGACAATAATAATTATAAGTGAGAAATGAAACAGCGGGTTCGAATAATGGACGTGGAAAAAAAAAATGAGACATTTAGATTCCCAACGTTGCAGAGGAGCTTGGCGAAGCCCTCGAATTTCTTCAAATCAATCCAATTTTTCGGAACTTTCGGATAAGCAATTGTTTAAATATTTGCGAGAAAAAAAAAAGGAAGATTCTTCGATCGGATTCTCGTGAGACGAAATCGGTAAAATTCGTTAAATTCACGATTTGGTAAATACAAAACGCAAACTTTTTTGCCGATTTAACGAGCAGCAGGTGTGTCTCTAGTTTAATAAAATTAAAGAAAAAAAAAAGAAAGAACGTCGAAGCACTCACCGTTAAGAGTCAAAATGATGGTCATGGCGTGTTGTTAATATATTCCGCGGTTTCGTCGTTTTACGTCCGGTAGACAAAAGTTCAAATTAATTAACCAACATTCCGACCACACATTTTCAAATGATAGAAACATATTTATTTCGCGATTTCTTGTTTAGTGCAAAAGGGAGAAATAAGTTGCAAATAAGATCTGGATCCCGTGACCAAAAAAAGGCAAGCCGAGTAAACGTTGACGTAGCAACGGTACGTAACCGTTCAGGCAACCTTTACAGATCACTCTCTTACTCTCTCTCTCTCTCTCTTTCTCCGGATCTCGAGTACAGCCAATTCCCACCACCTACAACGACCACGAGAACGAAATAAAAAAAGAAAAAATTCTCCCGAAGAGTTTGTACGCGTATGGGAGCAAGTTAAAGCGACTATTTCTCTTTTCCTGAGCATTGGGTCAAGGCGATCCCGTACTCTCTAATTCCACGTTCGCAATATCTAATTCGGCCGTAAATTCCACGTGCCGAATGGGAAGAGAAGGCTTGAGAGTATAGCGAAGAATTCACAGCTTATCTAACATCATAAATGTAAGCATTTTGCATACAAATAGAAGGATGAATTAAAATCTGAGCCCGATTTAGGGAAAAACTTGTTTTTATTAAGCGATTTTCAGGAAAAACTAGTTTTTTTTCTGGCTGGTTTCTTTTTTCGGGCAAAATAGTTTAGCCTCAGAAAATATCGACAACCGTGAGATGGTCGAGTCGGAGCAGCAACGTAATAATTATTAATCAGTAAGAAATTATGATTTTTCAAGAATTCGTCAGTCACCCAACTCAAATGATTCGAACAACGAGGAAATCAATGGTCACTGATGATGCCGATGGGCTCGAGAAGAAAAAAAAACCCCGTAGATCGCTGAGATCGATTAGAAAAATCATCGTATAATTTCTCGAAATGAATTATATCGAAAAGTCGTTGTTATTTATTGCCCATGATTTTTCAAGCTGACTACGAAGCTTAGAATTTGAAAATGAGATAAATAATGGCTGCTGGACTCGTTTAGATCCCGCGCTGAAAATCCCGTTCCAACGTCGAGAGAATTNCCCGATTTAGGGAAAAACTTGTTTTTATTAAGCGATTTTCAGGAAAAACTAGTTTTTTTTCTGGCTGGTTTCTTTTTTCGGGCAAAATAGTTTAGCCTCAGAAAATATCGACAACCGTGAGATGGTCGAGTCGGAGCAGCAACGTAATAATTATTAATCAGTAAGAAATTATGATTTTTCAAAAATTGGTCAGTCACCCAACTCAAATGGTTCGAACAACGAGGAAATCAATGGTCACTGATGATGCCGATGGGCTCGAGAAGAAAAAAAAAACCCCGTAGATCGCTGAGATCGATTAGAAAAATCATCGTATAATTTATCGAAATGAATTATATCGAAAAGTCGTTGTTATTTATTGCCCACGATTTTTCAAGCTGACTACGAAGCTTAGAATTTGAAAATGAGATAAATAATGGCTGTTGGATTCGTTTAGATCCCGCGCTGAAAATCCCGTTCCAACGTCGAGAAAATTTTCTCGGTTTCCTGCGACTATAAAATCCCTGCTCCGATGGTCGATTCTGCTTGTGAATTTGGTGAATTATGCTTCGGAAAACTGAGCATTCAGACTCGACCGTGGGGGCATTTTTTTTTCCATCGTCGCAACGTTAGTTAACAAAATTAAGTGAGAAGAGGAAAAAAATATTTTGTAAGAAAAAATATACTGAAAATAAACAGGATTTCTACCGAAGCTGAGAACGACGAACTAGCAAAATGTAATCAGAGAGTGTCAGTTATTTATCGAGAGGAATGAGTGGTAAAACACGAATCATGCATCTCCATCATTTTGATTTCTTTTGAAAGATACGAAAGAGAAGGAGAGAACGAGAGAGAGAGAAAGAGGAGAGAAAAAATTTCTTGTAACAATAAAAATTCCTGAAGTCAGCGCTTCGAATATAGTCATACGACTGAAATTTAAATCCAACGAGCGACGAACACGCGTCTCAGTGTCTGGGCCCTCGGAATATTATCCTTTCCGAATGCTGGTCTTCGGAATGAATAAAAAAATTAAAATAACATTAATAAAATTATTCAAAAAAAGAGGAAAAAAAAAAAAGCACGAGAGACGTAAAAAGAGAAATACAGTCCCCTTTAACCCAATGGAATCGTTGATGGGGGTATTTCATTCAGAGCCGATGTCGTGAGCGGTAAAACGTTAGGAAAGAGTCAAGAGCCATTCAAGGCCATAAAATCTCATGGTTCTTTGACTGTCGAGCTCACATTTCAACCGGCCGCGATAATCGTGAGCAAAACGAGGCAAAAAACGTTTTTTTAAATGTCCCACTTTAACGTTTTTATCTCGTGCTCTCCCCATCTCCGTTTTTGTCCACGAAAACGATCTCGTCCCCGTGTGTCAAATGATTTTTTTCGTCAAATGTTTATGCAATGATTACGAGGTTAACAATTAATTTCTAATTTTTATGAACAATAAAGAGTCGTTATTTATATAATGATGAAAAAAATTCTCTGTCCCGTTGATCGAAAGTAATTTTTTGGGTGGGGGTTAATATTACGAATAACCAAATTGTCGAACAGCTAATAATTCGGAATTTTGGTATTCATAAAATTAAATAAGAGAAAAGTAAGAANATATATTATTCCCACCCGCGTTCGTTATTTTGGCGCTCGCCGTTTTGACGTTCGCCATTTTTGACGTTCGCTATTTTGCATTTCGAATTTTTAGTCATTTGAAAAATTTCATTTCGACTTTCTTACTTTTCTTTTATTTAATTTTATGAATACCAAAATTCCGAATTATTAGCTGTTCGACAATTTGGTTATTCGTAATATTAACCCCCACCCAATTTTTTCGAAACGATTGTCAAGCAATATTCGCTCGTTTTGAATGATTTATTCTCCACCAAGAGCGTTGAGTTGAGCGGACTTTCGCGATGTCAATATTTGACTGGTCGAACGCTGTCCCATGAGCAACAAGAACAGAGACCTCGTTCGAGGGCATCTTGATGGACGAATAAGGGATGAAGCGTCGAAACAAGTTTCCAAAATAATTTTGTCGTAAAAAAAAATGGCAGGTTTGGAGTAAAAAGTTTGAAAAGCTATCGAGAAAGTGGAAAGAACCGCGCAACTATTATCCCTGTAATAAATGAGTCTATGTCGAGAGAGCTAGTTGGAGAAATTGGAATGAGAACGAGCTAATAAATAAAGAGTGTTTCTGGCCAGCCTGGGAGACGGTTTTCGCGGCATTGGAACACGAGAGTGTCTCGTGTGGGTCTTTAAGTTTCATTGGCGAAAATTTCGCGATTTCTTGTTGAAAGATTTCTTTTTTGAGTTTCGTTTGGTGTATTTATTTTTTGGCGCTCTCGGGTCGTCAATCTTTCGTTTTCTGGGACGATAAACTGGCCGATTCGTTGGCTTATTATTCACCGGACTCGGGGGTGTCGGGGGTATCGGGGGTGGCTATTTTTCGCTTTTTTTTTTGTTGTCGCGTTATTCGGGCCTGTGGGTCGGACTATAATGGGAAAAAGAGCATTACCGTTAATTCGCGTAGACGTTCGTTTCTCGTGTTCCGCGTCTTGCTACGAAACAACGCTCTTCCGCTCTGAATTACGCTGCCAATGAGTCCGAGGCACATCAAGACAGAGAGAGCGAGAGAGAACGACAAAATAGAAAAAAAAAAGGCGACGCAGAGGGCGCGAGAGGCGAAGAGAAAAATCTCGCGAAACTAGGCACTCGCTATATACTAGTCGCGGCGAGGCTTGGAACAGAGGGGTTGAGTTGCCACGATGCGTGGGCATCCCGAACCCATTACAGATTATGTACACTCCACGTGATTTTATTTTAATCCGACCCATTTCTCCAAAGCACCAAAATTATATATATACAGACGTTACGCAAAAGCATATATAGAGACAAGAAGCAAAATACAAAAAGATCGAGAAAAAGCACAGCGTGATCGTTGACGCCCGCAAACCCTCGCAAATCACTTCCGCGAACTCGGATCTATCTCGTATTTTACCATAGCCAAGCTCCGATCTAGTTGAAACGAGAATTCAGAGTTAAAAATAATTCCCCCCCGTTTTTTTTGTCTACTTTTAAACACGAACTATTGCTTCAAAGTTTGAAAGCATCTCTCTTCGCTAAACAATTTTTATTTATTGTTTATTCGTTGGTATGAAAATCCTTTCCAAAGCTGAGCACTCCGATCGCTTTCGACAGCGATGGGCATTAAAAGCGACTATGCAATTGGCAGGGAGCTTGATCGAGTCAACAGAACAGAATTGGATGTAAAAAATAAGAAGAAGGATGCCACCCTATGGTGAGAAATAAATCGAGCCCTTAATTATTCGAGGAATAATATTTCTCAACTTGAATAAGTGCGAAAAAATATTGTCGTTGGAAATAAATGGGCTGTTGTGTTTTTAGGTCGTTGGTGATGAAGAAATTGTATAAATTAACAAAATAAACAGGCGAATATTTCAAGTGGCAATGCGTATAAAGAGAATTTTATATTTTGCGAATCTTCGTATTTATTATCAGCCGATTGGCGAGGATGATATAAAAATAGAACTCGCTAAATAAAAATGTGTGTAAAGCTGTCGCGAATTGTCGACGAAAAAATAGAGAAAGAATGAGAAAGCAATAAAAAAAAAAAAAAACACAAGAGACGAAAAAAAAGTAGTCTTAGAAAAGTAACGAGAAGGACAAAGTGACAAGATGGAATAGTTTGCGACTGCGGGAATCTCGTGACCTTGGTACTGATCGGAGAGAGAGAACAGACATACACGTGGTGCCCGCGAGTCGTTTAAGCGATCGTGGATCATTGAACCGCCATGTCCAGGTCGATCGATTGCGTAATAATTATTCCGAGCTCTATGACGATACGCAATATTGAAGAAGAAAAAAAAATCGCCCAATTTTTTCTTATCTCCGTAAAAAACATAATTTTCACGTAAAATTCGAATTAAAAATAAAAACGAGATCATTTCGTAGGAAAGAAAAATAATGACACTGAACGAATTCGCCTGATGCGTATGTTCCCATGGAAATCATTGAGTTTTAAATTATGGCCAGAAACCGCAGGAATGTTCGATCAAATATTGCGCTCGCCATTTCCATTAATTTCCATTTCGTGTCTAGACACTTTTTCAAATTCAAGATCGATTAAAAAATCATAAAAACTCGCGAGTTAATTAACTATTCTGATATTCGCTGATTGAAATATTGGATTTTGTTTCCCAATTGAA
The DNA here is from genome assembly GCA_037952995.1 of Hyposoter didymator. Lineage (NCBI taxonomy): Eukaryota > Metazoa > Arthropoda > Insecta > Hymenoptera > Ichneumonidae > Hyposoter > Hyposoter didymator. The sequence goes on along the minus strand of JBAJMU010000009.1, from coordinate 10,161,370 downwards.
AAAAAAAAATCTTAGGAGCAGCATTTTTTTTTCCAAAAACCAAAGAATCTAGAGACGGAGATTCGAGTGTAGATTCGAATTAAAATTGCGATAGAATATTCGTGAGCATTTGAAAATTAGTAATTTATCCACAGACCAAAAAATGTTTGATGAAGAAAAAAAAGAGAGTCATTGAAACCAAATATTCGGTGGGACAGTGGGTGTTGAAGCTAATGAAACGATGTGAAAATCAGAGCGACGTGAATGAAGATCGATATCCATTTGATACATAAGGTCAGTTCAAATATTGTGAAAAAAAATTGTGGGTTATTTGAAAATTGGTGGAATTAGCGCCACTTGAGAGAATGATTGGAGTGCAAAAAGGTGAGGTAAAAATCAGTGAGATTGAAAAAGAGTCAGAGTGTTTTTGGCGGGAGTTTGTTGGACGATGATTTTAGTTGTTGGTTTCAATTGGCACGTTGGCTAAATAATTTGCGACGCTTGGTGTACAGATAATAAAAAAAACGTGTGTAACGTTGCAAACTACTCGTGGGACGAGTAGTTTGGAACGTTAATAGTTTTGGTACACGGGGGTCCTTCCAAGTTTGAACAGTGCTCGTAGGATAGATCGCAAATTTCTATAAAGGTGGTTGCGGGCTTTGAATGTATAACGGGAAAAGTAAATCGGATCAGCCTCTCACTTTTGACCGAAGCCTGAACGAGTTTTATCGGCGATGCGGACGACCGAGCGAAAAATTCTAAATTCCTTCGTTTCATAGACGCGATAAACGGGGTACGTGGTAGTGCGTGTGCCGGTTTTGTATTCGTACGAGAATTCTCAACCTGATTCTACCTGGCGGTACGAGATACTGTAATCTTCGAGTTGCAACAGTTTCCTTCTTCCTTTTTTACAAATCTCTTCTTTCTCTTCGTATACAAGTTTTTAAGGTATAACTATCGCAGAATGGGTTGATTTAGGATTTTCTTGAAATTTAGTGTAAATATTCTTGACATTAAAACGAACAACTTTCCTATGAGACGAAACATTTTCTGCCGTCTAGAATTTGAGATATTTCATTTCCAATTTTATATTTTTCCCATCTAAACGCATGTAAATTGAAGTGACGTTTCGTTAAAAAAGTTGCAAGAAAAAACAAAAGAAACGCGACTTCAATTTACATGCGTTTAGATGGGAAAAATATAAAATTGGAAATGAAATATCTCAAATTCTAGACGGCAGAAAATGTTTCGTCTCATAGGAAAGTTGTTCGTTTTAATGTCAAGAATATTTACACTGAATTTCAAGAAAATCCTAAATCAACCCATTCTGCGATAGTTATACCTTAATTCAAAGTAGCGGATGATCCAACTATTTCCTTGTGCGATATTTCATTATTCGCTTGCATGAAAATGTACGAGCCACAAGTTGTGCGGTCAATTAACGTAGTTATTTCCAGCGAAAGAAAAAAACAATTGGGACATGAATTTTCGATGCTCAAAACTAATAGCGTTCGGGTTGAATTTTAACCACATGGACCGTCTCGTTGTCGAGATATTTGCTCTCGAAATTAGCACTGCTAACGAGGCTCGGAGAAAAAGGACGAAATCTGTGGTATATCACATTTCTGTTGATATTCGAAAAAACGGGGCAAACAAAAAGTAGTGACAAAATGCGAAATTACGAACGGACACGGTAGGATTATTGTTAAAAAAAAAATTATCACTTTTCGGGCGTAAGTTCTTCGAGTTATAAGCGTTCGAGGTCATTCATCCAGAGACGCGCGAGTTCGATAGTTTCGACTGTTTTCATATTTTCCTTCCGTTTATGAATATTTGTGGAAAAAATATGGAGCGAGATAAAATGATGGAATTTTTCATACCTGATCGCAACGGAGCCATAAAATAATGGAGTCGGGATAACGCAATGGTCCACCGAGACCAGAGCCACCAGCGGTCCGTTGAGCCTTCAGAATGTCCGAATGTTTTTCACCATGATCTTCGAAGACTTGGAGGGACCTTTGAACCGAAAAACATGCAAGTCCGTTATAATCAGTGGATTCGTTCGCATGCAAGAAATCTCTCGACATTCTCGTAGTCAATATTCCAAAAATTTCAAAGAATCGCGCGGTCGATGGTAACAAGAAAGAAACAAAAACGTTGAGAGTTCAATGCGGCGAGGATTCGATCATTTCTGACAGATTAATTTGGCACAAAGGTGAAATGTACGATATTCCATAATGAAAGCTCATAAAGTATCAAGTTTATGGATCCTCGATAATCGTCTTCGTCTAGCGCTCTTTCACTCGTTAGTCGAGTTCGTTAACACCACACACTCTTCCGTCATTCAATTCCTCTCTTTTTCTGTCTCTCTGCCTCTGTGGACTTTTCTATTTCCGATCGACGACAGCCGCGAGCGAAAACGTCGCGGCTCAACAGTAAAAAGAGAGAGAGAGAGAGAGTTAGTTGAAGCGACCCGTGGGATATATTCGGAATAAGTCAAGCACACCCGCGTCGAGAGATAGGAGGGAAAAAAAAATTATAAAAAGAGGGAAGATAATAGTGAGGGTAAAATGGAAAGAGATAGCGATTGGTAAGGAGAGTGAAAGAGATTGACTGGAAGCCTTGAGATATATTCGGACTCGGTAGCGCACGTCCGTATCAAAGTGGGAGGAAGAAGAATTACAAGCACCGAAAAAATAATCGTGAACGAAAAGTAGTAAAACAAAAAAAACAGAGATCGGAAACGTAAGATGTTTTAAAAGAGGAGGAATATAAAAGTCTCCGAACCGCGGAGTGTCGGAATTGAGTCACGCTCATTTTNATTGACTGGAAGCCTTGAGATATATTCGGACTCGGTAGCGCACGTCCGTATCAAAGTGGGAGGAAGAAGAATTACAAGCACCGAAAAAATAATCGTGAACGAAAAGTAGTAAAAAAAAAAAAACAGAGATCGGAAACGTAAGATGTTTTAAAAGAGGAGAAATATAAAAGTCTCCGAACCGCGGAGTGTCGGAATTGAGTCACGCTCATTTTTCTCGGCCGGGAAGACAAATTTATTGATGTAGGTTAGAGTCGGTCCTGGTCATGTTTCTATTCCGTTGCTCTCTCATACAACAGCACCACGCGTGACTCCCTCGCCCCTGAAATCTTCTGCTAGATCAAACAAACTCTTTACCACCCCCTCTTCTATGTATATAATCCACATTTATATTTACGTTGAGTTACGAAAAGAAGACGGAAGCAACACGATGAAACACTTAACATTACTTTTTCTATAACGCAAATTCCCATCCCCGTTTCCATTGCTGTTTATCGTGTGAAAATCCCAACGAAAAATTCTTGACGAGTCAACCCGATCCAGAGTCGGGCAGGCTACAGCAAAATTCAGAGTCTCACGGATCCGTTAGAAAAACTTATATCAATAACGAAAATCGCAAAGATTTGAACAAAGTTTCATCTCGATCGAGATTTTTCACGATCGTCCGATTTATCCAATTGACTTGGAACGTAAAGTGGACGTAACCGATCGATTTCATTCAATACTCGATACTTTTTCATTCCACGTTTTTATTTCATGGCTCTAAAGTTCGCAACGTTGCAGCTCCAACGAAAAATACATTTTATTTGAATTTCTTGTTCGATTTTAAAAACCAGGCCAATTTTTGTACCAATTTTGTCTTTGGATTGTGAAGAAAAATGATTTTAGTGTCCTGACCAAATATTACATGAGAATCCTGAGCCCTGCTCGAGAAAAAACAGATTTTCGTTGCCCTCCAACGATGCCAACTTTGACAAAGTTTCATTTCCGGTGAATAGTTGTCGATAAGAAAATCCTTTGGTTCGGTAATTATTTCGCAGGGATATTAAGGAATATTCTGGGCTAGGATTTCAAAGGGGAGATATTTTTTCAAAAAGATAATTTGACATACGTTATGGTGGTCGATTGCCATTGAAACGTGATTAGCAGCGATTGCGTTCGGAGTTTTATCACAATTTTGCTTTGCTAAGTTGTTGAGAGGGCAGAAAAGTGAACATATATATGGAAGAGCGGTTTATTGGTCGCCGTCCGACCTCATTAGCCTATCGGAAGGTTGAGGCGTCTATGGGCACTTGCCGATTCCCTCATTCACGGGGTACAGAGCCCGAACGATATTTCCGAGTGCAAAAGCCTGTGACAATGTTTGGTTCGGTGCGAGCAGACACGAGACAAGAGTTGAGGCATGCGATGCGGAATTTCAAAGCCGTACGAGCAGCTGTCAATCCAGCATCGATTAGGCCACAAAGTTATGGAGACGTGTCAAAGTGTCGTACGGCTATCTCGAGAGTTTTGAAAATCGGCGTGGAGAAGAGCTTATCATAACTTTCCCATGAGAGCTTTCCTAACGGGCTAATGTCCTGTTAACATATGCATGGCGAATGTCTGCGTGGACTTATCAGAATCGATCTTTCGCACTGGGAGTTGGAAACGTTGTAGATTATTTCGTGGAGACTTGCTGAAAGGATTTCGTCTCGATGAAACTATAATTTTATCTTCTAAAAGCTCGTAAAAAAATTCTAAACGATAATTGTTTGTATCCTTGATCTGGATTCGGCTCGACAGGATAAAAAACCGGGAGACGCTTTCTCTCGCAAGAAATACCGAGAAGAGGTAAAAATAATGAGAAAGCAATATGCAAATTTCTTGACAGTTGGATTTTTGGTTGTTTGGCGTAGTGATGAATGAATTCGGTATCGCAAAGAGCAGGATGTTGGTGCGTGATCGTGTATGCTCGCATGGGAAAATCGATAAGGAATGAGGGAGGTCAGGCGACCGATTGAACCCTCGAATATCTTGTTCTTGTAATAAACGATACGAGAGTTTACAAGGATCGCGAATCCTTTGGCGCGTCAAATGTATATTTTCCTTTCTTGTGAGGTTCGTTCTAATAAACGTCAACCGGATTTGGGTCGAACGTATAATAAATCGCAACAGTGAGTTATTGCTTTGGAAGTCTATGATAGATTCGCGAGCGCGTTATCAACGGGCAAAAGAAAACAAAAAGAAAGCGAAAAATAGTTGAACGCGAGGGCTCGAATTACGATTTTTGGCAGATCAAAGTTCATCGTCTCCAGTCTCTCTTCCTCTCTCTCTCTCTCTCTCTCATTCTCTCTTTCGCGTTAACCCTCGTTTATCAAAAGACACGAAAGGAGGCGAGATTGAGACTGGAGCCCGAGCAACGTTGTTGCGACTGGACAAAACGATAAATGTAATGAAAACGTAGAGTGTTGAGATTCTTCTTTTGCGCTACTCCTTGAAGAGAGTAATTTTAACGAGAGGACATGTATATATACATAGAAAGTAACGGTCCGTTACGAAACCGGATGAGCTCCGATTACAAAGGCCGTCCCGGGGGCGTTGGCGAGATAGCGTACGCAGCATCGTCGTCAAATAAACGAGGGAGACAGAGTAGAAGTCTAATAAGTTTGCAAGAGACGAAATTGGACCGAGAGAACGAAGGCCTTTCGTGTTATCCCCAGATTTTGACCTCTATTGATTATTCGCAGAAGCTAAGATTCACGCGACATTAATTACGCAATGCGTGTTCAATGAAACTTCATTTTTCTCTCTCCCACTAATTCGGATTGAATGAAACGTTCATTATCGAAATATCAATTTGTTGCACGAAACAAAGTCAAGATTTCGATAGTAAGAAACAACGAATCCAATAACGAGCGAGCCCCGATGAAAAATGACAAAAACTAGTGAAAGTGGGAAACTGGGAACAGCGGATATCATTTAATTACACGATTATTATCGAAATTGGTGAAAAGCAAGAAATACGCGAGTCTTTTATTAGCGAGAGATAGTATCGCGTTGAATTAGCTCAAGTATTTTCCTCTCTCCGACTCTGCCTTTTTCATCCTCGTTGTCTCGCTTTTCTCTCGGCATCGTGTGCACGTAGGGTGGGGGTTAATATTACGAATAACCAAATTGTCGAACAGCTAATAATTCGGAATTTTGGTATTCATAAAATTAAATAAAAGAAAAGTAAGAAAGTCGAAATCAAATTTTTCAAATGACTAAAAATTCGAAATACAAAATAGCGAACGTCAAAAATGGCGAACGTCAAAACGGCGAGCGCCAAAATAACGAATTCTATTCTATTCTATTCTATTCTAGCGTTCGTTATTTTGGCGCTCGCCGTTTTGACGTTCGCCATTTTTGACGTTCGCTATTTTGTATTTCGAATTTTTAGTCACTTGAAAAATTTGATTTCGACTTCTTACTTTTCTTTTATTTAATTTTATGAATACCAAAATTCCGAATTATTAGCTGTTCGACAATTTGGTTATTCGTAATATTAACCCCCACCCTGCACGTAGAATTTTTTTTTTTTCTAGCCACTTAATCCGACGCAGTAATTCATAATTTTCGCAGCAAACAATTGGCATATGCCATTCACTGTGAAAACGAAAAGATATATCGTTTGATGCCAGTGACTATGTTCAAGTGCTTCATAGTCAGTTCTCTCCGTCACTGGCATCCCATCGACGAATCTACAGGGATGACTAACGTCTGGTAGTTTCACTGGCGTCGAGCCAAACGGGGACGTCTCTGCTCCCTCACTCGTCGAGGCCTCTTGGGACAAAAAAAAAGCGGGCAATAGCCAGAGATTTCTGCAGTAGTAAATTTCATCATACGTAAGTGTGTAATATTTATATATGTATCGTGTACATATATACACGAGCAAGAATGTGTACATCATTTATTTTGTATGTATGGAGTGTAGTCCGGCTTTTCCTGGTTGGCAACCTTGGAAGTTGCCAGCGAAAGCCTATCACATGTGCACCTTCGACTAGCACATCGCGAGCTTATCGTTCTCTCTCTCTTTCTCGCTTGATTTCTCGATTTTCTTGGCGCAGTGCACATGAGCTACGCTCGATCGCTCAGAGCACTAGGAACAGCCGCATTCTCATGCGGAGAGACACTCTCTCGAGAGACTCCCCCGTCCGGGAGCACGATTTTCTTTCTCTCGAGCAGACTATACAGGCCGTGTCAAAATTCATATGATCGAGAGAACGCCGACGTTGAGAGTGTTTAAAACACACAACAACAACGACGACAAACTTTATCGTTCTATATAAATGTTTAATAACAGGCGGTTGAAAACGAGGGGCTATTCATTTTTGAAGTCACTGTGTCACTGTAGCATGAAATCATGCTGGAAATCGCTTGAAATCGGCTGAAGTCGATTGAAATCAAATAAATGTGATTTCGTTGATTTCACATGATTTCTTTCGAAATAATGTGAAGCCGTATGCAATCGGTGAATCAATATCGTCAGACAGTTTCCTCTCCAATTATTGCTAAAGAGGGTTTACAAGTCGACGAAAAAATATATGGGCAATTTAAAAAATATTTCTAATTTTCAAATATATGTCGAACATACCCTTTGTTGTCTATTTTTTAAAATAAATATATTATTTTCACCGATACTATTTGTCGTAAAAAATGACATGACCTGTTTGACCTGTGTTGCAGTATTTAGCAAAATTTGCAAAAATTTTCCCCGCCCTACTGCATGGTTAAATGAAATCTCTTGAAATCACGTTGAAATCAAAGAATCACGTGAAATCGTGAAATCGCTGAAAAGTTCTCATGAAATCACTTGAAATTGACGATTTCAAGAAATTATCAAAAATCGCCTTGAAATCATGTGAAATCAGCAATCACTGTGTCACAATTTCGGTTGTGAATAGCCCCTCGGTTGAAAATCACCGAGCTCGTAACTGTCACCCACGTGTCCTCGACGCCCAATATATTTTAATCTGTATACCGATTGTGATAATTGTCGAGAAATGTTAAATATTATGGGGGTCTGAGCGTGCACTCGATGAACGGGTTCTCATTCATTATTATCATTTTTTTTTGTGTGTTTTTTTTTATAAGATGGACTGGAATTTGAACTGGGGAGGTATGTCAATGATTTATCGCAATCTGATTCAGACAATACCGAATTCCTCGTTCATTGACACTATCCAAGCTGGGCCATCGAGTTTGATAATATGTGTGCCGTTTTGATTTCGTACTGGAGATAAATCGTTGAGCGATGTTTATCGACTACGCTGGCCCGCGCGGCTGGAACATCGACAGGATTCAATGTTTATCGCTCGAGGCGCCACTGGATGATCGATTATTAATCATCGCAGCTGGGGTCATTGGGAAATGAGATTAGCAGCGATCGCGAACGCAAATCCGTACAATTGCAAACTCATTTATATCCTGATAACAACCCACAGCACATTCGTCAACGAAACATCGAATTCGCGAGCAAAAAGTGACAAACTTCCAAGGACGTACAGAGTTTCATCGCTCCTGGAGCGTAAACTCGATTTGGGCGAAAATCGTGACGTCAGAAAAGCTTGGCAACCGGGTTCATGTCCGGTGGGAAAAAGTCTATAGAAAACCTCCCCTCCTCCTTGCACTATGAAAGAAAATGGTCGAAAAATATTTCCTCCCGCGATGCCATCATTTTTATCCTTATTCGTAAGTTGCAAGAAAAAAGTGTAAAAACGATAAAAACATTGTAGAATTCTTCATAAAAACTAGAACGTTGTGTAACAAGGTTTATGACCTTTTCAATAAAAACGTTTAATACGCGAAAGCACATGTGGAAGCTTTTGAAGCGTGTGGTCTGGACGAGTCCACGCGCGATAAGATAATACAACCGCAAAAGAGCGCGATATTGTCTATCGTTATTGGCGCAAGTGTATTTTGTATGACGCAGGTGCAAGTCCAGGCCCACGAGTTCGTACGCAAATGAAGGAAAGAGAATGAAAAAAAGGAAAAAAAAAAAAACGACATGATATTGAGTGATTGATGAAATTGATTTGGCAAAAAATTCGATCGGAAGATAATGCTGTATGAGAAAAAATAATGAAGGAATGAAAGAGTTTGGTTATTTCGTTATTGGGAGAGGAATTCCCTTGCGTAGAAATGCCAGTTATCAAAAGCGACTCGAAAGGCCACGGACGCTAGATAGAGGCGCGTGAACGCGTCGATTTCGCGTCGAGCGTTACGAAGCAAACTGATACGGGACGCAGATTATTTCAAATGCATCATGGGAAAGTTATTAAAGTTTTAAAAAATCTGACCAAGTGGAAAAGAAGAAGAAAAAAAAACAATGAAATGTAAAAAGAGGAAGAAAACAAATCGACTGCTGTTAAACTTAGTAGAAGGAAATTGGTTAGGGCAAACAATGGTAATGGTAAATTGCGGAGGTGAAATATCGAATGGGACGATCGATCTATAACCAAGTAAAAGAGCACGCGGCAGAAAAGCAATTACCGCGCGTGTACGACTACGCGTTCATATATGAAATAAATAAATACACTCACATCCATATACCCCTCGCTGCATAAAACAGTAAATAATAGTTACCAGCGATTGGAGTCAAAGATTGCACGTGAAATTGCACGCATTTGTAAATGTGATAGCGTACATTCAAAAATACTTTAAATTACTATAAAAATGTATATCCACAGAAACGAGTTCTGATTCTTTGCTCTTTGTATTTTCATTATCGTCAAAATGATTAAAAAAACAAAAACGTCTCCTCACTGCACCCAAAACTTGCCCAAAGTAGCAAAATCGATTTTTTACTATGAATTTGCCAAGACGAATGTTTAAATGAAAGTTAATAATTCTTTTTTTTCGTTCTGTTTGGCTATGGAATTTATCAGAACGATTTGAACACGCCCTCGTTTCAAATTGGAATTAAACTGCGCAACTGAAGCCTGACACACACACACACACACAGTTTTACGTTGACAGAGAAAATCATGAATATACACACGACGAGGGTATTATCTCTGTATCAACTATGCTCCGTGTGTTTTATAGTTACGTAGCGTGATAAGTGCGGTTGTAATAGTAAGATCGTAGTGAAAGAGCCCGAGTAGGTTACAAGTGAAACGCGATATATGTGCCGTATTGATATAATAATATATGAGACGATGGGCCATGTGTGTGCTCGAGGCTTGAATTATTTGAAACTCTCGACCACCCTGACTAGCTCGCCGTTTCTACCATTTCACGATCACCACCGACATACGAATTACACGCTTCATGCCAACAATAACGAGCAGACAACCAAGCATAAAAATGTATGGCCAAAAAATGGAGAAAGGTGACACCGAAAATAATGAGTTTTTAGAAGTGGATTGAGAAAAATTGTAAAATTTATTTGCATCAATGGATTTTTATTTCCAAGGCCAACTGGACGTTGGGAAAGTCGCGCAAAACGCCGGAAATTGAAATCCAAATTGCAGCTCGAACGAAGGAGGATTCGTGACAATTTTGGAGAACCTGCGTTGGGCATTTCGTTTGACAGGGCAAAGAAAACGAGAGCGCGTGTCTAGATTCGAAAAACTCGATAGGACTCGATAGAAGATTTTATCGAACCGGAAACGCAGCTTTGGAAATGAATTTTTAAAAAATCTGTAAAACCTTATCGAAACAATTGGAGGGTGAGTTTTTCGAACCAAATGACCAGAAAATTATCGACCTAGCTTGATTTTTTGTCCTGAGGATATAAAAAAAAAGCAGCTCATAATCTTGTGCCATGCAGGCAGTTCGAAGATTGTGTATAACAGTTGTATACGCTCGTCTATATTCAGCGCATGAAGGGGAGCAAGAGACCATTAAACCGTAGCTAGTATGTCTCGAACTATTAAGATAATATTTATTACGGAAGCGAATCTTTTCTCCGTTTTTTTTTTCTCTCTTCCCGAGACGTCACAGACATGCGTGTAATAAAAATGATGATAAACATACCACGATGTATGACAAGTTCGTATGTTTAATCGTGTCGAAGAAAAAATAGTGTGGGAACGAGGTGATTAAGAGAAAATAAATGAGTGCTTGCTTTTCCATGTGGAAATGGATTCGTTTCGTTGGACGAATTTTTCGACGGAGGCTTTTCTTTGGGATTCGTCACGTGTCGATTTTGTAAAAAAAAAAAAAAAAA
>JBAJMU010000009.1:10133620-10150376 GCA_037952995.1 Hyposoter didymator | reverse complement strand
AAAAAAAATTATCGTCGTTTCAATTGAAATTAGAAAATTTTAATCACGATGTGATTTTTCGAAATAATGGGAAGGAAAAAAAAATTTGTGAAATAATAATCAATCGAAAATCGTGAGAATTCAATGTTCGTTCTTTGATATCGATTTCCTCGAGGTTCCTAGACAATTTCATTGCGGATGAGTGCGCTGCAGAGAGAGGCCTGCGTCTGGCACGATTGTCGGGAGCTATCGTGATTGAAAGGGATCGAAAGAAAGGACAAAAAATAATGGAAGGACTGAGAAAAGGAAAGAGAAAGGAAGCGGAGGGGCCAGGTTAAGAAAGGAAGAAATCGAATTTTATTTTTTCCCCTTTTTCGTAGGGCGGAAAAATTCAGCTTGGCACGATGGCCATTTACTTTAGAATTAAAAAAGGGACCAACGGAACAAAGAGCGAAAGGAACACCGCAGGCACGAGTCAGACCCGAGACAGTTGGATTTATTGGGGCGATTGATGAACAAAACAGACGAAATAACTAGGTGAATAGATCGATCAGAGGGATTTCAAGAAATATTCGAATGAGAGTACAGCGAGAGAGAGAGAGAGAGGGAGAGCAAGATATGGAGAGAGAAATAAAAAGGTGTAAAAATGTTGGAGAACGTCATTGAGACCGAATGAAATAATTTCGGGCGTTGAAGAAGAAAAAAGTGAAATATGAAAAAATGAAATATTGCAGTGGAATGAAAGAATGAACGGAAGGGAAAAAATTGAGTAGGAATGTTCGAGAACGTCATTGGCCTCTCGAGAGAATCAAATAGCTCCGGGCAAAAAAGCGATGAAGAGCAAGGCCAAAGGAAAAATAGAATGAAGGTGAGAGGAAAGAAAAAAAACGTGGAGAGCGAGAGAGGAAGAAGAAGGAAGGTGTTGGTAGGACGTATAATAGAGACGTGGCACTCGCAGAGAGACTTAAAGAGAGAGAGAGAGAGAGAGAGAGAATAATTTTGCTGGTGTGGTGGTTCGTCGTGACTTGGCAGCAGGTGATCACCGGACGTTTTACTCGCTAGGTGAACGATCTTTAGCGCTGGCTCGTTGGTAAACAAACCAATGACCGTCTCGTTCTTTCTCCCTTTATTTCTATTCCTATCGCTCAACCCCAAGAATTCTTCAATCTCGATTCACGGAGCTTTGCACACGCAGGACAAATATTTCTAATAATAATCATAGGCAATGATTCATATTTCAACTTGATTGGTATTCTTTAGGCTGCTTTTCCGTATCCAGTCGTAAATCCTTCGGACAGATCAAATGAATTGAGCTGATAATTGCATCCTGTCAAAACAAAGCAACGACTAATTCGATCGAATGTTTTGTGTCGTTTCTGCTTGACGTTGGCAAATATATTTCGATTCAAAGTTTTATTCTCCACGACTAAAAAGTTGGCTGAATAAAATAAAATAACTTTTGAATGTAATTGGAAAAAATAAAAATTGTTTTTTTTTTCTCGCTTCAACACGAACGCGATGAAAGGATGAAATTTTTTTTAAATTGCATCGATGTCAATCGAGGAAAGGTTGCTATCGTGCGATTCCGTTCATGTTAAAAAAAAACGTGCGAATTAGCATAAACACAAGTGGTCTAAAAAAATGAGCAATTAAAAAAAAAAACTAAAGATCTCTTTGCGATAATTCGAACGGTAATAAAATTTGAAAATACTCGCGATAAGGATAATCAGTATTGAAATTGACTAGCGGGCCAAAACGGGCTTATTTTATTTGAAATTATCATCATTATTCAAAATAGTCGGCAATTTGAATGTAAAAAGTTGGCAGTCGTTAGGAACACGCGCGAAAGGGAATAAGAAAAAGAAGAAAAAAAAGTATTACGAAGATGATGGAAAGAAAGGTATAGCGATGGAAAAATTAGCTTTTTGCGTACGTAAGGAACGCGGGGACTCGAGGTAAGGATCGTCGTGGATACGGTTCGGAGTCACGCAATTTCCAATCGAAAATCGAACAGGTGATTTGGCTGCACATCGCCGAAACGGTACACACAAAAATAAGTTTGTGCGTCTTTTATTTTTCATAACTTGGCAACGCATGGCAAATTATAGTCGAGGAGAGATGAGAAGTTTTACGGGCCTGTAATAAGGACTCGTAAAATAAATAATATTTCAACTATTTTTTATTCTTATTTGAAAAATATTTAAGCAGAAAAAATCACGCACTGGTGAATCTTGCGAGTGCGTGAAATTTTTTATTCTGTGGATAGGAAAAAGGTGGATGGACCGGGAGGATAAATGTTGCAAGGAGGAGAGAAGAAACGAGGCGTCGAGAATCCTAATCAATCATCTCGCGCCAGTCTGGCAAAATGTAGTCTCGCGTTTATATCTATATATATATAAATATAAACGCGTACACATAAGAATAATAAAAGATATGTCAGCAAAATAATAAAATGGGTGAAAAATATTAAAAAAAAAAAAAAAATACGCCCTGCGAAAATATGAATTCATTCTTTCAGCTCGAAATGTACTCGGGCCTCGATTATACAGCGAAGGAATATCGTCTTCTACATTATCTCAATGTCCTCTACATCCGCTCAATTTTCCCTTTGCCCTTGAATACTCTTTCTTTCGTATTATACATTTTCTCAATGCTTTCTCGAGGCCGTATTCGCAGTAGAAAAATCTTGCTGTTTTCCTCTATTCCCCTTTCGCATACATTACGATAATACACAATAACGATCTTGTGGGTCATTTGTGTTTCGTAAATGGCTTTTAATGCCGTCTAGACCGGACAACCCTGGGTGGTGGATTATTCGTCAACCCTAAAACGGTCATCGAAGCGAGTGATTCTTAACGTTTTCCCCACATGTTAATTGTCCTTCTCGAATAATGTGAAATAAAGTCGATAAAATATTCGCCGAGGTTGAACCTGCCGATTTTTCGGAGTGACTGAAAATTTTCCGAAGCTCCAACACACTTGGCATTTCGTTAATTTTCGGGCGAAAGGATCGCAACAGCTTCTGGCAGCGAAAAAAATGGACGAGTGAAAATTTCTAATTAAGGTATAACTATCGCAGAATGGGTTGATTTAGGATTTTCTTGAAATTTGGTGTAAATATTCTTGACATTAAAACGAACAACTTTCCTATGAGACGAAACATTTTCTGCCGTCTAGAATTTGAGATATTTCATTTCCAATTTTATATTTTTCCCATCTAAACGCATGTAAATTGAAGTCGCGTTTCTTTTGTTTTTTCTTGCAACTTTTTTAACGAAACGTCACTTCAATTTACATGCGTTTAGATGGGAAAAATATAAAATTGGAAATGAAATATCTCAAATTCTAGACGGCAGAAAATGTTTCGTCTCATAGGAAAGTTGTTCGTTTTAATGTCAAGAATATTTACACTAAATTTCGAGAAAATCCTAAATCAAGCCATTCTGCGATAGTTATACCTTAATAACAATTTTCGATGAGATTTGTCAGGCGCGAATAAGGAGAGAACAATGGGATAGGAGAACCGTTTGATCGTCCATTTTCGCAGACATTTGAGAAAGTTAGGAATTGAAAGAAACAGGACAATGGATGTGTGTGGGGTGGCTCGTGAAGATATTGAGGAAGTAACGATACATGCGAGTTGAGAAACGAGGGATGCGAGAGCATTCGGAAGCATGGGTTTTGTGTAGTTAACATGGAATATATGGTGGGTGTGTGCGTAATTCACGAAAGGGAAACATACTGGTTGCTTTTGCTGGCTGGTGTATAAAGATTGAAGTTGAACGTCGTTGGCAGAGATTCAAACGGTGATTGCGAGGCCCCTGTCTCGAGCTACGTCGCGTCCAGAATATTTTCTCTGGCACCCCCTTTCTTTTCTAACTGTTCCTCTCTCTCTCTCCCTCTCTTTTTCTTCAACATATTTCTTTCTTCTTCATTTAGTTTTTTTCTTTTTCTAGCTCCTAGAGGATCGTTGGCCAATTTCTGTCTCGCTCGATACCTCAGGCAGTGGGATACGATCGGGCTCGAGAGGAAAAAGGACGAAGGTATTGTCCAGTTTTCCTCGTAACATTGAACGCATCCCGCCTCTCTTTTTCGCTTTGCTTCTCTCTCTCTCTCCATCATCGTGTCTTTGTCTATGTTTCTCTTTCTCTCTTTCTCTTACATTCTTATAGGAGGTCGTTCCTCTTTGAGATCGAGGCGTCTGGAAAGTCCCCCTTCTTTTTATACCCTCGCGGTTTTTTCGCCGTATCGAGGGGAAGGTAAAGAGAGGGATCACTCTTTTATGGACTTGGAACTATTGGAATGGAATTTCGGGACTCGTCGTTTTCTCTCTCCGTTTGTCTGGCTGGCTCTGCAGCTCTTCCGACCTTTCTTCTCCAACTTTTTCGTATCCTTCTCTCAGTGTAAAATAAAAATTACAAGGGAATTCGTAATAGCAATTAAGCAACAGCTTCTTCATCACCAAGATGAGAACTTGGCAATTGGGATTCTCTGGTCCTCGTTGTATGCTCGATGAAGCGGTAACGAGTTCGCCGAAGTGCAGAGAGAGAGAGAGAGAGAGAAACAAAAACTGTGTATATACGTGTATGAAATGACGAGATATCCAGTTTGGGAGAGAGAGAGGTGAAGAGCGAAAGACCGAGATGAGCACGAAAAGAAGGACGGGAGGCAAGGACCGGGAGGGACGTTTTCGTTGGGCGTGTCCGAAGGATTGGGTGAAGGAGCCCGTTTCGAGAGCGACTCGAATCGTAAAAAACTTAAAAAAAACCTGCTTCTTTATTAAAGCAGACTTCTTTTCCTCTCGCTCTCTCTCTCGGTCTTTCCTCTGCGTCTCCCAGTTTCTCATGCCCATAAAGAAAAAGGGAGGCTGGAAAACGACGGGCCGGAGAACGCGTTTGATAAAGCTGCGACGTGCAGCATCAGGACCAGAAAAAAGGAGCAATCCGAAAAACAGAAAAAGAAAGAAAAATACCCAAGACGAAAGAAACGCCGAAAGAGTGCAATAGCGAAATCTTGTCAATTTTGTGCCACGATTCCGAGTCAATAAGCCTCGACGAATCGTCTGATTACTTTATTACTCTCATTATTCGATAATAATGACAAATTGCAAGGCACGTGGCGAGAATGCAACTCGAAGAAAACAAAACTGCGTCGTTTCGGTCGTCGACGCAGCGTCATTTCATTTGCGCAATTCGCGAATTCACTGCCGCAAGACGAGTGAACGCACTTGGAAGAGCTCGATTGGGATTTCCGACGTAGCGAGGGCGCCCGTTGCGGAAACCGCGAGAACTAGTGGACGCACGAGCGAGAGAGAAGTAGCAAAAAATAAACGACAGAAAAATCGTACATAATCGAAATATCAGCCAATGAAATTTCATCGTTTTCAGTATTTTTCTCCAACAATATTAACCGTTATAAAAGTGACAAAAATAAACGCTGCATCGCCCGTTTGAACGAAGAAATTCGACCAGAAATTACAAATCAATATTCAAAAGTTTGTTTCACTTATTATGAATAAACTATTTTTAAAAATATGTTATCGGCTCTCGTTCCATTAATTAATATTCATACGCAACAATCTCAACGTCAATTAAAATTTATTTATCGATATATATGCATTATAGATTATTCTCGTACGTTCGATTCGAGTTTTTTCCATAAAAGGTCAAGTATCGGCAAACGACTCTGGGTGAGATGACACAAACTTTATTCTCCTTTTATTTTTTGTAGTTTCTCTCCCTCTCAGACTCTTCGAGCACGGATCAAGTCCTCATTTATCTCAAATGCGTTCTTTGCAGGACACAAAGTACGTTAATGCGCGGGGCTGAAATGATTGTTCGGTGTTGTTTTTTTTTTTCTTCTTTTTTTTCTTTTTTTTCGGGAGCCATACCAAAGAAGGGCATGCGAGGTTCGTGGCCAATGGACGCGGACGAAAGAGACTTGGAAGTTGGTTAATTGCCGATGGCTGGATAAACCTTCTCGCGACAATTTCCTGCTTCGATACTTTTCGATTATTCGCAAGCTTTTAATTTTAATTCCAACGATTCGATGAGGAAGGAAATGGAAATTTTGACCGAAAACGATTTCCGCGTCTGTGGCTTCGAAAATTGATACGTACAGAGTCTAAATTTTCCTTCGTTCAAAATTATTATTGAATTTCAAGTGAAATGATGAAAAAATAAGTAATTTAGTTGAAAATGTAAATGAACCGGAAGAAGGATGACGGAGATCGAATGCCAAGAGCTTAGCCCGTAACATAACCCTTGACTGACCTCACTCAAGGTGACAAAATCCTCGTCGTAGAAGTCGGCAGGAATCTACATCAGAGAGTATAGAGTTCGAGTCGATTGTACCATTTGAGCTGTCTGAAGCGAAGCAAAGAAAGAAAGAAAGAAAGAAAAAAAAGGAAATACTTGGGGGGAACGAGGCAAACGGTCAAAAGCCCCAAACGCGCGTGTATATATAATTCGCGAAGCGTCAAGGACACTCGTGTTATTGTCCGATTATGCTTGGCACACCGAATCGACCTTGGTGCGACATTGTAAACGCGTAATGCTGTGAAAAGCGTAATTCGACGTTGGAACATCTGCGTCGGGAGGTGAGAGTGAATATTGAAAGTGAAAAGTGTTGAATGGTGCTGATGGAAAATAGCGAGGGAGGTTTACCGCGCGTCATTGTGCGAAAAATCGTGAATTTGTGAAAATTTTATTGTCAGCACATAAAATTAGTCATTGTGCGGATGGAAAAAGAGAATAATGATTCGCAAACAATTTGGTATTCCAGTGCGAGCGTCATTTGTCCTCAAGGTCGTGAATAATCGTCCGGTGTTACAATACCAAGTGGGCGAATTTTCATTCTCGAGCCTTAAAGGCCAGTCAAATATTCAGGTAGGCTAAATGGGCGGTTACGTTTAGTCAGTCATATACAATATGAAAGGAAGACTCACTTTGGGACATTTGGACCAGGCTGTGGTAAATCAGAGCCAACCGACAGAAATGAGTTTGAAGGAGAAAACGAGAGAGAGAGAGAGAGAGAGAGAGAGGGATTCAAAAACGATGCCGCGTTGTTTATGGATATTCCAATACACACGTGTATTCTGGCCACGAATTCTCGGAATATTTGAAACGTACGAGGCAAACGAATAGTTGAGAGGCGAGGAAGAATTTCAATTCCGAGGAAGTCACCTGTTTGATCGTATTACGTTTCGTTTTTCTCTCTCTGGTTGCTTCGTTCATATAAACGAGACGTGAGAAAATTGGGTAAAGTATCGCGAACCGGCGGATAAAATAGCGTTAGGAATACTGAAGAAAAAATTCAAGGACCGAAGCGAACGAGGTTATCGTTTCATTTCTCAATTTAGTCGATTATTATTTCCCTGGAGTTAGAATTTTCTCGTAAAGATCGAACCAATAGCATAAGAGAAACAAAGGAAAAAAAATGACACGAAGCACATAATCGAGAATATTAAACGCGTGAGAGGTTCTCAAGTAATTATTATAATTATTAGATTTGATAAACGAAGGACTGCGAAGAATGAGAAAGAGTGCGAGATTGAGCGTCAAGGGCAATTTGTTATTTGCACATGTTTTATAAATTATCAGTATATCGAGTAATTACTGGTTCAGGACCGAGTCTAATTAGCTGGGTGTTTGTCGCTGTCGATGTATAAATTACAGGACACGTACCTTAATTAATTCTAAGCGATGCTTTGTGCACTTTCGAGATAAGCTCGAGATCTCGAGAGGAATGATCGAATACGTTTTACTTTCTTCTTTTTTTTCCAACATTAATTTTTACGAGGCAATATGCAAAGAACAATCATTATTTTTTTTCTCAACCGAGTGTTCGTCCCTTTTTCACAAAGAGACTTTAACACCTTGCGATCTTTCCATCTCCCTCTCTCTCTCTCTTGCTCGTTTTTTCCTTGTTTCTCTTTTCCTCGCGTGCTTTTCAGTCCCGAACGATTGTACAGAAATTTATCTGACTTTTGGCATCAGTACGGAGAGAAGAAAGAACCGCCGGGCAATTTCGAGCAATAACCATTTCGAGTACAAGCCCCAAACTCAGTCGATTACAGATTAAGACGATGTATGGGGTCCTTCGAGTTCAATGGCTTTCGCGATTTTTATTACAATGCGATAAATTAAAAAAAAAAAAACACAAAAAACTTTTGTTCATGATTTTTTTTTAAATCGAAAGGTAATTCGATTTTCAGACATTTCTGCAACGCGTTTTATGACTCAAAATTCTCATTTCGATCAGCTTTACCCTTGGAATGGACTTGAGAAATATTTCAGGAGACTCATTCGGAGAAAATATCGATATTCGTATCGATTGAGGGGAAAACACAATTTTTTGTAATAAATTGCAAGCAGGAAATTTTTGAAAGTGAAATTCGGTGAAAAAAATGGAGGATTCTCAATTTTGGAACTCGTTACAGTGAGAAGATTCGTAAAATGATTGAGCAAAACCTCCAGAGCGTTAATTAAACTCTTGTCAATCAAACAGAGTGGAAAAAAAATGATGGAACGAGGACAGAACTGGGCTAAGGTGGACAAACGTTATATCCGCCATTTGCAACAGTGGCAAGACGCAATCGAGTAGACGATTGATAAATTATTCAAAGAGGAAGAAAAATAAAGGAAAGGGGAGAAAAAGGGGGAAAAAAAGAGGAAGCCAAGCGTCGAACAATGACGTTCCAGTTTCATCTATATCAAGGCTAACATCCGGTCTATTCTTCGATCGAAACGAAGACGATTTCAAGTGGGTCAAATTATTTGTAGGCGCGCGCGCTCCTCCATCTCTCGTTCTCTCGCCTCTTCGATTGGGAAAACGTGTCCCATTGTGTTTATCAAAGAAAGGTGAAAGGTCGACGACAAAATGATATTTAGAAAATCAATTTCAGCATCACGTAAGTTTCTTTTTTCTCTCTCGATATTCTTCACTGGATAATCATTTATTTCCCTCACCAAAAACTTTCTTTACAATGACAAATTAATCACGAGCAATAATTGACAAAATACTGAGTAAAAAATTGACATGAATAGCCCAGAGTTGTAAAATGTCAAAAAAAAATTAGCATCGATTGTTAAATTTTAAAAATTTCCATGTCCAAGTTAAAAAAAATCTTTCGTAAATGAGAATTCGTAAAAATCTTTACGCAAGTAATGTTCGCGTTGCAAAAACCTGCAGAAACGAAGGCTCTAATGGTTTGACAATAAGATGAATGGTTGAGAATTGTAGCACGAGTGGTAAGCTTGCTATTGGCTCTGTGACAAAAGGATGCAAAAGAAGTACTGCGAGGGAGAGGGAGAATAGAAAAAAGGTGAAGGAAAAGAAGAAAGCCCGAGAGAGAGAAAGAGAGAGAGGAGGAATAAGAGGAAGAAGAGGAGCCGCATGGAACAAAAAGGAAGAAGGAAGGGCCTAAAAGTTCCCTTCGAAATTATTTTCGACAGGACCTTGAAAGTTGCACCTGGTTAGTCGTTTGACAATGGAAAATAAAATTATCTACAGAGAGGCACCCCAGTTACGAGTATCCGTGTGTACATCCAAACACATACTAAAAATAAACGTAAGAATAGCGAGTGTGAATAAATTTTCGGGCCAACGAAAAAAAAATGTACAAATGGGAGGAAGATGTGTTTATTTTTTTTATCAAACAACTCGAGACTATCTGTACATGCAGGAAGTTCCAGGTCGAATGGCCAATAGTGAGAACTGAAGTTCAAGATCGAATATCGTCTCCAACGTTATTTATAGCCTGTAGCCAGTTCCCCTCCCTTCCCAACAGTCATTGAGTAACAATCGTTGAGGGAGAAAATTCCTTAGCATTATTGGAGATGCAAAATTTTTCATGATTTTTTTTCAAAACCACGCGATTCATTCACTTTTTTATGGAATTTCGAGTACGAGTTTTCTTGCATGTTTGCGACTACTTTTTCTTTTTTTTTTTCGTTAGCTTTGGATTTTGAATTTTGAATTTTTTGGAATTATTTAAATTTTTAATTTTTTTAAATATGTATCGCGAATATCAGTTGAGATACGAGAATGCATTAAAATGGATGACTGACCTTATGACTTTTCTTCGATTATTTGGATGCAATCTTTTGGCCATGTCCGGATCGACTTGGATGAGTTTCTGATGCAATTGTTGGTTGGTGAATTCTTCCGAGTCGTATTTCATTTTGTTGGACGAAACGACGGAATGATGAAGAATTTTGGGATCCATGGGATGATCGATTCTCGAACGTTTAGCAGCAATTTCCTCAAGTTCCGTGCGTTGGTCTTGATTGTTCTCGGGTTTCGCGTGGTCGTTGACGCGCTCATTGACTACAACGGAGCTTAACGATTCGTCACGACGCGACTGTAGTGGCGGCGTCGGCGATATCTTAATCGTCGAGTTTCTCGTATCAAACACGTTCCCAGACTCTTTCGGATCCTCAACGAGTATCTGCCATAGCAATGACTCGATGTAATAGTTCGTGCCTCCCACGATGATTGGCATCTTCCGCCTCGACTCTAAATCGTTCATCTAAATCGATTGAGGAACTTGGCCACTTACGAACAAGAGGAGCAACAAAGCGATACCGAAGCGAGATTTGCGTCAAGAGAAAGACGAGCAACCAAATCACTGGGAGACGAAAAGAGGGAGAAAGAAAAATAGCAACGAGTATAATTCAAAGAAATATTCCAACAAAGCAAACAAGAGATTCCATTGAGTCCGCGAGAAAGCGATCGATCGATAATCAAAAAATCGCGCCATCTATTACATTTTCGCCGAACCGAATTAATTGCGATCCAACGTTCACTAAAGTTGAATAAAACAATGAAATTTCCGACGCGAGTCAAAAACCCACGGGGAATAAAGTCAAAAAGCAAAAAAAAAACAGCCCAACAGATTTTTCATTTCAATTAGAAAAAAAAAAGAGAGTGTGGACCGAGAAGCGTGGAGAAAGTGACAAGAGAGATCGATCGATTGATTGATTCATAAATAATCACTGTGTCTATACTTTCCTTGGGGCAAAGCAATTACGATAATAATATGTATCCGCGAAAGGATCCAAGGAAAATGAAAAGAATCACGTCCTAGTCCTTAAACGCGACATTTTAAGGAAACTGACGATCGAGTTGCATTTTCAAAGTAAAATAATAAAAACTGTGAAAATTGATGGAAAACGGACGAGGAGAGATCGAGAATGGAAGAGAGCGAAGGTAAACGTGCAAAGATGCAAAAATTGAGAGTCGAGATGGACTCCGAAAAGGTTTCCCATCGTCTGATTAGTTGAACGAACAAAAGCCATGGACTGGGGTTTGTTTGGGTTGATTAGTAAGCGTGACGAGTGATGACGGTCTGTACAGACGAATACTTTGTAAAAATATAACTCGTACCGAGCACCGTCTTTTTTCTAAACGCAATGCTGTCATTTTTTGATGCGAAAGAGAAGCAAAAACTAGCGAAAAGCAAATGCAAAGGATACAATTTTGAGGGCTTTGTTTCTGAAATCGATGACGCAATAGTTGACCAGAGGATCGACCTCATCCAGCATGTGATGAGGAGCCATCGATCTCTCCTCCGGAGTTACTTTCGCAGTTAAAATGTCGAGTCCTTTGTAAACCTGCGCACAAAATTTCAACATCGGCCAAAATTAGTCATCGGCCTCGTAATAGCCAAAAAAGAAAAGAAAAAAAATCAACAACAAAATTAATCGTTAACGACCTTCGAACGTTGTAAACGTCATGAAAAGAAAAAAAATGAACAAAAGTATTTGCAACAATAATTGCTGTTACAAATTGCATTAAAATTCGTTTTCACGAAAAACAAAATATTGTCAATTTTGAAGTTTTCCTAATTGTTTGTGAATCGTTAAGAAATTTCTCTTCGTCTGGCGCAAAGTTTTTTGTATTAGAATTAAACAAACAAAAAAAAAAGACCGATTGCGAAATTGAGGAAAGAAAAAGTATTTGCGAGCGTGTCAAAGATTTTTGACCCATATTCATGAGGAGGAGCTCAACGGCACATGGTAAAAGGCCATTGGCAATTCCTTCGGTTGAACGGAAGTGGACAACTCTTGAGGAAAGGAGCAAGGGAGCACGAGGGTGTGGGGGGGAGGGGGAGAGTGAAAAAGAGACGTGAGAATTTTTTTGGCATTGCTTTGGGAGAGCACGAGGCAAATAAAGTGTCTGGGGTTAATTATTCTTGGAGGGTTGTATTATCTATAAGGAACCAGTGTACACTTTGAATTCTGGAGGCGTTTCGTCCTCGCGGTGATTTAAAGACACGCGGTTAAGTCGAGTCCACGCGTATTTGAAAGACGATAGAATTAGCCAACAACATTTTAGAGCCGGAAGTAAAGACCCTGTTTCCGAGTGTCTCTTCACTGCTTCCCTTCTTCAGAATTCTAACGAAGGGAGAATCTCAAAATAGACTGGAACAACTTTCTCTCGATCCCGAGCACGTTTGTGTCGATATTTTGAAAAATTGTTTGCAAGCTGCCAAGCAAGTCAACTCGGGCCTAAGTGCAATGTCGACTGGAGTGTGTCAACGCGATGTTTTCGAAATTTCAGAAAATCTGCCGCTTGCAAGTTTTGCCACAAAGAAAATCTCGTCAGGAAAAAAAAAACATTTGTTTTTCGGCATAAAAAGCTGAATAACGATTTCCGGTCAATTGGTCATGAACTTTTAATCCATCGAAAGAAAAAAGTTCGAGTTATTTAAACTCGTAATGAGATCTGGTGCGGGACACGTGTTAATCGCGCGATGTGAGATCGCTATTTTAATTATGGATGGACATTTATACGTACGAGTTTCTATGAGAAGGTTATATTTATGAGACTATATGTATAGGAATGATAGACGAGGCCTGGGATTACAATTTGTGAGCCGCAACATCCGGCCAAAGTCGGCCACTTCCGTCACCAGCTCGATCGGCGAACAGGAAAGTGTCCAGAGCTTTGAGATAGAGCGTGGTCAAAAAAGAGGAAGGAAAAAAGAAAGAAAGAGGAGGGAGAAGGGAGATCGAAGCTCGGCATCTTTCGCATTTTATTGCTCGGGATGTTCGGTGTGTTTTGAATAATCATAACCATCGGGCCGCAACCGTAAGTAAAACTCGTTTACACATTAGAGAAGTGGTAACGACGCCAACTGCAAATACATGACATGCTTTGAGAATGCTGTAATGGGAGGTTAAGCGTTTGGGCCATTGACTCCGATCCTCGAACGTTTTTCCTCGGATTCTCGCCGACATTCCATTTATTTTAATGACGTATCGAGATTATTCGAAGCATTCAATTGGATCCGTCAAATCCTTCAAAACTGGTTTTTCATTTTTTTTTTCTAACCATTTGAAAGATCAATGAAAAGACAATCAAAGTGGGTGAACGAATTTGAAAGATTCCAAATTTCGGAATGCTCGCGAATTTTAGAGATTAATTTATTTCACAAATAGTACGACATCGCGGGCGCTCACGACAGGAAGTCACGTCGGCTTACCAACATCGCGACGTTCAAGCGTCTACACGAAAACGAGTATTCACACGTGGTCAAAGATTTATGTCTTAGGATTACGAGGCCAGAATTCTCACGAGAGTTTCGTCAATTGCATTTTTCTCCGTTCCACAAGGAGCTGTTTGAAAATTTTTTTTTCTCCTTTTTTTTGCGATAGCAACATTGAATAGAATATTTAAAAAAGTGAAATTTCATTGAAAACTCAATGAAGCAAAAAAAAGGAGAATCAAGTTCGCGGGATGCCATAAATCTTGGTGTTGTAATTAAAAAAGTTTTTCGTCATCGATTTCGCAGTGTGCTTATTTTTTCGCACCAATGTTTTACCGTTAAACTGGACCAGAAACCGAGGTTTATTATCGTCTTGAAAGAAAAATGAGAAAAAGTCAGTTTAAAACTTATTCCGAGCGATAAATCATCGACTTGAATTAAAATGGATCAAACACGTGTCGGATATTCTTCAGAGCGAGAGAAAGATAAAAAATCTGTCCTGAAGCTGCAAAGTGTCCGCAAGCCAACAAGATATCCTTTTTAATGGGGTTACTTTCTCATTTATCTCGTGTCGTCGTTGTCACGCTCAATGCGAATAAACGTCTCACATAAATTCATACAAAAGTACGGAACGTTTCGATATACAGGAAATTAACAAAAAAAAGAGAAAAAAAAACATTGATTCGTCCTCTTTTCCCAACCGGAGATAAAATTTCAAAAATTGATACCAGAGCAGAATAATAATTCGAGTAACAGTCGAGACCAGCACTTTCCTGTACATACTTCAAAATGCAATTTTGCAATGGACAATAAAGAAAGAAGTAAATATGTTCCAAGTAACAAAAACAGAAAACTCGAAATTCCTTAGGGTATTTGAAAAATCAAAGAAAAATAAATGCTTCAAGGTAAATACGAATATTTATCGAAAAAGAAGAATAAAATTGTCATTATATGCAAATGATTTAATGAATTCCATATGTTGTGATACAGAATCTGATCTCATAGCTCGTTCGACTATTCTTTAGACCATTATTCGCTCTGGCAATGATACATCGCATTTGCATAGAGAAATGGTGAGAGAGAGAGAGAAAAATGTTTTGCAGACAATGTTTAAACGATTTTCTAACGAATGTGGCTGCATCTTCGTTGGGATTGTTCGTTCTGTTGTTTCGAAACTTACTCTGGCTCGACAAGTTGCCTTTTACAGAGACTCGAGAGCTGCACGTCTTTCAATTACTTCAGAAAGCCTTTATATATATTTTGTTGAAATTAATAGAAATATATATTTATATATATATTTGTATCTAACTGTCGAGCTCGCGATCTTAGTCCGTTATAACGCGTATACGTATACGGATATAAATAACATATAGATATGGGAGTTTCGTTCTTTTAGCCACGAGAGAGCCATTACCGAAGAATTCATGTAACACGACGATTCCCCTGGGGTACTCGTTCGGAGTGTGTATTCCTCACGTTTAGTACATACGTTCGAATGATTACACAAAGATCTCTCTTGGGTGAGCGCCCGCGCGCGTTTACAAGAGATTTTTCCACAGTCGATGGCAGCAAATCAGAAAGACGATATCTTCATTTTCTGATGTATCGTTTTTTCTGCTTCGTCAGGAATGTTAATAAGCGCAAGAGTAGCAAAACGAATAATAGAAATTTGTGATTATCGGAATGGAAATTGCAAGCATGGGGATTCCGATGGTGATCCAGGTAAAAATAGAGCAACGTGCGAAGAAAAAAGGGCCAAATGTTTGTGTGTTTTTGGTGGGGAAAGGCAGTTGGAAGTTTGGTTGGGGCCGGATGGCGGGTTTTTGGTGCATGTAACGTCAAGACTCGGTAATGCGAGTACAGAGCGAAAAGTAGCCATACGAGGGAAAAAAGCAATGTCCCCCGGAGGGGATTGCATGACCGAAGCAAGGCGCGCGGGGATGAGAATGACGACGGAGGAAAATGAGGAGAGGAGAGGCGGGGGAGAGGGGGAGGAGGTGTACACGATGGTATTGGTGATGAAGGAGAAAAGCAGAAGCAGGGACAAGAGCACACAGGTGGATTTTCTCTGGTATATACTTCGTACGGGTTCACCTTCAGCACGTGAACTTAATGCTCGGAGATCAGACACTATGCGGTAAGACTGCACCGATGGCGTGAGTTTTTTGCACGGGCGGGGTCTTGAAAACCGGGTTCGGTGACCGGTTTAGCTTCGATTTGTTTCGCGAGTGCCGCTTGTGGTCGCAGAGCCGTACACACGATCGTACATATGCACTCGTAGGGAACATCGAGGATCGAGCAAGAGTGAGAGAACGCGCGAGGAGCTTGTCGAGGCTCGAGGTACACGGGATAAATTCCTCGGTGCAATAACGGCTACAACAGACACGATATATAGTTATATGGACTAGGCACAGCTTGGCGTGTACGTTCAATTCGACGCATGCATAATGTCCTCTCTTCGCGGTAGGAACACAGACTCGGAATTCCATTCTACATTATTTCAAACACCGCGTCAACCTCATCCTGTCAACGGCCAAACATTATTTTCGACGAAAACCCTTCAACGCGAGAAAACAAATACAACATTTCCCAATTTTAATAACCGACTCGCAGAGCTGAGCGCAAAATAATCCATCATTTTGACTGTCCGATCGTCTGGTCCTAATCGTCACTGTAACACCGATCGAAATTAATTCCCACGCTGAACACAACATTTCGTTCAATAAACGTTTTTTTGAAAAATCCCAAAAATTTTGTCATTGCAGCAAGAAATTCATTGAGAAGCAAATTTTGTTATTCCAATCGTTAATTTTGCTGACGTTGCGGCGGTTCCATTAAAAATCATTAATTTTGTCAAAATAACGAAAATTTTGATGAAAAAATATTTCGTTCACCGTGTCGAACGAAAGATCGACGTTTTTTTTTACCAAATTTGATTTTCAGTGCAAGTGAATAATTTCGCTGTACTATGACGATTCTTACGCGAGATTAAATAATAAATTGTATTTTCTTAAAAAACACAAATTTAATCATAATTATTATAATGATTATAATAATCCGGAGGATTTTTTTGAGGGGAAACGTTACGTTTTAATGTTAGTGATTAGCGTGTCGTTTGGTGGCCGGATGCGGCAGTAAAAGGGCCACCAGAGCGGATATCTGAGATGCTCGTCGACAGAAAAACTCGCGAGTGAATTGCTCCAAGATATATGTACAGTGGTTGTGAGGTCAGGATTTCTGATGTCCGCCAAAGCAAGAGGGCACCGAGGGGGAAATATCGTTTTT
>JBAJMU010000009.1:10107113-10133548 GCA_037952995.1 Hyposoter didymator | reverse complement strand
CTCGAGGTACACGGGATAAATTCCTCGGTGCAATAACGGCTACAACAGACACGATATATAGTTATATGGACTAGGCACAGCTTGGCGTGTACGTTCAATTCGACGCATGCATAATGTCCTCTCTTCGCGGTAGGAACACAGACTCGGAATTCCATTCTACATTATTTCAAACACCGCGTCAACCTCATCCTGTCAACGGCCAAACATTATTTTCGACGAAAACCCTTCAACGCGAGAAAACAAATACAACATTTCCCAATTTTAATAACCGACTCGCAGAGCTGAGCGCAAAATAATCCATCATTTTGACTGTCCGATCGTCTGGTCCTAATTGTCACTGTAACACCGATCGGAATTAATTCCCACGCTGAACACAACATTTCGTTCAATACGTTCGACTAAACGTTTTTTTCAAAAATCCCAAAAATTTTGTCATTGCAGCAAGAAATTCATTCCAGAAAGTCTCTTTGAAAAGCAAATTTTTGTCATTCCAATCGTTAATTTTGCTGACGTTGCGGCGGTTCCGTTAAAAATCATTAATTTTGTCAAAATAACGAAAATTTTGATAGAAAAATATTTCGTTTACCGTGTCGAACGAAAAATCGACCTTTTTTTCTACCAAATTTGATTTTCAGTGCAAGTGAATAATTTCGCTGTACTATGACGATTCTTACGCGAGGTTAAATAATAAATTGTATTTTCTTGAAAAACACAAATTTAATCATAATTATTATAATGATTATAATAATCCGGAGGATTTTTTTGAGGGGAAACGTTACGTTTTAATGTTAGTGATTAGCGTGTCGTTTGGTGGCCGGATGCGGCAGTAAAAGGGCCACCAGAGCGGATATCTGAGATGCTCGTCGACAGAAAAACTCGCGAGTGAATTGCTCCAAGATATATGTACAGTGGTTGTGAGGTCAGGATTTCTGATGTCCGCCAAAGCAAGAGGGCACCGAGGGGGAAATATCGTTTTTGAAGTAAAAAAAACTCCGCTTCGGTAATTGTGTATTTATTCGCAAACTGTTTTTTTTTTTTCTGGTTCGATCGATTAACGCCCGGATGGCAAAACATTCTTACGTGCATTATTCACATGGAAATTATTTCATTGTTCGAGAGGCTCCTTCCAAAAGCGATCGTATTGATCGACAATTCACAAAATCTCAAACGTCCATCGAATTCGTCGATTCGAATGTAAATGAGCAAAAATGTTACAAAAATTGAGGAGGCGATCGAAAAGTTATATCGAAAAGCAAATTGTTAATTGTGTGTTTCCAGAAACTCTTCGTTACAACTTTACGATCGGTCAATAAAAATCATCGATTCCTCACTAAATTCCCTATAAAAAAAACTGCAAAAAAAGAAAATTTTGCGTCCAAAACTTCAATGAGACTCGAAAGAATAAAAACGATTTTTCTTCTTACGCGAAACCGACGGAATAATTATAATGCGAATAATGAATTTATTAAAAATTCGTTACTAAAGTATTTTTGTAGTGAAAATGAGATTCGAATAGCAAATTGTTAATTGTGTGTTTCCAGAAACTCTTCGTTACAACTTTACGATCGGTCAACAAAAATCATCGATTCCTCACTAAATTCCCTATGAAAAAAAAAAAAACTGCAAAAAAAGAAAATTTTGCGTCCAAAACTTCAATCAGACTCGAAAGAATAAAAACGATTTTTCTTCTTACGCGAAACCGACGGAATAATTATAATGCGAATAACGAATTTATTAAAAATTCGTTACTAAAGTATTTTCGTAGTGAAAATGAGATTCGAATTGAAAAAAGACAAAAAGTCGAAAATCTTGATTAATCGAGAGTTCGATCTGCGAGATCGGTTGAAAAATGTTAAATTTAATCGTTGTATGGGGAATCACGGGGTTTCTTAGTGGACTGGTAATTTGGTTATTATTGTCAATGGAACGATTTAAAATGCCAGTCCGTCGAGACTCATAACGATAAAACGCGTGGGCGGATCGTGATCGTTATGGAGTTGTATCTCACGGGGCATGGAAAAAGAGCGTTTAAAACGATTCGAGGTCACACAATGACGAAACGTCACGCTACGGTATGTATATATTACGAGAAACTCTCTCGCGGAAGAAGCCAAAAAAATGTGGCAAGAGAGAGAGAGAGAGAGGGAGAGGGGAAGAGGCGAGGGAAGGGTGGAGGGGAGAAAAAACCGAACGAATGTTATCACACGAGATCAACGTACGCGAGGTTGTGCCACGAGTCAAGGTCAACCTTCGCGGGTTTAACACGCGCGGCTCGCGACCGCGTTGAGCTTGTACTTACGATATATTAGCTATATCGGTTGCGTTATATAGTTATACATGAAAATATACGTTGGCCGAGGTAAACGAACTTTAAAGCCTTGCAGGTTGCTCAATTTTTTTTCTTCTCCATTTTTAGCATACTATGAATGACGAGCAACGTTGGTGGACCAGAAGGATGAAAAAAAGGACGGAGAATAATTATATTGGCTAAACAAACACGAGGAAACGTTTCAGCAACTTGACATTCAATTTTGCTCATCGTGCATTCCAAGTGAGACCACGTGACAACGTTTTATTGTCACCGAATAATCATCCTCCGAAATGTGACTGACCGCGGGACCGAGCGAGCAAAAAACTCATTGATCTTTGGTTCGCGAGTCGGAAAAATCGTTATAAAAAAAATTTATTCGTTATTATTAATTTGTTAGTTGCCAAATTCAGTTCGTAAACAAATGTTGCTCGAAAGAGAAGAACCAAGTCCTAACTTTCGCTTATTCTCACGTACGAGGCAAGCAATAAAAAAAAATAAAAAATAAAAAACGAAGAAACCGAAATTTTGAATGCGCCTCACGAAAGTGTCACGAAAACTATTCTCGATTGGGAAAACTCATCACGTTCCCAGCAAGTCACGTGTACGAACGGTTCTACATCTACTCGTACTTATTTTATTTACTTCACTTTTTTTTCCATTTTTTTCTTGTGCGCTCAATCAAACGGATCACGTTTCGTTGTGACGAACCGGTGGCAATCGATCAAACTGTCGCAAAATTCGTCAAGATGGATGCCAATTGTTTTGATGATTGAATTTCAAACGCTTTTCAAACGCGCGTACCGGAAGTTGAACCAATTTAATTGATTTGTTATTCAATGTTCGTCCGGAATGAAAAAGTTCGAGTCTCGAAAAACCGAAAAAAAATGTTCACGTGTTTCTGAAATTCCGGGCGTTCGCAACAGACTCTTGATAAATCTGTGCGCCAAGCACCTTAGGGTGATGCATGAGCAGTCTGTGTGTGGCTTTGGTGGTCCACCTGTGGGGCTGTGCGACTTTTCTCTTCGTGAGCGGATCGTCGTCCCCTCCGTTGAGGAGAAGCCACCACAAGCCTCTGTCTGGCGCAAACGAGCTCGAGACTTCCATACACCTTTTTTTCGCATTTTATAAATTTATCACGAAAAATCTCTGAACGATAAGCATTTGCCAGAAAAAAGTTTCCTTTTCTTTTTATAAAAATCAAAATTTATAAAAATTTATAAAAATAAAAATTAGAAAAAGACAAAAGATGCAACGAACGAGCTCGCCGCGAGTATTGATGGAGAATGAGAATAAGTCGAACGAAGTGAGAAACAAGAGGAAAAAAAAGGCAACAGTTTCAATTCACCGTTACGAGCTTTGCACAGAGGCAAGAAGGAAAATGTAGAAAAAAAATAAAAATAAATTGTGAGAATTTAATGAGGAAAAAAAAAAGCAACGAATCGTTTTTAGTTGATATTCCAAATGGTCTAATCTTTTTTTGGCACGAGACGAGCGTGGGAGGTGTCCGCACGTGGGGCTACAATGATATTTAGAGCAATATCCCGGTATAGCTCGAGGCTAGAAACGTTTCAATACTTTGTGCCCCTAAATATTTCATCGGTTTATCGTGCATCCAATTTTTTAGCTCCTCGCCACGAGCCGTTTAAATTTTGACCCATATTTTGTTTTTCTAATTAAAGTTTTTCGTATGTGAGGAAAAAAATGGAATCTTTCGATCAATTGCTTTTCATATCCCAGCGGAAAGATTCGTCATCGATCAAAAATATATCTCAATATTGATGTTTCCCGAAAATTCAGAAGAATCGCGAAATAAATTTGTCGTGGGCTGGTCCATTTAAAAATTAGCAAATTTACGAATGAAACCTTTTCGAATATTTCATTTTTTTCGTCAATGGTAATTTAACGTTATTCGAAGCTGACGATTTTCTTACGTACGTTTTTAACCTCAAAATGAACACGCGGCTGACAATTGCATACTGCGTGCGGCTACTAGTAGCATGCTCGCTGTTTGCTTCCCTTGCCTCGATCCGTGTGCAAAGATCGAGCAGAAACGTTACCGAAAGATAATTTCGTTGGATTGCTGCTTGGCAGCGTGCTTTTCACACGAACGGCTGATCGATTTTTTGCGCTATGATTCGATATAAATGACTCGAGTCGTAAAAAATCTTTATGGAGAAAGAAAAGCATGGATTACGAAAGAAAGCCTGACCAACATAACCTCACAACGTAGCAGCGATGAAGACGAATCGTCGGTGAATAATTTTTCGTGAAAAGTCAATTTTTAAATGTTGGCGAACGTCGATTGAAAAAATAGCCTGAGAGTGGAGTGAAAAAACGTAGCGGAGTTATAACTTTTCGAGCTGCGAGCACAAGGTTATATATACATACACAGCTGTGTATATACGCACGAGACGAAGAGAATTTTCCTTGCATAGATGGAATAACGTTAGAAAGATGATGAAAAAAGTTAGTTACTTGCATGCTATCGGCGGATATAACCTCGCCGGAAAATCGCTGAGCAAGTTCGATTCCCAAACGCGATTTTCCCGAGCCAGTAGCACCGAGAATCACGAGAACAGGCACACGCGGCATCACCATCGTGCAAAACGTTCCACCATTACTGTCAGCGAGCGACCAAGGCACAAGTACGCGCATGCGCGCTCGCTGTCCCGGTCCTGCCTGGCGCTACGATCGTTCCTACATTCGCGAGCGTTCAACGAAAGTGTGAGTGAGACCGAGTACGAGCGAAACGGAGAGAAACGACGAGCACGGCGCACTAAACGAATCCTTCATTGTTTACATCGCGCTCTTGCCCAGTCCGCTCTATTTACATTCGAGTTCCGATCGAAATGAGTGAGAAAACAATGAAAAGAATGAAATGTACAGCATTTATCGATTCAAAATAACGATCAGACATTTTCCGTCTGTTTTATTTTATGACGAATAAACATCTGGCTAAATGATGATGTAACCATGTTATTGTTCTCCACGTCATATTGTTTCTCGTTTGTTTTTCGCTATTCGACGTCATAAATTCCGCCATATTTTTCTTTACATTTACGCTGCCACATGTGTACACTGAAAAACGTTGACCTTGGGAAAATTGCTCTGGGAATCATCGGAATCGAAGGGCAACACAAAGTTCTTATGTTTGCTGTAAATCTTGCCAGTCCCAACAAAAAATAACCCCAAACAAAAGTTGGGATATCGAGCTAGCGAGTCGGAACTAGAATTTACAGATAGAAAAAAAAATTACGTACCCTCAACGTTTCTCCAATTGTACACATGATTTTCAACCGATTGCAACCACACTACGTTTCTCACTACGAACGCTTCAAAACTTTTCGAATATATTTTTTGTCAAGGGATTCTTAAGACGAAGGAACATATGGAAACGCTATAGAGAAATAAAAAGTTTCGAACCGTTTAGCCTCGGCGTCGTAGAAAGTGAAAATGAGTATTTTATTAGCAGGTGTAGCGAGCGTCATTATTTCTGCCACTGTGAAATTTATACGAGGCCTTTTCTCTAACGCTTCGTGAGTTTTAACATCCTCATTCCTATTAGATATCAAAAGTAACGCGACTCGCTTTATCCCTCGAATTAAAATCGAATCTTTCGCGCACGTTGATCGAAGAGTTTACTGTGAGCGTGAGCTTGCTGCGTGACGCGTTGACCCTTCACGGTCATATTGTGAGACTCACGTTGTCCCGCGCATTGTTTTTTGCAATTATTTTGATTCCGGAGTCAAAATGGCGGCCACACGCTAGTCAAACGAGTGTCAAATTTTCAGAGTCCGCAAAGTTGACTATTTTAATTTTTAATACAAGTAAACGGTGAGTTCGTGTTACAGGACGTTCCGACAACCTGGAAAAATATGAATAATGATAGAATTGCGAAATCCTCGACTGACAAATGCCAAACTTTACGATGTCATATTTTTATCAACATTTCGAGCCAGCAAAGCCGTCTCGAGCGATTTTGATGTATCGCCGTTCATTTTTTTCGCCAACATATTCGCAACGAATTCGTCACCTCGATCGTTATTGTGTACTTTTCAATTTTAAATGAAAAAAAACTCTTTTCGTTATGAAAAAATAGCCCACGAGGCTAACCTAGAAATATTTGTTACGATAAATTCCTTCAATCTGTTCCTTCCTTCCGCATGGGTGTGTCGCCATATTCACACATACAATTTGGGACAAAAACGGTCAATTATTTCGAATGATTTCAGAGTTTAGAGAAATAAATAATTAATTGCAAAATTTCCGGTGGTTTGTGAATTATAAAAAAAAAAGAGACCATTTTTTTCGTATTTGGACGAAAAGGACGGATACGTTGGCAGTTTCGAGTTAATGGGAAGTTCGATAGCGAAATATTTAAGTAGCTCGTTAGGAGATAGTTGAGAAGAGAAAAAGAGCTAGGATAGAAAAAAAACTCGAGCATAGTGCTAATTTATCAGTGTCGTTTATTTTTTCTTATCACCACGACGTGTTTCAACATATTTCTTATGGCGTTCCCACGGCGTGGCGGCAGAGCCCTCCTCAAAATTACTTCCGGCATCGAGAGAAATAAAAAAAACAAACGCCAACGAAAATAATTACAATAATTATCACTAATGAACGCAGACACACGATTCGAACTCGCAGTTGCTTCCAGTAGTTAGAAATTCATTAATAATCGCATGAAAATAAATCGTCATACTTTTCTTCGTATAAATTATAAAAATTCAGTTTCCTTTCGGTTTTTCTTTATTCTCCGCGGTGTCAATCCCCGAGTCCCTTAAAATCGATCGTCATCGCAATCATCAACACTTGCTTTTCGAATATTACAAATTTTGCACGAAAAATAATGAAGAAGATCGAGGAAAGCGGAGGGACGGGTATAATGAAATAACGATCGTGAGATATTACAATGTTTTTATTAATATAATAAGATACTTTGAAATATAAATGTTAAGGAACTTTCGGACCCTCTATTATTTCTTTGAAATATATAATAAACCTTAAAAAAACGAAGCGGCAGACAGAAAATGTTGCGAAGCCTGCGTGCTTTTCCCAAAGTATTTCGTTACGATAAAAACAAAGAGGAATCAATATGTTGTAATTAGTAAAAGAAAAAAGAGAGACACGTGGTCTTGGGTCTGAAAATTTTCTGATGCTCATCGAAAGGTATCTCGAAATGTCAAGTTGTCAAAGTTCCATGCGACGACGTTTCCTCTGACTACGAACTCGCGAAAGTAAAGACGAATGCACATAACCTCAAACATACACATCCGAGCGCTCAGCGCTCGCGAACCTTGCCAAATATACACATTTTCGTTCACATATATATATTCCTCCCTCAATATATATATATATGTATATAGAACGTACATTTATATGTATATGCATACGTTTATATATATAAGAAGGAAATTGAGGAACGATTCGCAAGTTGGCGACGTCGTGAATCCGGCCGACGAATTACGCCCACTTCCGACTCACCTCGAGATGTGACTCGAACAAAAAGCGAGTAGAGCGCTGGCCCATGTCTCCTCAATAACTTGAAATTTTTAATACTTGTCTTTTCGGTAAGGGATAACTCCGCGGTCGAAAGGAAAAAGACACAATGCTAAAGATTTTTAATGGCGATGCAGTAGGTACGAAATCTGGCAAANATATATATAAGAAGGAAATTGAGGAACGATTCGCAAGTTGGCGACGTCGTGAATCCGGCCGACGAATTACGCCCACTTCCGACTCACCTCGAGATGTGACTCGAACAAAAAGCGAGTAGAGCGCTGGCCCATGTCACCTCAATAACTTGAAATTTTTAATACTTGTCTTTTCGGTAAGGGGTAACTCCGCGGTCGCCAGCAAAAAGACACAATGCTAAAGATTTTTAATGGCGATGCAGTAGGTACGAAATCTGGCAAAGTATTCAAAAATAATTCATTAAAAAGTGAGTTTTTTTCCGTTCCACGTTTTATAGCAGCTTGACAGTAATGATTAGAAAAATCTGACGATGGTGTCGTTTCTTCGAGACCCTGGTGCGCCCTTATCCCTTGAAATGATAGAAAAAAATGGTCACATTCCGAATTCTTTTTAATGATTTTCGTTGGAGCGATCAAGTTTTTCCTGATGCACCGGTGTGTCGTGCTTTCAAACGTAAACAAGATCTCAAGGTCATCAATGGATTAAGTACATAAATTTCCGTTCCCCCATAACTGAAGGAGAAAAATATTGTTGTTTGGAATCGTTCTTTTTATCGGGAATTCTGTTCCAGCACTCTCTAATTTATTTTTTAATATTTCACACCTTCGTGTCCTTACTTTTCCTTCTTCAATTCGTTTTTTCTCGTTTTTTTTTTTTCATACATACACACGCACTCGCACACGTACGAAAGATCGATCGCGTCAAGTTCGTTCACGAAACAAAAACACTCGTCCAGAGGAACGAAAAAAGTAGTAACGACGTTTGTAATTTCTCGAGAAAATTTCATCGTCATTTTGGTTATTTGCCCAATTTTTGCTGCTTTTTTTCTTCATATTTTTCTTACCATTTTCTTTCTCTCTCTCTCTCTCTTCGCAGTTTTCTACAATCGTGCAAGACGTAGGCGAGAAGTATATATATCATATTAATAATACAATTAATAAAGAATCGCAAATTGTAGAGATTTACAAATGTTATATAATATATATATTCTTAACGGTTAGCCTTAATAAACGTTTGCAGCGTACAAATACGAGCTCTCCTCTCATGTGTATATTAAACATTATAATAAATCCTTTATCGTTAAGTTCGTTAATCTTTTTCCAATTTTCTTAAATGTGCCACCACTTTGTTTATCTCTTTCTCTTTTTTCATTTTTATCGTCATTAGCTATAAACGTAAAATGGATTTTGAAATAATTCATTGAAAAATTGTCATTTTCTTTTTTTTTTTGTGTTTTCGAAAAAAGTCGTTTTTATTAATTTTTTTTCGATTCATTTTCATTTTTCTTCTTCGATCAATCTTGGATTGCTATCTCGAGTAGGTACAGTGGATTGCGGCGGGTCGGTTAAAATTGAAATCCGGATTAGAATTGAACGTTGTTGGTTAAGTACAGTGGATTTTTGTTGGATCAATTTTTGTCTCCGTAGTTTTCGTCGATTAATATTTTTCCCATCGAATGTGGGACTGTTTTTATTTTTTAGAAATTTTTCAAGCTTTGATTGTGTCTCGATAATTCTTTGTCGTTATTTCTACTGGGAATTAGAATGGTTTTTGGCTCCGGACAATTTAATACCTCCCGTTAAAGCGGCTAAGTCTCTGCGATATTTATTTTTATTTTCTTCCTCCCAAAAAAAGCTCGTTGAACCTTTTTTCTACCCGGGAATCGAAAGTCACGTGTTTCTTTTTTTGCATCTGTTTTCCGAACTGATTTTCGTGAAAAAATAATAGATTCTATACGATTATTTATATCACCGACCAGGCATATTGTTCCTTTATCCGGATTTCCATGTCAACATTATCAACGGTAAGCTTTTTTTTCTGTATTTTCTTCAATTACGTATCAAGTTGACTAATATTTCTAAACTGTTTCGTAATTTAGTTTCTTCTTAAAAAACTTTTCTCTCTCTTCATTTAAAAAACGTTGCAATTGTTTTTTTGTATTTTTCTCTTCAAGTTTTCATCATTTGTTTGTTTTTTCGTTTGTTTGTTCATTCGTTTATTCATTTTTTATTTTATTTTTCATTTTTTTACTAAATCAGCAGCTTTGCTTGTTTCGTTTTCCGATCTCTCGTAACGTATAAAAATAAATTGGGCTAAATAAAAAATATTTCATCTCCTCTGAATAAAAAACCTAACGTATTATCGTTATTTTTATCATTACAGCAATTATTATTATTATCCTTATTATTACTATTTAAAAAAAATTTCATATTATCATAAGGATTACAATTTTTTCATTATAGTTGTAATTGTTATTTTAATTATTTATATTAATATCAAGATTGATATTTTTATTAGTTTACTAGTATTATTATTGTTGTTGTTGTTGTTGTTTTTATTTTTATGATTATTCGTGAAAATTTAGCGTCTGCAGATATTTGCCGTTTGTGTCCGGTTGCTTTCAATAATTATTATTATACCCGCGTACTTGTATGAGCGCACTCGTGTCTTATGAAACCTTCGAAGCATCCCGTTATTTGCATTTTCTTTATCATTACAGTTTCGTAAAGGCTAAACATTATCGTTATTGGTTTTTTATCGTAAAAGTTAGATAAGCGAACAGCACTTCACACATGTAATATGTTTATATGTGTGTGTGTGTGTGTGTGTTCCGTTCCCATCGAGCCTCGTTGCAACGTGAATAAATAAAGGAATACAAATAATAATAAAAATAATAATGAAACAGTCTTTTTTGAAGCAACGAATTAAGAGAATTAAATGAGTAAGGAAAATGAAAGAAAAAGTAGGCAACGAAAGTACGAATTTCATTCGACCGAGGCCCAGCAACGAGACTTGATAAAAAAAAATTTAAAAAATAAAAAAAAATACACCGGAAGGCAAAGGAAAGTAAGTAAAGAAAGAAAAACGTAATATTCATCTCAAACATAATTTTTTCATTTATTCAACTACGAACGATCGAAGACTTAAACGCCGAAAAAAATAAAAATAAAAAAACGAGATATATAACTTGCCGAAGAATGAAAAAAAAAATAAAATAATAATAATAATAATAGAAAAACGAAATAAACATTATTAATATAGATAATGAAATGCGCCACTCGTTGAACCAGTAGGTAAAAAATATGCGCGCCGATACCTTAATTATCGTTTATTATAATAGACTTCGTCGGATTCGCCGGAGAAACAAAAAAACAAAGAAAATAAAGACACGAAGGAAAAGTCAGTGACTCTTTCGCGCCTTCTTTACCGATAATATTTGTTTTTATCTATAATCTATTATTTTTAATGTCTATGTGGCTAACAGGTACGTTTGCACTCTTTATAAAGACGACGACGGCAGGCCCATTCCGTCTCTTATTTTCTTTTGCCCCCTTGTTTCGTGAATTTTAATCAATAGTTAAAACAATTATTAAAACGCACAAAAATTTTCTGAGCTTAAAACTCTCTCCCTTCATTCTCATCCGCCGGAAAATCCTCGATCGCTTGTACACAACGTATTTATACAACGTGCATAACAAGAGTTACATTTTTTCAATTATTTTTTATTCTTATAATAATTAAATGTTTGTTTGTTTATTTTTTTTTTCCATTGTGTTTTTTTCGCATTTTTTTTCGTAATTTTTACAATGTCTGCGATATTTCTTTCCAAAAATTATTCAAAGTTGTAAAAGTCGGTATAAATTTCACGGGTTAAAAGCTAGATCGTAGCGCAGACGTAGAGCCAGAGAGAGCGAGAGACAAGGGCGCGCCGTCGATTTACAATTTATGTTCCGCTTCGCAAATCCCATATTTTTCGAAAGAATGTGTGTTTTTGTTTTTCTTCCGAGCCAGAATTATTCGTCGCCAACAAGCTTTCAACATATTTCTTGAGCGATAGTCAATGATAAAAAAAAAAAGTAAATAAAGTATGCATATGTACAGGTAGGCGAACGCAGGGCAAAAGGAAACATTCGTGGTTCGCGAGCTTAGAGCGAGAGATTTTTCCCAATTTTCATTTCGTACTATCGACGTAGCAATGAGGAGAAAGGTAGATAAGAAAAGGAACAAAAATTCGCGTCAATTCGACCTTCAATCGTTTTCAATGGA
Source organism: Hyposoter didymator (assembly GCA_037952995.1). Taxonomy (NCBI): domain Eukaryota; kingdom Metazoa; phylum Arthropoda; class Insecta; order Hymenoptera; family Ichneumonidae; genus Hyposoter; species Hyposoter didymator. The sequence goes on along the minus strand of JBAJMU010000009.1, from coordinate 10,121,496 downwards.
CATAGTCAAGTGCGTCTGTCCTGTAACTCTCAAATCTCCGTGTAAATATTTTGCCTCGAGCACGAAGATAAACTTGGCAAAGTTCATCCCTGCCTGTGAAATCCGTTGTGTATCCCCCGACAGAGAAAGAGCGAGAGAGAGAGAGCGAAAGAGAGATTAAAATTCTCGGAATGGAAAAAAAGGAGGAAAAACATTTTTTTGATGCTGATAAAATTTAAACGCAGTCCGAAATATATTCAGAGTCGAAAATATTTCGCAAATTCGTCGTTCCTTTCCATCTGCAGCTTCGAGCAACGATAAAAGTCACAAATTTTGAATTTATTCAGTCTTGTATAATTGTCGTCGACATTTTTTATACTTTTCAACTGTTTTCTAGAATGCTGTGCAAATAAAAATAACAAGTAGAAAAAGCAGAAGAAAAAAAAAAACTTTTTTGCAGTTTCAATTTATTTCGTCTTCGTACATGGATTTTTACTAGTCAATATATACAGATTCCAGCCAATTTGTGAATTGCAATGAAAAGCTGGTTACTCAAGGATTGGGCTCTCGTTAAATTTGTCATTTTCGTCCAACGCGTCCTTGGACTCGGTAATTACATGTGTACATATAAGAAATATATGTATAGATATGTAATTATGAATGCAGAGAGATTTTTTGCTGTTGGTTAGTGTGCAACTGGCTTAATTAGTCGTCGGTGCGCACCGATATGCACGTGCACGTTTGGCGGGACGATAAATTCACGAGAGCCTACCTCTCGACGAGTTATTATTTACCGTTGCTAATATTTCCAACTTTTTCACTCTCTTTCTCCGTGCGGATCTCAATTCATTCAAGTTCCATCGAATAAACTCGCCCACTCCCTATCCCCGCTACAAATTATTTTCTGGCCCCGTTGCCTCTCGTTTTTCCCCCCTCCCAGAGAAACGTTCCACCTCGACGTCTCTCTCTCTCTCTCGGTCTCTCTTGGACATTTTTTTGTATTCTTAAATTTATTATTCACCCGTCTTTCCGCTACTCTATTGTGCGGCTACCTGGAGTTTCCTGTTTGGCCTGCATTGCTATTGTATATTTCTCCAATCTTTCTCTCCCCCTTTTCTTTTCTTTTCTTTCACAGTTTCCCATTCCCCTTCATTGTTTTTTTATTTATTATTATTGTTTCTCTACTTGCGAATGGCGGGCGCACCAATGTTTAAGCGATTAGTCGAATACTGTAACCTACGAATTTAATGAACACATTATTTTCCCACGTCCTGTACTATTTGTGATTTCTTATGCATTTTATTTTTCATCATCGATTAATATTTCGTGCATGATTTTATTAATCCTCTTCGTCTCCGTAAACCGCGTCTGCTCGCCCTCTGTCTCTCTTTCCCCTATAATTTCACCACCACGAGCAACCCCCAACAATCAATTTATTTTCTCCCTCAGATAATATATAATTCATAAATCGAACAAAATTTTTTCATAATCCTTTCAATAGAGCAATGAAAAACAGAAAAAAAAAAAAAAATAAAACAGAAAATAAATGAAGAACTTCCACGTTTCGTCCGCTGTTTATATAAGAGACGTTTCGCAATATGCATCAATAGAACGTCAGATTATGTCCTTATAATCGTAATAATAAATGATGTAATAATAATTAATTCATAATAGTATTTATGATGAACGTAATAATAATAATAATAATAATAATAAAGTCGTATCAAGAATAATCAAAGCAATGGTACGAGTCAATTAAAATGATATAACAATAATAAGATTACTATCACGCTAACTGTTTCCTTTTTCCCCTTGTTTTTGCGTTTGCTTTTCCTTTGTTGCTTCTTTTCCATCTCTCTCTCTCTCTCTCTCTCTTCCTTTTCATCAATTTCATTCATCATCGTTGTTTCAAATAACTGATTACTCACTCTTGGCTTTTCTTTTCATCGATCAATCTCCCAAACGTTTTAATTTTAATTGTTAATTCAATTATTATTTCAAAATAAATAAGTTTACACAACAAGTATCGATTTATACTCGTTTTGTAAACTTATTTATTTATATATATAGATATATTTATATTTTACATGCACATATACATACATAATTTGTATATATGTATAATGTAAGTATAGAAACTTTAGTTTTTGTTTTATATACACTATGTATATGCGTTAAAAACGTGTCATTTGGGCAAAAGAAACGAATGTTATTCGCACCGAGAGGCGCGGAAAGGGTTCGAGGACTGGTGCGAGTGCAAGCGCATATCGCGGATCTGTAACCGAGATATTGCAGTAACTTCCGGTAATATTTCTCCTTCTCGTTCACCTCGTTTCCTCTTTTCTTCATTTTTTCACGATACTTTTTCTTTCTTTATTTCTCTCGTTCTTTTATTCGCTACTATCGTCTTCCACACTTGCACTTGCTCTCGCGGAGAATCTCCTCTCCTTGCTCGTAAGGGGCGCGCGCGCGATTCACTTCCGGTTTGGCACGCAACGATGAACCGGAGGATTGAAAAAAAATGTAATCCATTTAATCGCACGTAATCGAGACAACTCTTTCGGTAAATCCCCGTCTTTGCTTTTGTCTGCTTCAAGAAAAATAAGCGAACGAATGAATAAAATAATAATAGTAATAATAATGATAACAATAATAGTGACAAAGTATATTTGGAAACGTGGAAAAAGTAACGAAAAATGGCAAATGTGATTTTTCTTTTGTTTCAATAGCGAGTATCGTGGTTTTAATTGTTATTTATCTTTGTTCCGTTTTGTTATTTTTTATGACTTGGAAAGTTTAGCGCGTTGCCCGGTTTCTTTCGTTTCCTGAAACGAGAAATTAGCGCATGGGCATACGAGGAGGCGCGAGAGGCTCGGGAAACGAAAAAGAAAATAGAAAATTCTTTCGTTATCGAAAATTCGCACAGCAAATTTTCCTTCTTTTTTGTTTTTCTTTGCTTTCTTCCCACTTTTCTTAATGTTTTTGTTGTTTTTTCAAGTTTCTTTTAAAATCTAACTCTAAATCCTATCACGTGGAAGTAAGTTCGGTGGAAGAAGAATTCGTGAGTTTGGTTTTGTTTGTGTGTTGCTTGTTTATTTTAATTTCTTTATTGATCGGTATCAAGAGTAGAAAAATGGATAATTGTTGGAAAGTAAATCGGTGGATGAAATCGTCGAAACGGGGTTGTCCGAGGCTCTGGAAAAGTCTTGTCATTATTTTTACTTGAATTATCTTGTTTTTCCTCCCTCCATTTAATTCACTATTTCCTAACTAGTTCTCTTTTATCCTTCGTAGAAAATATATTTCTACATATATATTTATATATTCATGTATATATATGTGTGTATATATATAATATATAATATATATGCGTATCGTTATAAACTCATTTGTTTATTAAATATGCTATAGTTTGTGAATTCGTGCCAAGCAGCGATCTTCGTCGTGTAGAAAAAATATATAGGCGACTCACGGTGACTTGGTTAACGGCTTTAACTTTTTCCTTCATTATTTTCATTTCTCTATCTCGTTTAGCTGCTCGTAGCAAATATTGTGTTATTTTTTATTTTTTCTTCTTTTTTCTCTAAATAACCACGGACAACCGAGTTCGAAGCAATTTATTCATCGTCGTTCTCCAAATTCGTTACAAAAGCTAGAAAAAAAAAAAAACAAAAAAAAAACGTTGCATTTTTTTTTGTTATCCTCGAAAGTTGGAAACAATTCAAAATTCTCATTCGGTTTTCATTTGTTTTTTGGCTTCTTTCTCAAAGTGATGGAAAAGAAGGACAGAATCTCAAGCGATCGATTCATAGCTTAGCCTAGTAAAGCATCGTAATAATATTACCTCGAACAGATATTTTTTTCGGTCCTTAAAAAAAGCCCTATCTCGATGATTACACATCCGTTATATATGTCGTATATTATCGTTATTATTATTATTATCGTTATTATGTTTAAAGCGATAAATAATCCTCGTGTACAAGATTTTCTTCGTTTCTTTCTTCTTATTATTCTCACTATTACGCACTCATTTGCTTTTCGTTATAAAAAAAATCTTCAATCAGTTCTCCTCAGCCCTTCCTTTCGCTCTTTTCCTCTTCCGTCCCTCTTCCTCTTTTCGTACTGCAAACGTTGGATTGTGAAAAAAATATAATAGTAACTCACCCCCACGTTTCTGTGTCTGTACAACATGAAAAAATTCTTGTTTGTTTGTTTGTTTGTTTGTTTTTTTTTCGTTTTTTTTTTTTTTCTTCAAAACAAGCGAGTATCGGAGCTTTACATAAGTGTTTCATTGTTTCTTTCTCTTTTATCTATGTACATTAGCGCGTAAAGTATATTTATATATCTATATGGGTGTGTGGGTGTGTGTGTGACCGTTTGACGTTGGTGGAGAAACGAACAATTGTCACAAACCGGTCTGTCCAGAGACTCGTGGAATTTCCTCGATGCCTCTCACGTTCGCGTTTTGTTGTTCCTTTTCGCCCGTTTTTCTGCCTTATTTCTTAAGCGTTTCTTAACTTTATACTTTCCTCGAAGAGAGATCGTGAAATTGGGGGAAAAAAATTAACGAGCTCGGCTACTGATGGTTGCAAATTTATTTTTCATGGAAATTCGTGCGTCTTTCTCACACCTTTTGACGCGGTTTCGCTTTCGCTTTCCTTGCTGCAAGTTTTGAAAAAAATATCACATTTTCAATCGAATGAAAATAGCAAAATTTTCGATGAAAAATAAGAAAATAAATGAAGGGAATTTGCAATGGAGAAAATAAAATTTCAATTTGTCGCGCCGGCCTGAAACGTGAGCTTTTCTCCGCCCCTTTTTCTTCTTTCCTTGCGCTCCCTCTCTCTTCGAGGAATCGGAGGAAACGGATACAACGCACTTGAGACGAGGGATTTCGAGTTTTCACACGATCTTTCTCGGGCGCCGAAACACACTTCTTAGGGTTGTTTGTAAAACATTGGGAAGTCTGTTTTTAGGTTGTTGTTGTTGTTGTTGTTTGTAGGTCGGGTGGGGGAAAGACTCTTAACGAGTCATGGCTAAACTTCTTCTTAGTTGACTGAGCCTCGCTCTGAGCCTCTCTTGTCGTCTCTTCATTTCCATTACTTTAGCGGTCGTCGCTCGATCGATTTCCGTCAATTTATCACAGTAAATTGCCGCCTGCCTTAAAATGGCGACTTTCGGGGCCTTCTCTTTGTCCTCGATTTCCGGCACGAGTAAACGCAAATCCTCAAACGCGTTTCTCAGCTCTATTCGCCTCTGACGTTCCATATTGTTGTGCAAACTGCGCTTTTCCGTGTCGGGCTCGTCGTCGGATGACGAACTTCTCGATGTGCCTGCTGCTGCTCCCACACTCGCTTGCAGCGACTCGATCGGCGATGACGATTTCAACGGCGAGGCAGCTGGCGTTGGTGGACTATTGTTTTTCGTAACTTTCGAACGACTTTGATAAGATCGATGCTTCGCGCGTTTAGTCGGCTTGGAATCGTTCGGTGCGCTACGTTTTCGGGGGGTACCACTCGACGGTGGTCGACCACGAGGTCGTGGCGCCGTAACAGGTTTTTCTTTCAATGCGCTTTTTACCGTCAATTGAAAATGTTGCTGATCGGCTATGCTCGGATACGTTGGCAATGCGGCCGGTCTGCATGGTTTCTCGAACGTCACAACGTCTATTTCCTCCTCTGTAACATCCATAAGAACAAACCAAAATTACGATTACATTTTATCGTTGCGATGGATTCAAATTATTCAAATAAATCAATTATTTCCGAAGGCAATAGAATTCACAAAAATTCATTGCAATGCTGAATCCAAATTTCAAGCTCATTTTCAGTGAACGCGTCGTCGTTAGAAAGAAAAAACGTCTCCATCTGTGCGGATGTTGACGGTAATAGCGATGAGCCTCGTATCATGCAAGTTTCGCCGGGTCTCACGACAACCGGAAGTTGCTCGTCGTATACGTAAAGAGTCTCGCAACAATCTATATCTATATATTTGTGCGTATGCATATAACAGATGATTATAGTTGGAGACTGAGACAACAGAAGTGCGGGTAAAAAACAAAAGAAACGAAAAAAAATGAAAAATAAAGTGCATGCGACCTTGTCCTGGTTGTAACGAGGTCAACACTGTCCTACGCCACATAATTCGCAACATCATCTTCTTCACTCGGGTGCGTACAAAGAAATAAAACACGAGAAGGGTGTTGGGTGTTTTTTCACACTCGTTTCTGTTTCACTGAACCACATACACAATATCGATTTAGCGAGAGGGCAAGAACCCCATGAGTTTGATCGTTTAAATAGTGCCGAAAAAAGGGAAACAAAAGAGCACCCTCCTGCCGGGGCAGCAGCAGGCGAGCTGGACGTTTGCATGAAAAATAGAGCTCGTCAATGTGATTTGCTTCGGCCTTTGTTTGCCCACCTTAATGACAAACTTGTCGAGTTATGCTCGAGGCTTCAATTTAAACTAAAATGTGCAGGATAGTCCATAATTCTGTATATAGATTTAATTGTCTCTATAAACTCAACATCTACACATGTGCTGAGCTTGAGCCAAGCCCTAAAGATCGGAGAGTCATTAGCGTATGCTTAAGCGTGCGTGACCCACGCTGATTTTGTCCTTGCTTTGGTAACAGCAGAAATGCGATACACGTGCCCTCGCGATAGCGTGTACGCACCGGGCTGCGGGTTCAATGGACTTGACGCTACTATAATTGTTTATAATACATATCCATAAATATATCTCGGTCAACACAAACTCTCGATCAATTTAATTCGGTGCTAAGACTACGCATTATACTCTTATGACACTCGAACGACTGATTTCGTCATTTGTTAATCTAAATATTGTTTTTTAACACTCGGTCTCATTATTATTGTTATTTATTTTGTTGGTATTATAGTTTTGGGTGTTTTAAGGTATAACTATCGCAGAATGGGTTGATTTAGGATTTTCTTGAAATTTAGTGTAAATATTCTTGACATTAAAACGAACAACTTTCCTATGAGACGAAACATTTTCTGCCGTCTAGAATTTGAGATATTTCATTTCCAATTTTATATTTTTCCCATCTAAACGCATGTAAATTCAAGTCGCGTTTCTTTTGTTTTTTCTTGCAACTTTTTTAACGAAACGTCACTTCAATTTACATGCGTTTAGATGGGAAAAATATAAAATTGGAAATGAAACATCTCAAATTCTAGACGGCAGAAAATGTTTCGTCTCATAGGAAAGTTGTTCGTTTTAATGTCAAGAATATTTACACTAAATTTCAAGAAAATGCTAAATCAACCCATTCTGCGATAGTTATACCTTAACGACGAGGACAAGATTTTTCAACAAAAAAATTCATTCCACATTGTGTTGGTTTACGAGATAATAAAGTTAATAATTGAGCAATGAGCAATAACAATATTTTTTTAATATATATACGTACACTTTGTGTAGGGCCCGAGGTTATATATTTATAAGAAACGAAAAAAGGGATGGTGAGGCAAAGAAAAGGAAGATGTGACACCCCCCCACATGCTCGTAATTTGGCAACGACTCCGGAGAGCTCGAATGGGGAAACCCATATTTCCAGAGCACTAAAACGAGGACGTTGGTTTGTGTATGTATTTATGAAGATTTCGTGTGACACACAAAGGGGCGAAACGGAGGATTTTCCTTGGTCGAAAATTGTCAGGCTCCCGTCGTTCTCATTGTCTTGATATATGTATTTCGTTTTTCGTGCGAGCATGCTGCAGACGTGTATGTATACACTTAAGGGGCAAATGCGAACGAGGGGAATCCCGGAAGTATAAAACTTTAGTGACACTGGAACGAGCTGGCTCGAAATGAACATGGGAGAGAAATAAATGTTGTACGCACAAACGCACACGTACGCATATGCTTAAGGAAAGTAGTATTGCGGGAATGAGTCACGCGAGAAAAAAAAAAACACAAAATTGAAACGAAATCCGTAAAATTCATTGATAATTTATTGCTCGGCATACCGAGCTATAAATTAAGTTGGATGTTGAGTCATCGAGGAGTCGTGGACACGAAACTCTTCATGGAGATGATTGCAAGTAATTTTTCATTACTTTCTCATCGAATATCTCAATCGAATGATTTCGATCGTCGTTGCAAATTAGTGAAATTCCTTAATCTTTCATTTTTTTTCTTCTTCCAATTCTGCTGAGCGAGGCAAGAAAAATGATGAGTTTTATTTTTGTTTTCGAACCGGAATGAAAGAAAAAAAAGAAGGGAAAGGAATTAGCTGGCGAAAATGAATAACGTGGAAAGCACAAAAAGAGAGGGTGATGTATGGGGATTCGAGGGTGGCGGGATTGGTTTTATGTGTTTATATCGTACATGAGTGTGTAACCGGGGTCAACGTCAATTCTCTCGGGCAGCAGCACGTGCAGAGTCGCGTAAGAGCGACCTTGGAAGTTCAACGCTCCTCCCCCTCGACCTATCACTTCCCTGTGTACATATATATGCACTATATACTTATAACTTTAGCCACATAAATGTGTGTATGTATTAAAGCCACGTATGCACGCATAGGAGTTTCGTCGTCTTACATAAAAACGCGTATGACACACGAGCATGGACTCTCACACGAATGACTACGAAACAGCAGCGTAGATGCTCAACGTATAGAAAAAAAAAAAACGAAAAATTGATGGTGGAATATTTGGAAAATTCGTTTTCGCGTTAAAAAATCGATTTTGCCGAGACGAGATTGAAAAATCGATTCAAGTTGAAATATTCACGGGGTTTGTTGGTTCGTTGGGGAAATAATGGATCGAGGAACGAATCGTATCAACGAAAATTGGAAAGCAATCGGAATTAAAGGAAGGACGGAGATAAATCGCTCGACAAATGGCTCGATACAAAAATCGATTTTTCCATGTCGATTGACGATGAGAAATGTGAACTGCTCAATACATATCTGTATATATATATATTTCTCTTATCTTTCTTTAAGGCGTGACAAGCCAATGTACCGCAATGTGCAATGTTTAACACCCACGTAAGTCGTCCACCTACGCGGTTATGGCTTTAATGCACACCCTGAGAGTTTGTCTGATTCATCTCCTCCTGCATCTCGCACAGACTCCTGCTGTCCTAGATATAACGCTTCGAGGAAGTTCATATACGTGTATGCAAATTAACGGCCTCCGAGAATAAACTCTACACAATATTCTCGCGTTTTTTTAAATCCTTTTAAACCAAAACCCGAGGGTTCGATGAACGAGAAAATATTTACCAAATAAATAAAACATGGAATAGCCCAACTTTCTGTCCAACATTGTTTAAAACTCCTTCCTCCCTCGTCGGCCATATCAAGAAAAAGCGATTTACAAACTGTCTTTTCATTGAAAATATCGAAATTATTCTCGACTGTTAAATCCGAAATGTCGTTTTTGAAAAAAATTCATTTCAACCGATGATTTTGACGTTCATTTGTATTTGTATAGATGGTTTCGAAGAGATCGCAGAGAAAATGACACCAGATTTGTCAGAGAAACTTTCCAATACCTCCCCNTTTCCAATACCTCCCCCCCCCCTCGCCCTTCCTTTCGCGACGTCTTCCTCGCTCTCTCGCTCGATCGATTTCATATACGAGTTATTCTCGCAGCTTTTCGTATCTCCTGGTACGAAAGTTATGAGAGAAACGATAATTATCAGCTGTGATAAAATTAATGAAACGAGCGAGGGTCCCTGTCGTCATACGACGTGGATATGTGCCATTTGATCGTAACTCGTATTTTATTAATAAGGTACACGCGTTATTTTACATCGTATACTCAAAGCTGCAATAATCATCGCCCCGAATCACGTGAAGTCTCGTCGACTTTCCAATCAATTAAATCTTTTGCATACGGACAATTTAGACGTCGCTTTTTGAACACCCTCAAATAAATATTGAAACAAGACTGATGCGATGAAAAAAAGAAACCGATAACAGATTTTTTTTTTTATTTTTCACTCCTCCGAGCTTTTTTTTCTTTTGACAACCCACTGGGATTTTCTTGAACAAACTCGAGCGATAAAAAAAAATTGGTACGAGAGTACGAAAATTTGGATGATACTGAATAATTTTTGTAATCGGAGACATCAGTCAATAAAAGAAAAGCCGATAAGAAAACGAGAAGGATCAAGATTTTCTAAAATTCGAGATGATTTTTATGACGATTTTTAATCTAGTTTCTTGTCAGACATTGTTTCACGTTTTCCTTCTGCGATCTAATCTCCTCGAGGCATGTCGGCGAATTTCTCGATGCTCGATACAAGGGGAGAGAAAAAAATTGGTCGGTAGGGTGTGTCCATGGGAAAGATGAGTTCGGCCGACGAGTAGCCAAAAATGGAGAAAAAGAAAATTTAAATAAAGGGGGATGCCACGAAAGGAGTTTGGGCCGGGCGGGGGGAGAAGCAAGAGAGGAAACGAGCGGTGGTCGGTCGACATTCCGAAATCAGGTTTTGCGTCTGACATTTCGAAAGACCCGCGCCGCGCCGTGGGCCTTTGCAACTTTTATCCCCACCACCATATTTGAATTCTCTCTCGGGTCCTGAAACGTTGCTGGTGTCAGTGGGGCCCAATATTTAGGAATTCAGCCTCTTCCCGTCTTTCGGACCGCCTTTAATCACGTGAAAAGAAACAACAACAAAAAAGCATTGATCGTCGATCGATACTTTTTTCATTTATAACAAGTATCGAGGAGTCGGGGGCAGTGAGAAATTTGAAAATATCCATTTTTCTATTAAAAATAATTTCGTAAAAATTCCAAGACGAGCAATTGGCTTGTAATTTTGTGACTTTCATTCGTACGTTCGGGGTTAATATTAAATTTCTTGATCTTGACTGCTAGTTTAGTTCTCAAGAATCATTAACGTTCGATCCATTATTTTTTGACCGTTTTCCTCAAACACCGGAAATGAGAGCGCGATGAGAAGAAGTTTGAGATTTTCGTTATTTCGGTGTTTTTTTTTTGTTTTTTTTCCGGAGCAGAATCAAGAGGTTCATGGTGTTCGAGATGCGGGCTTCTTTTTCGGTGAAAAAAAATATAATTCTGAAATCCTAACAGCTCACGAAGAATCTGTTCGGTCCGCTTTTGCCCACGTCACTTATCTCAAGCCTCTTGGCGTCACTCGTTTCGTCTCGCTTCAAGTTTCTCGCTCTTTCTCTTTCTCTCTCGTTCGTAGACAGCGAAGAGCTCGCAGGAGATTCTATATACTCGTGATTCCATCTTTCTCCCTCTCTCCCTTTTCTGCTTTTTCTCGTTTACTCTCTTTCTCCGTCACTCTTTTTCTCTTTCCGCCTCTCGCCTTCGCTCTCGCGCTCCCACGCACTCGAACTTTAATGAATGAATGAATTGCGTCACAGAACGTCAACGGGGTGTTGAGGAGATGCGCTCAGCGTGTTTTCTACACATTTACGATCTATGTATACGTGCATACTTTCAATAACGTACGCTATATCGTACTACAATGAGTAGAACGAATTCCTCTTTACGAATGTGAAAAAAACAGCAACGATAGAAACGATTTTAACGAGCAGCTGAATCGCTTTAGAAATTTCCACCAACCAACAGCATCGAAAAGAATTTCCAATTATTCCAAAATCGAGCAATCAGTAAATCAATTTTCCTAACAAAATTTTCAATAAAAAAAAAAGTTATGAGTCTGCAATGAAATTATCATTATCATTGTTTTTTCAATTTGGAATAATGTATTTATCATGAAATTCTGACAGCGAGGAATTTTTTTTCTCGGTAGAATTCTCAGGCTGTCGAAATAAAGTAAAATGTCGTAAATTTGTGTGTGCACATGTATGTTTGTACATGTAAATATATACAGACGCATATATATGCATGTTTGAGCGCCACAGGTAGAGTAAGTTGATTTTGCTTTCGCGGATGACGAGGCATAATCGAATTATTCCACGCGACCTGGTCACGTGCTCGAGTTCTCCCATGTGGTATGTCTCTGTCCTTAACGCGATGTGAAAAGCCTCTTTTCGGATCATTGAATCGTTGATTCGTCGTTGTATCGAAAATCCGATAAATACCGTTCAAATTTCTTAACTTTCGTCCATTTTCTTCCACTATCGAAATACGCGACGAGATTGAGAATGTATTTTTTTTATCCATGCAAAAATCCACGTAAAAATGTTGTTTAATTTTCAAATTTGCCATTTGACTGAATTGCATAAGAATGTTTAAAAAAAAAATCTATTCAACAAAATCTTCGACATTCTTTTGGAATTTCGTTACTAACGGAAACGCGATTCTTGGTAAAACAACAACTTATTGTCGGTGAAACGATACGTTGAAAGCAGTCGAACGATACATTGTAATGGCAGAGCACAAAGTGGGAAAGAAACGTCAGCAAAAATAGCCGATAAGCGATGAATATATGTTAAAAAAGACGCGGGATACGTTTGTTAGTCTAGCCTTTTCCGTTTATCGCTTGAGTTTCGGATTTCAGTGGCAGTTAAAAGTGCTCGTGCATTTATTTTTCAACAAATTCGTTCGAGTTTTCAACACCTGAAGACGTTTTTTTTTTTTTTTCGAGACTCGCGATAACTAAATTTGTTGGGAAAGGTGGAACGATTTTAAAAATCCACAAACAAGTTGATCGAAACGATAGTATTTTTCGTTCGAAATTTTGGCAAAGAAAAAGTCTTTCTCACGAGGAATAAAACACAATTATTCACTCCATTCGAATGATATTGAAGTTTGCATCGTTGCAATGCAACGAAAAATCTCTTTTTATTTATTATTTTGATAATTAATTGACTCGTTCAAATTTTTCTAGTAAATTTACTTTTCGAATGGCGAAAAAGACTTTCTCGTTATTGTTGACAAAGACTGTATGAAAATTTAGTGCGATGCTGTAACAAAATAATGAGTTTTCGTTGCATTTCATCGATGCAAACTTCAACATCATCCATTCGAGGTTCTGAAGATTTTTCATAATTATAATCAACGATTATTACAAAACAATGTTGAGTACAAACTGCTGGCTGTAAAATATCTCTCGATATTTTTATCTCAACGCCATGTACTTACGAACGTAATGATACGTAAGATGAAAAATTCCCAGAATATTGCTCGGCCATCTTCCCCGTTTCTCGTTTTAATTAACGAGTTAATTCTAAGCAATGCGCGTCAGTTGGAACGTTCTGTAATGGATCGGGCGTGTAGCAGAATTGCAACGAGGTGTTGAAACCGCGATTTGTCGGTGAACCTTGGTCGCTCGCGGCTACAATAAGTATCCTTCGTTCCTTCTGCTTCAATGGGCTACAGATATATATATATATGTATAAACATCGTGGCAATTATCTGGCGCTAGAGATTATCGCGCTTGGTCGTCGTCAGGGTTTCTCGTCCTGTATACGAGATGCTTGGACTTCCCCACAGCAGCCACAAATACAGTGATTAAAAGTTGAGAGACGGCGAGAGAAAAAACACTGGGCACCGCGAGGATCCGAGAAAAATAAAAAGTAACAAGTTGCAATAGAACTTGTGAATTTTGTCTTTCGTGAGTATAATTTTGAAAAGAGCCCGGTCAACGAATAATCGTTAAATAAATTGTAGTGTCGAAATAGAAATAATAAAAAAAAGAGAGTGGCAATTTTGTATACACGTTAAAATTTCGAAAAAATGTTTGCGCGCACTTGCAACAAGGGTTGAAGGTTCCAAATGAAATAAAAAAAGGAACGAGTTAAATTTTTATGATTTAGAATTCGAAAAAAAAAAAATTTCATACTCTGCCGCGTATGAGGCTGGGCACAGATGATTTCAGCATAAAATCATAAGGTGGGGAAGAAAAAAACCGACGGAATAAAATAGTGATAAATAAATGGAAATAAGACAACAATGTAGATTCGAAAGGAGGTTTTTAAACGTTGGCAATGTTACAGCGTCGCGAATAAAGCAGAGATTTAAATGTTCGGATGAATACATCGAGAGGAATATTATGCGTGCCAGCCTCGGCTCGTGCAATTCATTGCTCGGATAATGTTCCTTCTCCACACGTGTAATCGTGCCTCTCTTTCCCTCTCTCGTGCAGTATCGCCGTCGATATTTTACAGCTAGATAGATTCTTACACACAAGCACATAGAAACATAGAGAGAAACACGTACAGGGATGACTCGTGTGTATAAATTGAGACACGTAGCATAAATACACCAAGAGCGAAGGAATGACACAATCGTGCGCGAAGCTTGAGAAATAATCGAGTTTCCTACCGGGGTTCTGCGCAATTTTGCCACGCGTCTTTTTCCACCTTGGCGCCAAGACGATTGTGAGACAAAGATATGACTTTTTTCTATTCGTCGTTTACTATATTTTGTCTCGTCGTATTTTTTTCATAGATATATAAAGACAGACTTTGTACGGGGGAGGGGGG
>JBAJMU010000009.1:9940741-10106933 GCA_037952995.1 Hyposoter didymator | reverse complement strand
AAAATGGAGAAAGGAAAGAAACTGAGATAAACATTGACGAAAAATCGTTGGAAGTGTATGGTGCGTTTTGAGGATTGCGTAACTACCAACTATAAGTAGCGCCACACGTGGACGATTGATAAGAAAATATTGATAACAACATTTTCCTCTGAATTTATTGGATTACGTATCGTCTCTCGATTCCTCTATTCCCAGTACTTAAAATTTTTCATGACACGTGCGTTATCAACTCGTTTGTTGACAGGCTCGAATTTGGCTGCTGCATTGACGCACTGAATCAATTCGACCCTGAGTTTTCATCGCCCGATTGCCATCAACAGCCCCGCCTTTAGATAAAAATCCAGAGTACATAGATAAAGTTTCCTGCGGAAATCTGCATCATGAAAATTTCTAAAACACGAAATTTAATTATAAAAATCGAGTGTGTCAACGTCGCTTTAGTTTTCAATCAATTTCTTGACATTTTTTCTCTTCCGTCAACTTTGCCATAAACTTTATCGCGAACCTTATTCTTCGGCAGGCGTTTTTCTTTCCCCTCATTTTTTTGTTCGCTTTTATTTCTTCATTCAATTCCTTCCTCGCCGTTTGCCTACAGCTTTCTTTCTTCCACTCGTTTTTTCTCTCTATACCTTTCTCTTCGCATTTCTATTCTCTTCTTTGTCTCTCATTCGCGGTCTCTCTTGGTCTTTCCTTCGGTGGCTGTCGTTACCGTCGCGAATAGTAGGCAAAAAAAGGGTTAACCGCATTCCGTCGAGCATTTAAACCGCGGTAGAGTTGACGTCGTGGCGGCTCTTCAGACAGTACGAGGCAGTTAGTAGCCGGTAGCCAATGCTCTCGAGGGATCGCGAGCAGTCCCACGCTTGTGCGATCGTACGACTACACACACACACACAAACAGAAGACGCACACAAATATCCATTTGCGTTGACGCACACATATAGAAATGGGAGTAGTATGGATGGTGGTGGGTCGTGCACCGCGATCTCAGCATCGAAAGGGTCTACGCTCGCGGCTCATTGCTTCGCCGGATGACGTCACGAATCGAGCTATACTCTCTGGAGATAGAGACCGCGCCGCGCGGATACGTGTGTACACGCTACTCTCGTGAGTTCCGCGTGACCTTCGAATTCCCGCGCTTTTCGAGCCTCGCGAGCACGCGCAAACGCCAACTGGTCAGACAAAGATGGAAATGGACGAAAAAATCGAACGAAACAAGAAGACGATTGGGGCTACAAGAAACAAGATATATATTCTCGGGCTTCCATACTCTAAATCTTCGGCTTCGACATCTGCGGCATTCCTTTTCGCCAAAATAAACTCCAAGCTCCCAAGATGCGAATTATTCCTTTTATTATTATTTACTTTTTGGTCGTTAAATTTTTTCGTATTTATCGCTCGATCTCTGCTATTTTTATTATTATTATTATTTTTTTTCACATTCTTTGGAGATTTTTTTTTATTTTTTATCAATTTATGGTTTTCTTTTGGGAATTAGTATGTTCCGTTTAACGTTTTTTTCGCCGGGATTAGGAGCTTTTTTCGCGAACGCTTCTACTGATAATTCTTTGACTGACGACTCATTGCGTTTTCTTCACTCACGAGTATTTATCGATCGATAACGATCGGTGTTACATAAGCTTATGACATTTTACGGACTGACCCCGAAATTGCATCGTAAACTTGTTTATCGAATACCGACCAGACGGAAGCGATAACTAATTTCGTTTTAATCACGTTCCATTTATTTTTAATTAAGATTCCAATTTTCCGAGACAACGACAACGAAAAACGTCTCTTTGGTTTATTTGACGAAAAAAAAAAATGTGCTACAAACTTGAAACGCGGTTCCTTGGAAATTTCGAGTGCAAAGAGTGCAAAAAAGTTTTTCGCTTTATGCACGGTTTCGTGAAAGTCGCAATAATGTGGAAAAGCGTTTAAAGTTTTGCGCACATAGAAACGCGTCGAGCCTAGTGCGCAGAGATCGTTGAGTTCGCGTGCTTGCACGTCGCGATGTCACATTGTGGCGCAATTCGCTATTGAGAATGTGACAATCACACACACGTGCGAATCTTTTGCTACGAAGAGCTCTACAACGTACACAATGCGTTGCAGTCCACAGGCATTGTGTGTGTGTGTGTTTTGTCCATCGCAAGACGTTCGCGAGTGCAGAGTTTAAAAAAAATGACGTTAGAAAATTGGAGGAAAAAAAGAAATGCGAAGAATGTTGAAGAAAAAAGAGAAATTGGTGATTGAGAAAAAAAAAAGACTGCGGAAAGAATTATAGATCGAAAGAAATAGAGAAAAATGATCGTGCAGCAGGCAGCACCGGTGCACAAACCGTGCCGAGTAGACACGCCGGTGCATTTTCGCTGCGTGTGGCGCCGCCCGGAATTCCCAAGCCGGTGCATCGAAGCCTCGTGCACTCGTCGCCGTCGTTCCCTTCCCTTCCCTTCCCCTCCGCTGCCCCTTCTCTCGTATCTTCCTACCGTGCCGGCACGTCTTTTCTCTCTCATTCTCTCTCGCTCTCTTACTTCTCTTTCTCCTTTTTGCAGCGGTCACTAGAGCCACACAAGCTTACGACACACGCACACGTGAGGCACTAAGAGCTGCAGACGTGTGTATCACGCGAGCGGCGTGGCCGAAGCCATTCGCGGAAACGAGGCGGAGATCTGGCACTCCGAATCGCCAACTCGCATCCTTCTCCTTCGTTTTTTACTCCTCATCTCCCTCTTCGGACCTTTCCAGAGAGACGCCAGACGCCGGTCAACTCCGGCAGTACAGTCACCCGATATGAGTAACCGACTTATTACCCAACCGGATGTATCAATTGTGAATATTCACAGGGAATAAGGAAATTAACTTTTCGCATATAAATTTCAGCTGCGGCTTCGTTCCCCATAATTATAGCCAATTTTTCGAGCGTGTTATCCACTCTGGGTCAATTTGACCCGAACCGATCGATGACACAGAGTTTCGGAAACGAAGTGATCGCAATTTTCGGTTTTTTTTGGCTAACGACGCGATTAAAAACAACAATCGAAAAATTATATCGACTCGTACGTCCGAGACTGCGATTTGAGTACTCGGGATGCGGGTCACAGATGCAAAAATTCGTACGATGGAAAAAAAGGAGAGAAAGGGGTCGTAAAATAGCGAGAAAGATCGCGAAGGCCAATTGCGACAATGCGGGCCGAATATTTGAATGTCATATTTCTTAACGACCCACGAAGCAGTTAAAACGCTCGTTAATCATTTTTTTTGGCTTTTTAATACCCACACACGATGCTATCTCCGAGATAATGTTCTCATCTCTCTCGGACGAGTGCACTGAGTCACTCTTGTGTATCGAACATTCGCAAGATATAGAGTTACCAACTTACGAATAGATCCGCGAATCACTATTCCCAAGAATTATTCTCACGAGGCATGAATCATCGTACAAACACGTAAACATTGGGGAAAATCAGCGAGCGGAAAATTCTTCGATATACTGGGAATCCCAATTAAATGTGACAGTCAATAAATTTTCTCTCGAATTTCGAGAATTCTTTGCGTTTTTTCACTTTTCACGTCCATTACGAAAAAATGCGACATTAATGTTCATGAGGCTCTGACAAAGTTTATCGTAAAATTGGACGAGCTTCCAAAAGCTCCTGAAAAAAAAAACAAAAAAAAAATAGGGAAATGAATGAAAAAAAAACTCACCGGAATCTGATGGAGTTTGTACGCCAAGATGTTCGAGTTTTTTGCTGCTGGGCTGATGGTAGCAATGGTCGTTGAGTGTGTTCCAGTTGTCAGGTTCATTTTTGACGATGCGTTGTTGTTGATCGTTGGAATCGTAAGGACAGTGATCGGATTCAGCTTCGATTTTGACCTTGACATTGTTTTGATGATGTAAATGATGGTGATGAGGAGGATTGCGATTATGATGATGATGATGGGGATAGAGGTGGTGATGAGATTTTCTGACGACTTGACCGGTGACCTCGCTGACCGGTGCTGATCTGACGACATTGGAAGAAGCGTCGTCGCTCATGCACTCGGACAATTTTTCATTGATGCTTATCTGATCGTGTTTGAAGACGAGTGGACCGTCCTCGATCTCGTGTTTAACGCGAACGTGGTTAATGCCGCTTCTCAATGAATTGACATCGGGCTTTTCTTCTTTGATGTCGATCTCGTCTTCCTCCTCCTCCTCCTCTTCCTCCTCCGCCTCCTCCTCATCCTCCTCGTCCTCGTTCTCTTCGTCCTCGATCTCAGACTCGGAGCTTTGAGGTGTTTCCGGTCTGGCCGAATCCCCGTCGCTCTCGAGACCATCTTTGTTGATTCTTTGTTGTTGCTGCTGCTGGTACAAGCTCTGTTGTTGTCCTGAGCTCGATATTTGTTGGTGGTAAGTGGAGGTTTGTTGAGCGTTCGAATTGATCGTCGTTCTCGAGGATATCAACAAACTTCTTCCAGCCGGTACTTTTTTGCTGTTAACGATCGCGTCCTTCTTAGCTGGCAATGTTCTGTTGTGCTCCTTGCTTATGCACAGACCCGCCCACATGCAATCGTGATGACGGATTTCTCGTGATTCTCGACACGATATTTTGTCGTAAAATTCGGGCAAACTAACCGCTTGATTGTTGATACTCTCCTCGTAACTTGTCACCCCTCCGCCGCTCATAATATTGCTATTGTGATTGTTGAAACTGCTCATCATCATTGTCATCAATGTTTTGTCATTTGTACCATTCGTGTGACCGTTCGCACACGTACTCGTCAAACTGCCCGCATTTTGATGGCCGTAGATGTACTGCGCGTCCAACGGCTCGTCAAGGTCAAACTTTTTCCATATGTCATCCGACAACACCGAGTCCAACGGCTCCTCCAACAGACTCATGTCCGTACAGTCCCAAACTGGCACAGGCATCTTTTCGATCTCTAACTCTCAAGCGTCTACCTGCCGAAACAACAAATCTTTCATTGTACCAACAATTTTCTCCATTTATTTCGTTTTTTCTTACATTTTCTAACCAATCATTTTTTTCCGAGCTCGAAACACTTGAAATGAAGCATCGAATTTTTTTCACAATTTTTCAAACCCTATNCGCGTCCAACGGCTCGTCAAGGTCAAACTTTTTCCATATGTCATCCGACAACACCGAGTCCAACGGCTCCTCCAACAGACTCATGTCCGTACAGTCCCAAACTGGCACAGGCATCTTTTCGATCTCTAACTCTCAAGCGTCTACCTGCCGAAACAACAAATCTTTCATTGTACCAACAATTTTCTCAATTTATTTCGTTTTTTCTTACATTTTCGAACCAATCATTTTTTTCCGAGCTCGAAACACTTGAAATGAAGCAACGAATTTTTTTCACAATTTTTCAAACCCTATTTTTCGTTTAAAAAAATAAAAACACCGTTTTCGAATTTTTTTCTTTTAGATACGAAATCAACGATCCCGGAAGCACGACACAAGTAAAAAAAAAAGAAACTTTTGCAGTAATCGTTTAGTCTGAACTTTATCCCGTGTAATTAATAGTCCGTCTGCTAAAAATAACTTGTTCGAACGCGCGAAGCCATCCACCTCGAAAAAGAAAAACAATTCTATTTGTTTTGGTCGCTCGACTCACACGTACTGGGCAATTCTCCACACTTCTCAGAATTACAAAAACAATGCTGTTGTTGTTGGGGTTAAAGTATACAAATAGTACAAGCAGCTTCTTATCTCGGGCGTGGAAAAGAACGGAAAGTAGAGAAGCAGGAGAAAAGAGAGAGAGAGAGAGGAGGATCGAAAACGTTATTTTGCTCACCCCATCGAGAGCGACAGAGCCAACACGCTATCATTCATAGTCTCGAGTACGTAAAGAAAAACATCGCGTAAAGAATTCACGTATAGATATGTCGGTATATGCACGTGCAGATTGCACATACACATGCACTTGACTCGTTGGCGTTTGTGTGTATTTGTATGTATATAGTACTCGCGAGACAGTTGCACTGACCGTTATATCATTACGTCTGGGGCGTGCTTTCGATGACGCCGACCTCGAGAACTCCGAACCGGAAGGATGTAAGAAAACGAGCAACCGAGTCAGTCATAATGGAGGCAAAAAACATCGTGTGAATTTTTTTGCACAGCACACATAGAGAGAGTCTTTTTTCCTTACGAGTTCGTTATATCTTTTTCGTCCTTCAATTACAAAGAATTGTATTTCCCCCTTGAAACGAAAAACGGAAAAAAAAATCTCTGCAAATTCCCTTTATTCTCGGAAATGGAAAGAGAAAAAAATCTCACACGAAGAATAACAAGACATTTCTCTCGCTCTGTTTTTCTCTCCTTCTTCCCCCTGCCCCAGCTCTCGCCATGTTCTTGTTCGACTTGGTCCCTCGCGATAGCTGGCCCATTCGAAAAGGCACAAAGAGAATTCGGCGAATAAAGACCGACGACCAAAGAACCACGTCACCTCAAACCGTGGCCCACTACTCTCAACACACACCAATAATAATCATGAGAATCATAACAATCGAATGAAAACATCCTCCTGAGTTTGGGTTACGTACGAAAAATTGAAAAAAACTCACAGACAACAAGGGAAAGTCACTTGGAATCTTCTTTAACGTTATTTCCCGTTTTTCTTAGTCGCTGCACGACGTTTGAATGAAAAAACATCGGGATATTCGTTACTTTATTCACGCCTAGTGATCGTATCAGCGAGTTCATTTTTATCATTATTTTTGCGCTTTAAAATAAAGTGCGATACTTTTTTTTTTGCATGTTTGTTTTTGTCTTTCCAACGACAGAGTTAAGCTTCCGAGAGTTGTAATTTAACCACGCTTTTCAAGTGCGTACGAGTCTTGAAAAAAAAATGTTGTAAGCCTCGCTAATATCATCCATATTTTGTGAGTTCTCGGGGGCTTCTTCGTATTCTCTCTCCTGTTTCGTTTACGTGAAGGTATTTGTATGTATCTTTACCAACGTGACACGAAACGTGAACGCTCGAGAAGGTGTATTGATGAAAATTCCAAGAAAAACTTGCAACGAACGATTTTGAAAAATCGACCTATTTTAATCGCTCGATTAACTACCATTTTGTTGAATTAGTCCAATTTATTTATTTCCACGATTGAACCACGATCCAGCAATAAATTATTTTGAGTCAACAAGCATTTCGAAATGCTTAAGCATAATTAATCACCTGTTGAATCAATAATTAATTTCTGCCCCAGTAATTAATGCTCGATTGAAAAGTTCGAGTCAAAAACTTTGACACTTGGAGAAAAAAAAGTCTACTCGAATTTTTCAACGTTTGGATTATCTGCGTCACGAGGAGAATTTCGAATTTAATAAAAAAAAATAATGCGTCGTCACACTGATTTCCTTGGAAATGAAATTTCTCAAGGATTCTAAAATTATTGTTCTAAAGTGAACGACGAGCCATGAGGCGACCGAAAATAGAAAATGTGTTACGCACAAAGGTTCGAATTGACCAAAGCTTTTCGTACTAGAATCCAGCAACAGAGCCTTGTACCCGCCAGTCAGACAGAGACTTGGAAGTCTCTTTGTATTCAATGTGACACGTTCTTACTCGTTTCTAAGTAGTATTATGGAACGAAGGTCGTGGGACGTGTGTACTCTGTCGTGTATTTCGTTCGTCTGCCCTGTGTCCCCTTGGCGCGTAGGTCCCTCGCGTTTCACCAAGAAACCAAGACCAAGGAAGAAAGAAAGAGAGACACAGAGATCAACAGACACACACACGCTGAGGACGACAGAGGAAAAGCCGAGAGTGGGGATAAAGGGAGAGAGCGAGGACGAGGAGAGAGTTTGAAGAAACCGCATGAGAGCTCTTTTTGTATATCCACCGAATAAACCCCGTACCAAAGTTATTCAACCTAATACCCAATTCTTTGTCCCCTCTTAATACAATAATACTCAGCGCCAACAAAAAATGGGAAACTCATTTGCCGAATTACGCGAAAGAGACTTGAACTCATCGTTGGAATCCCAACTAAATTCTCATTTTCGAAAACTGCTAAAAATACATTCGTACGATCCGGAAAAAATAGATTTCTTTGTAAATTCTCAATAAAGGGTTTCGATCGGTTCTGAGAAGGAATTTTTCGATAAGTTATCTCAACGACGAACAACCATCGCCCGAAAGACACGTTCGAGGCAACGGATGTCCGAAAAAAAAAATGATACCCGACGTCCGATAACATTTGGACGCCTGTCGGACCGCCGCCCTTCACAGACAACTCCACACCAAAACTGCCAGCAGCAGCAGGGTTCTTTGTATTTTGGAAATCTCGTATTTTATTAATCGCGATAATTTCTGAGTCGATAAAATCGAAAAAAAACTTGTAAATCGACAATTTTCTCATTTTCGTGATGAACTTGACCGAAAGATCGTTCGGGACGTTTCTTGGTTACGAAAAACAATTTTGACAACCGATTGAAAATTTATTCGTTGATGAAATCGTGAAATGTCAATTTTTCGCGATTACGCTTCCGAAATTTAATGAATTATTTTTTGTTGGTGAAAAATCAATAGATATTGTTGTTTGTTTTTCTACTTGGATGTGTTTATTCCTTCCGGGGAGGTTTCTCCGTCGAACTAAATAAAATATGTTGCTCGGACGTTCGCAATTTGGCCGTTTCACAAACATTAATGTTTCTATCGGAACGCGTGTAGAAACGTCCTCGTTATTTCTTATTCATCTCGTATCGAGTGCATCCGAGGTCAGTTCTAGCGAAAGCTCCGATACACAGCTCGATGTTTATGTGCAAGTGGATGTACGTGTCTAATTCCTAACGACGAGGAGAAAAAGAGGAAAATCCGAGTACACGCAGACGGTCTATTATTAAATCGCGTTTTCTATCCAAGGTTCGTGACCCTCTCGCGTCACTCGGAGGAAAAAAGAGAAAAAAAAGTGACGGAGGAAAATAGACGCCACTCTCGAAGTTAATTCAGAGATATTCGCGAGTGAATTGAAAATTTGAGGAAACATTTTTCTTCTTGAGAAAATAATCGTGATTTTTTGGTCCCTGAGGTCAAAACTTTCGTCGGTTTATCTCGAAATCACAAAAAAAAACCAAGACTCGGGGCCAGGCTGAGAAAAAACTGAGCATTCCACAAATGAAACGAGATTTTCCTGGACAAACGCGAAATCCGAGGCGGTATGGAACGCGATCTCCCCGCCCAGTGCTATATAAACGAGCGGAAAGTTTTTTTTCTCCCTGCGAAAGTCGAAGACGGTCGAAAAATAATTTGAGCTCGATACACAAGGCTCCGGGAAGGTTTGATTAGTTTTCATCAATTATTCTGGCTGCTGATTGAAAGGAAGAAAAAAATTAGCCCGGAGACACGAGCGTTTGAGAAACAAACAAAAAAAGACTATTTTCTCGGTCGGGATTCGAAGGCGGGACCCCGAGAAAGAGAAAGATTTGGCGCGCGCGCTCTCGTGCGTGTGTGTTAGAGAGAAGCGCGCGAGAATCGTAAAATCGATCCCCTGCCGGCGAACGCGACCCACGCGGAAAACGCCGGCCGGCTAATTCTCAACACTCTCACAATTTATATAGAAACGGGGAGGAGGGAGCGAGAGAGAAACGTGAATTACTGACGCGCATTGTTGGGCGTATCGCGATAGAAATTAAAAATCAGAATTTCGTTGAGAATATCACGCGTCGATGTACTGGCGAATAGAAAGAATTCCAAGAAGCCGCAGGAACGAAAAAGCACACAGGAGCGATGTAGGATTGCACAATGTCGCGAAACACGAAGCAACTTGTTAGAAAAAAAAAAACGAAACACAATTTTTCGAAGCCTCGACGCTGAACCAGACACTTTTGTTGTTTTCGACCGAAAATTCATAATCGAATGTGAAAAAATAAGAATTGATGAGGAATTTTCCAATAAAACTCATCGAGAGCAATTACGTACCTTGCAAAAATGTGTGATAATCCAATTTTTGAAGCACGCACTAAACGCGATTTATTTTTCAATCACTGCGCAAGTTGTTACGAAACTTGGTATAGAAATCGTTCAAAATTTCTCGAAGCGATTAACCCCACAACTTGGTGAATTTTTGCCAAGTGCAAAACTAGGAAGAAAAAACTATGAAAGGAAACTTTAACAGTCGGCGATCACTGAGCGCGCAACGTAGAGTCTATGATCTCGTGAAAGTTCCTTTATTTATTTGTTTAAATAAATTTCCTTTATTCGAACAAGTATCACTGATTTGTTGAGCCTCAGTAGATGCTGCTTCTTCGGGAGTCTCTTATTTTCGTCGAAATATCCAAACACTTGTCGCGATTATCAGCGTCTAAAGTTTTCGATAGATTTGCTGGATTTCGTACAAACAAAAAACTGGTTAAAACGCTCGTACAGTTGTCATCGTGAGAGATCGAACTCGGATAGATATTCATTCTCGTTAATTTATCGGTTTTGTTATTATCCACAGTTTATCGATACCGTTACGTTGGGTATTTGTTGTTGTTGTTGTTATTTTTCTTACGTCGTTGTTCGGTTTTTTATTATATTTTTTTTTTTATTCCCCGAGAGTCGCGTTATTCGGATGTTTTTTGTTTTTCATCGATTCGAGCGATGATTTTTAGCCTGGTTTACGGCTCGGAGAACAAATGAAAATGAAAGAAACAAACGAAGGAAATATGCACGATCGTCGATTTTTCGGAGGAAACTCGGACGTGCGACCACGGCTTGCCGATCCGGGCCGTTCTCCACTTTAAGGCTGGTTAAAGGCGACTGAACGCTCGAGCCGCGCGCACCGATCCTTCCATCTTCCATCTTCCCTCCGCGCAAGTGTCCCATGCTCGCCGCGTGCCGCCACCGTCGCGCCGCTCCTCGCTCTCTTTGCCCCTTCCTCCCCCCCACCCCGCGCCCTTAACTCTCTCGCCGCCGTGAGCTTATTCACAGGGCCGTCTTTCACGCCCGGTGCCCCGAGATACAAATCCGCAACATTGTATGAATTTATGCACACATTAAAAAAACAACAACAACAAATACTTCCCTCGATCCTATCACAAAATAAACATGGCTTGAAAAACACGCGATCAACTGGTACGTATTCGTCTCGAGTTCACGCTCTTGAAATATTTCTTTCGTCCTACCAACTTGACAACTTTTCATCCATTTTTTTTGCAGTTTCTCCGATCGCTCTCACCCGAACGTGTCAATATCAACAAAAATTCGACACCTACCATCTCGCGCAGTGTTTTCTTTTTTTTGTCCAAGGCGTTTTTTCGTCTTTTCCTCACACTCGGTGTTGTTTCGGGCGTTATATTTGTACAGGAGCAATGTGTATATAGTACGTGAATAAGACACAAAGTGGGCATTATGAAAAGTGTCTGCGAAGTGTTGGGTTGAATTTTGCAGTTGTTGCTGTTTCTGGTGCCCTCGTGGGCAGCAGATTCCCGCGGTCTCGTGTTACCTCTTATTCTCTTTTCTCGTCTCTTCCTCATTTCCTTTTTTTCTGTCTGTTTTCTTTTTTTTTTCCACCGCGCCTGCAGTGAGAAAGGCGTCGTTGCAATTAGAACCTTTCTCGTATATATATATCGAAATAAATACATTCCCATACAGATATACACAGAGAGACGAGCGCGGAGAGAGAGGACCGCGCAAAGATGCTGAGAGGATAACGCACTCGCTCGCCAAGTGTGTTTTTCTTCTCTCTCTCTCTCTCTCTCTCTCTCTCTCCCGACAGAATGAGAGCTAAATCATGTTTATATATTTTTATTTGATCAACGATATAATTGAGTGAAAAGACGTTACGACAGGTCGCATTAACCTTCGGAATTCCTGACAGAAAGTAACGCTAAAATTATTTTTCATCCGTAATGAGAATTTTTCTTCACCGCGGTGAAGGCCTCAGGTCCTTCAAATTCTCTCAGTTTCGAGTTCTTTGTTCGTCAAACTCAATTAGGGCGGAGCAGTAGAATCGAATCCATTAGCACAGTCTACAAAAATACTTTTCGGTAAGCTTTCATAAAAATCCCTGTATATTCGCAAATCAGTTGTGACCACGACGCTATACAAATTCCTGATCGCGCTCCCTCTTCCCTCGCTGAGGGTATGACCTGCAATTAGTTTCTCGAAATTTCCTCGGTACCTTCATTAAAATTCCATTTCCCATTCGAAATGATTTTCAAGTGCAAACTTCATGTCCCCGAAATAAACAAATCGTTTTTATTTTTAGATTGTTTTTTTTTTTTTTTTAGAAAAATTGCAAATTTTCAATGTTTGGCACATTTGTAAATTTTGGATTTTTCATCAATTTTCGAACGTATAACGACGTTTTTTTCATGTACGAACCTTTTTTTTGAATGTGTTGGCTTTTCTACCTAGAGGCTACAGGGAAGTGTCATAAAACTGACACCATCCGTTGTAAGGACTTTTGTAAACCTCAGTGAAAGGTTCTTTAATCCCTTTGTTCTTAATAGCGCGGAATAGTGACCATTGGAAAATTGGGAATTTTGGGAATTTGCGATGGCGTCCTTTGCCGTTGGGAAAGTCCTTTTTTCTTATTGTTCGAAACAAGGCGTCGATTTAGTCGGAAAGCGACGTCACGTGATAAACCCAGCGCGACTTTTTATATCGCAGAATTCGAGACTCGGCAGAGAGTTGTTAAAATTTAAAAAAATTGAGAAACATGACGAATATAATGAGAAACTTTGTAAATCGTTTTCTTTTTATGCTGCTTACGCAATAATATATTCGAAGCTTTAAACAAATAAATTTATTTCATCTCGTGGCAGTGTAAACGTTGGGTCAACAAAATGATAAATTCTCTCTGTCACTCAAAGCTTTACGAATCCTCTGACTCGCTAAATCTAGCACGAGAAAAAAAGAGATTTTCTACAATCATTTTATGATGTAAATATTTTTTTATTCGGCCTTCAAAAAAATGACAAGTTTCGATAAATAATCTCGGAACGTTGCATCCTCGTGTGCAACCGCGAGATACTTTCATTCACGATATAATTCAATGAAATTTTTCTTCGTCATAAAAAAATTACTCGAATTTACGAAAAAAAAGAAAAAAAAAAAAAAACGATATTTACGTAATATAAACCTCATTCAGCATGTTTTTTCTTCTTTCTTTTTACCATCAACTTTATATGGACGTTTTTACGAGTGCTCGCGAATAGAAGAGATTATATAATAATTTTTTTTGCCATTATAATTGGAATTATTTTATCGCTAGTTCCTCGGGTCGGTGAACGTATCGCTTGGCTCTTGTGACAGTTGATATTTCCTGTCAAATGTAGTGAGATAAGAACATCTCCTCGTTTTATAAGTTTGTGATATGAAAATGAAAAAAAAAAAAAAAAAAAACAAAACTACACATTCGATTACTTCTCTACATTGTAGATTGTGCCAGGGCCATGTTGAATTTTTTCATTTTATAGATCAACCTCAATCATAATTCAAGTACTGTAATAAATTCTATCTCAAAATACACTTTTTTTTTTCGAAAAAAAAAAAAAACTGTATTTTTCCACTATATTCGACTTTCCGAGAAAGAGTCAAGTTTAAATAGTTGCTTCGCACTAGTCAGTCGAGTGTTTATTTTGCACGATAGTTATTCGCAAAGTTCCTACTAATTATTTCATTTATTTACGGTCGATCCTTATTACAGATTTTCTGACTGACGTCAAAAAATTTAAATGACGAGATATTTGCTAAATTGTCGAATGGTAAATCGTCATTTTTCAGGCTCTTTTTCATTTTGGACGAATTAATTCGTTAACTAGTACGAAGTGTTTGTTAATGAATTCTTTTTTTTTCACTAAATAAAATTTTAGCTGGAAAATTCAAACTCCGGGCCCCGAAAAATTCTGTTGGCAATTGCGGACCATTGGAAAATGTCGGTGGGGATTCGACATCGTGGACTTTTGTTTCTTTTTTTTCACTCGATGAGTTCGCAGATCCATCGATCTCTCGACGCCGCATCGGAGGATCAGCCTCGAGTGAGTTATTTCCAAGTATTTATTAATTTTTGCCCGCGACTGTACTCGTGTGTATACTCATTTTCACGTGTCCTAGATAACAAGCGCAATTTTGCTCGAGTGCCCACTTAATTTGCGATTTTCTACGGGTCGATGCACTTGCGAAAAGTCATTGAAACATTTGCGCGAGGTGTCGCACGATTTTTGTCCCGCTCGCATACCCGAGTAAATGAGAGCCTCGAAAAAATATCAGCTTTTTTCGCAATGCATTATGATGCTTTTTTTTTTTTTTCTTTATCGCGATCCTTTCACGTGATCTCACACAAAAATTGCTCACGCGATCTGCAGGACGTTCGTAAATATGTACATATTTCCTATTTCGTCGTTTAAACGTCAGACTCTCAGCTGCATAATATTTTGAATTTTTTCCACATTTATTTCATTTTTTTACGACAAATTATTTCATTAAAAAAAAAAATTTGAAGATTTTTAGTTCTAAAGTGAATTCATTTTTGCTCTTTGTAAAATTCGGAAATGCGAATTTTTGCAACGACCTTCCGAATCACTGCGATCGGAAAGGATTTTTTAAATATTCACTACTTTTGATCCCGACTATACGGTTAATGCATCTTTAACGACGCGTCTTCGTCTTCTCGGTGATGAAAACATTTCGAGAAGTCAAATTGCTCAAGAAAGATTATCCCTCGATTCCCCTTACGATTTCTGAAGATAATAAGACGTTGCAACGAGGTGGCAAGAAAGGATAAAAAACAAAGAGAGAGAGAGAGAGAGAATCGCACACTCAATTATTTAGTTTGATTGCTCAGAGTAGTCGGGATGACGAAACGTCTAATTTACTTTCCATTTTTCCGGCGTCTGTTGTCATTTTTATCACTATTTTGTTATTGTTTTGTTTTGTTTTTTTAAATCTTTTTTTTTCTCATTTTTTATTTTATTTCATGGCGGTAAATCGTCCCGAGTGTCGGTCTGACCGAGGGAAGTTCTTTCGCCGGTGTCTCTCCACTACGTAAAGCCCTTGACACACTCAGTTACACAATCTTCACTGACACACAAAGCTCTCTTCAATAGCGAAGAACGCGCTGCTGATAGTGCAACACATTCGCTCGTGTCCACAGTCCCACTTTATAGTGGCCACTGGTCTCATAATATTGTCACATTCATAACTCAGCTATCGTACAGAGCTCTCGATTCTCATCGCCAAACCGACTCAAACCGAAAAACGATGAAAAACATTTTTTTTTTTTCTATTTTTATTAATGCGAATGTTGATTTTTGTGAAATTTAGTTAACGATCATCTCAGGAGAAGAAATTCTCTTTTTTCTTCTCAAAATGGCCAGAAGCTAATTTCTTATTATCGATCTATTATTATGGAAAATTAATTATGAGAAGCAACTTTTGTGTCGATCGATCATTCGGTTATCGGGTAATCGCGGTCGCTGGATCAAAGAGTATGTTTCTGAAAAAATGGTCGTTGAAATTTAGTTGTTGACGGGTGGGGGTTAATATGACGAATAACCAAATTGTCGAACAGCTAATAATTCGGAATTTTGGTATTCATAAAATTAAATAAAAGAAAAGTAAGAAAGTCGAAATCAAATTTTTCAAATGACTAAATATTCGAAATGCAAAATAGCGAACGTCAAAAATGGCGAACGTCAAAACGGCGAGCGCCAAAATAACGAACGCGGGTGGGAATAATATATAGTCATTCGAATATATTATTCCCACCCGCGTTCGTTATTTTGGCGCTCGCCGTTTTGACGTTCGCCATTTTTGACGTTCGCTATTTTGCATTTCGAATTTTTAGTCATTTGAAAAATTTCATTTCGACTTTCTTACTTTTCTTTTATTTAATTTTATGAATACCAAAATTCCGAATTATTAGCTGTTCGACAATTTGGTTATTCGTCATATTAACCTCCACCCGTTGTTGACAATGTTTAGCGAAATGAAAATCGTGGCAATTGGATACGCGAACGAAAAACGAGAAAAATATTTCATTGCGATAAATGGCGATCAGTGGCAATCAGATTCGGAAATAAAAATAGTTTGGAAGGTGAAAATTAAGTTGGCATTGTTTTTCAATGAAAATAGTATCGAAGCGTCGGGCGCCTCGGAGTTTCGAGCCGGGACTGCGTGTGACCGCGTGTAAAGCCGCGCCCGCCCAGCAAGCATTCCATAATGTTGTTTTTGTTTTCGGAATAAACGGTGCGGATGTTGAAAAGTTAGCAGAAATATTGTTCCTCGTGCGTAAATCTAACAGCAAGTATATTTCGTCGTGTTGTCCTGTCGTACTTCGAGAGATCAATGAGAATTGCTTAAAAAGGAACTACTTCACCGGCGTTGGATCGACGAAGGCGCGAGATCGTTGGGTTCGCGACGGCCGCCGGGATTCTCGGCTTGTCCGGAGAGTGGGGGAAGCGAGCGAACTCTCGTGTCGTCTCGGCGGCGCTCGACGCTCAGAGGCACTCCTCACGGAGCTCAGACTGCTCAGAGTCTCCGAGTCGAGGCTAGAGACTTGCTCGATCAACGACTCTTCACTCTGTTGCCCATTTTTTCTCACAATTCTCCAATTATTGGTAGATCAACATTTTCCCACACGTAACTCAACAATTTACGGTAATTGACAAATTTTTATTCGACGTTTTCGATCCGAAATGTCCTAAAAATCCAACGGTTTCCTCCGCTCTCGATAAATACGAATCTAAATAAATATCGATTTTAAAAAATACATTACAAAGGAGCAAAAAATATATTCAGCATAAATTAACAATCAAAGGACGAAAATGGTGAATGAAAGAATCTCATGATCCCCCATGAATGAAAAACTGACGAGCCACAACGAGTGTGAGTTGGGTTTGAAAAATAAAAGAAAGAAGAGCGCGACCCTCTTTTTTATCGTTGACCAGACGTTAAAAAAAAGATGCACGCCCTTTTCCATTCAGAGCGTACGATATTCAAATTATAATATCGTATGTACAAAGTATAACGTCTGCACAGAGAGTAGAAACGAAGCTTTGGATAAATGCACTTTCATAGAGTGCATGTGCATTGTTATTGTGATTATTTCTCGCAACATAAACATATGACATTTGTACGGGGACTCGTAGTTATCGAGCGAAAGGGCGTAATTCCACTTTTTATTAAGCACTGAAAAGGCCTCGTCACGACTTTTTTCATTTTTGGAATCTTCGCGTATATGCAGAATGAAAATCAAATGTTTGGAGTTGTATTCTTCGATCGAGGGATTCTCAAGAGTTGGCATCCTCGCTCTCTCATCTGTCGGTTCATCTGGCCTCCCTCGAGATCGCGCGAGACACTCGGACTCACATTATCTCACTTCTGTCTCTTTCCAGTCCGCTCCAGGGGAGCGTTGTGTGTTTTTTTTTTTTTTTTTACATTTTTTTCCCCTTTCCAATCTCTCGACATCGTCAGATAGGCCGGTCACCATCGTGACCGTTTTTAGACGTCTTATTCTTCGCCTCCCAAGTATTCTCTCCATTTGGTTGAAACTTCTATTTTCGTAAAATCGAACCATGCTCCATTATCTTCTGCGTGGGCCTAGATATGAATTTTTTCAAGAGTTGGAAAACGTACACGTGGAGGATTAGTCCAAAACAAAAAGGCAAGACTCTTAATCATTTTTACGTTGGATTTTTGTTTTTAAATTGTTTCATCAGCGAAAAATTGAGATTGGATGAGGATTTTGTACCGCAGTCGATACATCTTCCTTACGACTCTTCGTACTATTATTTTTTCTTAGTAATTCGATATTTTTGTCACTTTTTTTGCCGACAAGTTTTCTCTCGTGTTTTGACCAGCTTTTTCCTTTTTTCTCGTGAGAAACGAGGATACGTGTCAAAGAGAGGCGCAAGGATAATGATTTAAGAGTGATAGATCGTTCGGGACACTTCACGCTCCGTAACTTTGGCAAACACGCGGCAGTCTCCTCTCGGAATATAAATATATATTTTTTTTAAAATATATATTGAGATAAAATCTACAGGGCCATTCGTGCAAACTGGAGCGACTCGAAGCCAATTATTGGTTCAAAAGTGTCGGCAGATCGAAGGGAAATAAATGAGAACGATTTGTGAATATTTTGGGTTTCAATTTTTCGGAAATACGAATGGAAATATGTTTGAATTGTTGTGAGAAAATTGCAATTGATCCACTTCGTGGGCAGTTTAAACGGAACGTCTCATGTTTATTATACGCCCGAGAAATTTAGGTAAGAAATTCGATAGGTCTGAAAATTGATCTATTTTTTTGAGCACGCCGTAACAGCTTCCAGGCAATATACCGGCGGCTGTTCGCACGTCGAAAGAGAAAAGACAAGCGGTAAATTGTAAACGGTTCGCCGAGGCCGAAATAGTACAGGCGCCTCTGCCTGCTGAGGTCCCAGGACCCGCCGTTGTCCCACGATGACAAGACACCACCATTCTCTCTCCCTCATTAATTCTTCATATCTGTCTCTCTTTTTCTCATTTCATTTCGCTCTATTTATCCTCCATTCTCTGGCTTATTTCGCTCCATAATCAGATTGATCAACGCCAATTCTCTCTTCTTTTCTCCCCCACGGGATAATCAACTTTTGCGGATGCGGGCTTAACCCCGAAGAGCCGGGTGGGCCTCTTCACTTTTCGAACACGTATACCCTCTCGCAACACTCCTCCGCACAGTTAATTACCTCGATTCTTTTACGTCTAATTTATCGGGGAATTGTTCCAGCTGGCAATCGAATAAAAATTGCATTACGATAATTTGACGTGTATATCGAAATATAATTTTCACCATTTTTCGAACTTGAGAATCTTGAAAATTTCTTTTGTATTTATTTGAGGGCCAACTTGCGTTCGTTTTGGGCGTCGACCCAGTCGGAAAGGAACAACGAAACGAATTTGAATTTAAGCCTCACGTCGCTTACGCCAAAGACCACTTAAGGTCTCAGAGATCTCCGAGGAAGATTTCTCATCAACTTTCTTCCATGGTCGAACAAGCATTTTTCCTTTTTCCATGTGACAACTGAGCCAAGGATAAACGCGTGACGCCTCGATCAACAGATTTGGTTGACGTTGGGAAAGGCACACATGGTCAACACATTGTCGAATCCGTTTCACTAATAATAAACTAGAGATGCGATGAAATCACGTGAACAAGTTTCTATTCGCCCAACGGAACCCTTTGCCCGAACTGAGGAGCAAACTGTGTAATTAATGGATTATAAAAATTTCTTAACTGACATTTCTCAACCCCTTGTCTTGGAATTTATCCATCGAAGCCTCAGTCTCTCGGATTCGGAGGTTCGATGTCTCTGGAGCAGTCTCAAAGGCTCTCTATTGAGATCCAGAGGAAGGAGCAGGTGCAGCAAGCTATGGTCCATATTCATTCGTTTCTCGATCACTCATTAGCATGTGGATTTTTGCCATCATTTATATTCAAGTCGACCAATCACCGATCGGTCTTTTAAAATGAAAAAAAAATAAAAAAACAAAAAAAATCTCGAATGTAGAAGAAAAAATGTAAAAATTGATGACTCGTTTAAAACTGGTTGAAGGAAGGATACACTCGAACAGTTTTGTTGATGGATTATTCTCTACGTGTTTTTGACAGGCCCATAACGACATTCCACGAAGAAAGGTGGAAAAGCCAAGACTGACGAGAGAAACTTCACTAATCCCTCTTTGCCTGGATTCTCTTTCTCCGTGATACTTGTCAGCGTCTCTGTGTGTTCATCCAGGGACTTTGCTCCCTCGCAGGGTGCTACACCACACGCAGAGCATTTTGTATGTGCTTCTGAACGTGAAAGTCTCGTTGCTTGGTTAGTCATTGCTTAGCACGCATGATCGATAGCTCTCGATATTGTTCCCCTAAGAAAGAAGTACAATCTAGCCCACATGGGACATTATTGCTACGGGGTCAATCCTCAGGTCCTCGAATGCCCAATTATCCCTGATGGACCACATTTTCCCCAGCAGCCAAACCGCAATGCGTCCTCTCCAACTTTTGACATTCTTGCTAACGTTTCACTCGAATGCGTTCGATAGTTGGACATTTTCGTTAATTTCATCATTTCCTATGACAGCAGCGGTTTGTATTATCCAAAAGAAACGAGACAGTCCCTCGATGGACAAATTCTGGACACAACATTTTTACCAATTGCTCGGCAAGTTTTCCAAAACCGAGGGAAAACAAACCCAAACAGAGTCTAAGGAAAATCTTTGTCCGAATGCAATTTAATCGACGGAAAAAAGGATTCTCTTCACAGTGAAAGGTTTGCGAGGGGAACAAAGTGGAGTAGGATGGGCGATTGGCGAGTGTCTTAACATTCGCGCGTGACGCACTGCGTTAAGAACAGTCGGAGGAAGGAGACGAGAGAGGAAAGTTGGATTGCATGTTGCGCTTCGACGAGTGCTCACCTCTCGGGAAGCCTCATAGCCAAACACTCAGACACATGCACATTAATGTGCACACAAACGCACACCGTTGGGAGAGAGAGTGCATGCGGGAATTTTAACCCTTCCCTCTTCGCATCTTACTCGCTGTCTCGGTCACTTGCTTTCTCTCTTATCTCTTCACCAAGCGGTCGACGACGCCTCGCGAGAGGACGAGACGGCGAACGCACGCTCTCGTGAATAACCCACGCGCCGCTGGTTACCCCGGGCATCCCAAGGGTGCGGGAGTGGGGGGTGCAAGGTCAGCCGACGTCTGCCACTTGGATATCGCCCGAATTCAAGGATTCCCTTCCATTCCTCAATTACTTGTTCGTAAAAAATCACATTTTAATATCTTTAACGACAATTAATGTTAATTAGTATTCATTACTTTTTCATGCATTCATTAAGACGACCAATTACTCACAATTTTTCAACTTTTCAATTTTATTTTTTTTTACATTTTCATCGTTTTTTTCCATTTTCGAAATAAAAACAATTTCATTAATTTCACAAAATCGTAAATTGAAGAAAAAAAAATCAGATATTACGCGGTTATAATTTTGGTGAAGGCGATTTTTGCAAAATGCGTCGTTATTAATTTGGGCTTTTTCCCTTCGACCAGAATCAGACACAATCGCGCTCAACTCCACATTTCCGTATAAACGGAAAATCTTGTAGAAATCAATCAATTCGATCAAAGCCATTGTTTGGTCATATGCCAAGTAACTTCCGGGCCATTTCCGACGATTTTCATAATGTACTCGCTACATGTTGCTGGAATACTTTCATAACGTCTAACTACAAGATCGAGGGCTCGAACGCTCTCCCTGAGGTACGTACACACTACGAGAAAATGAGGAGCGTGGCGAGGTGAGGAACGGAGAGGGGCTGAGGGTAGAAGGGGGCTGAAGAAAAAGAACAGGGACAAGCACTAAGGGACACGACCCGCAATAAATCTAGTCGACGAGTTTAGCTGGATTAGCCCGGTCCTGAGGAAAAGGACTCTTCCATATAAAGGACTCATATATTTATATCCACGAAGCTCAGTGAAAAAAGGGCGCAATTGCAACAACTTGAGGCGGTAAATGACAAGAGCGGTTCGCCCATTTCTCACTGAGATTTCGATGTATGGTTCCTTGGGTATAAGGGCATGGACAAACTCGGTTTTAGATAGGGGAGAAAACCCAACGAGACCCAACGAGAATCTCCAGCAGGTATAAAGAAATCCGGGACGGTTACCGCCTTTTTATGATTTGTCGTGCCGCCTCTATACAGTGTCCAAAAATCAATGCTCGAGATTCGCAATTCGAATTGATCGCAAAGCTACTATACTGCCGAGTATTCGGTATGATTTTTTTTTCGAACGCTTCCTTAACGAGATTCTCATTAACTTACCGATTTATTGAAATGGAAATCGTCGGTTTTGTTCACCGATGCAATGTGACGATCTCGATGCATTGACGACAGTATTTTGCGGAGGATTATGCTCGACGATTTTCGATTATGTCATTGCTTTTTATTCATTCATTTTTTATTCGTGTTAATTGCAACTTTTGGAACATCCTGTACGCGGGGATAAATCTTCAGAGCGCGGTGAGTACTCGTCGAAAAGAATCGTGGAAGATACCTGCATGCAACAGCTTTTAGTACGTCCGCGTACTTGCGCAAGGAAGATTCTTAATCCTTGTACATTTGAACGTTTTTAAACATCGTCGTCCTCGTGCTTCAGAAATTATTTTCTAAAATGATAACGTTGCAAGATCGAGGATTAAAACGTTTGGAAAATTGATTTTAATGTGGAAAAAACTTGAGCTCATGGGCTGAGGCACGGTATTGAAAAATCTGACTTTGGAAAGCGTCGAAAAAAGTAATTTCCTTGAGTTTGTTGCTCGGCTCGGAATGGCCGGATTTTCTTGAAGCGGAATGACGCCGACAGACTTGGCCACGGCAATTCTCAAAGGATCTTCCTTGCGGTGGCTTAATGCTTTGGCCTTCACCTTCGCAGACGCCACCGGTAGGAGAAGGAGAAAGAAAGAAGGATCGGAAGGATCGAAAGGATTTCGTATGGTTGATCGGCGACGTTGCCAAATCTACGATCTGCGCTCCATTTATTTTTTATTGGCGACACGCTCGCGAATCTTTTAGCCTCGATTCACTCGCGGTCCAGCTTTCTCTCTCTTCGCATCTTTCGAACATTGCATATTTCTTTCTCGAGCACGTGGTTTTCCTCTCATCTATACCTGGCTAGTTATTTTTTGCAATAACATAAACGATCGGTACACGTTCGGCGGCACAAAAGGACAAAGCCAATGGAGATAACCCACGACTAGATAATCGCAAGCCGGTTTTTTCCTAAACTCCATCCTACAGATTCATTATCTGGGTTGTACACATTTTCCAAGAAACGATAAGGATCACGGCTGTCACATCGTTATGCTGATTATCGAAAAAAGGTTTTAGGTCTCTCGTAGCTCTCGCTGCTCAGTCCTCCGGGCCTCGATTACGAGACTATCCATTTTTGTAACGCAAGATTTTTTTCCCAGCCGGAGAATCGTTCGCAAGCCTCAAATTTACGCGTCATTTTTTCCGTTTACTGCCGATACATTTCAGCTTCACATTTTTTTCTTCAGTTTCTTATTCTTCCTTGCCGCTGTAAAGTGCGTTTTTTTTCTCTCATTCCCAAAGCTCCCAGAGCTTTTCCTAGTGTCGTTTTCCACCATTACGACCAAACCATAAATACCTCATTCCTCGCTCGAAGCCTCAACGTGCGATCTTTGTCGAGATCCTTTTCGACAAGTGTTCGAGGCATGATAAAAAAAAGGAAGAAAAAAAATCGTGGTGAAGAAAAAAAAGAGAGGAAGGTTTCGGGAGGATAACGGTTCGTCTAGTGGGAAAAATTGCTTGTGGGCTCTTGTAGAAGTGTCGAATTGCACCGCCTCCTACCTCCCTCCTTCAAATATCACTTTAACCCCGGGGGTCGAACTCTCTGCCTCCTGGAGATACTTCTTCGACTACAGGGAGGGCCGAAATGTGGAATTTTTTAAATCCCTGCTCAACCATCTCTCGCCACATGTTGCATCGTCAATCTTTACTCCAACTTCAGCTGGTGAAACTAAATACATATTAATGGACTCGAAAACACACATGGACGAAAAAAAAAGCGAAAGCATCTCAAGCGTAACTTAATTTTCGAAACTAATTCAGCTCAATTAGTTAATGACAAACTTTTCATTGATTACTGACATTTCGTTGAATTATTAAAATAATCATTGTGGAAAATAAAATCGATCTGAAATTTTGATCCAACGTGTGAACGAATCTGTGAGTCGAGTTATAAATTTTGGCGAAGAAAAAAGTAAAGGCAAATCTTGAGGGGAACTCGAAACTCACTTTCTTTTATTTTCGTTTCTCTTCTCGTTCGTTGGGGGAGTCTTCCCCGGAAATGCACGACGGACATTTACAACAAAAGAATCTCGTTTTCGTGTGAATGCCGCTCGAGACCTGCTTCGTCCTCATATTTTTCAACCCGAGATTCAATAAACCCTCCGAGTCTGTTTATACACGAGTCCTTTCCTTCTACCAAAATCCGAGGGTTGTCCAACTGGCAAAACGACACAATGCTTTTTACATTTCCCTTTCAATTCGCTTTCTTCACTCAACACTTTCTTATTCTTCCAATTGAATCACACATGTTTGAGTCCTTGAGGTTCAGGATGTTTGACACGTGTGATCACATCTCAGCATTGAGATTGATCCTCGAGATTTCCTCTCGCTGACAATAGTCGTCGAATCCCGAGTGCATATTGCTCGGAAAGTCACGAAACGTACCGAGTTTTTTTCACTCAATAATCCTCGAAAAATGCAGACCATATCGCAAGGAATACGAATTTTTGTTGTAACGTCGACAAAAATTTGTTGATTTTATTTTTCAGGCGGAAAACGAATTGGCAGAAAAAAAAAACTTACGATGCAAAGTAACTTTGCGGCTTGACTGAAAAGAAAGTGCAGCGTTATTTTCATATAAACAAAAATTATTTGCGTTCAAGGCATTTACAATATGGGAGAAAAATTAGAGTTGAGACAGGATCGAGGGTGACAAAGAAAAGGTTCGTTCGGTATTTTGAAAATTTGGTGAAAATCTTAGGTCAATATTTAGTCAGTGCGATACCCACTTGGATCCTTGGATATTCGGTTTTCCTACTTTTCGACAAGATGGAGAGAAATAGCTTTTCGTACACGCCTTTTATGTCGAGGCAGGTCGGCTATGGGAAAAGAATTGGGGGAGGTTATGGTTTCCCTGAAACTGTTCTGTCGCTTTTTAACACATGGTTATTTATTGACGCGTTGCTCTCAGGCTCGAATTTCGTAAATTAGGGAAACGAGTCGGCCACGTTTTTCTGGTGGGTGGTGAGGAACTGTTTCGTCATGGTTTTTCCGTTGGACGAACAAATGAATATTTTAGGCTTCCGAATGAATTACGAGAACCGAATCGAATTGCGGGAAAGCTCTTTTCTCGACGAGCTCTTGTTTGGCTCGCATCTTTTGCTCCAACAAGAATGCAATATTTTGCATGTTTCTCGAACGATATATACATTGATATTTACATATAAAGCATTAAGGCATAACAAGCGCTGTGACGAAGCAGAGTCATTTTCTATAGTGGTCACGGTCTGGCGATGCGGGTCTTGGCGTTACTCTCTCAGGTATGTATACGCATAATTGACGCGGTTCGTTCATTCGTTATTTTTTATCGTCCTTTTCTTTTCTCTCTTTTTTTTTTTTCAATGCCCTTTTCTTTTCTTGTCCCGAACGAATCCTCGTTAAGGTTTTATATGTTAATAGGTCGCGGTGGGTTTTTTGGGCTTACGAAGGGCGAGGAGAGCTGCGACCCTTCGTATCGGAGACACCTCGTAACCGTGTGCGGAATCGTGACGTCCTGTTTTTGACGAATTTGCTCAAAGTGTACAGCTGATTAGATGAATGAAAAAACTTAATTTTGATTTTCGTGGAAAAAAAAAAAACACGATCTCGAGTGTCAACAACTTTTCGCTTCATTCAAATCTCACGTTTGCTCGCGTTTGCTTCAACGCTTTGCCATTTTGTTGTGCGCGCCTTTCGTTCGTATGCAGTTATATGCTCGAATTCCCTTGTGTGAGTCACAGGAGATGCGCCGAACACTCTCAAGGACTCGACCATGAATGAACCCAGAGAGGAGAAATACGATCGGAATGACCGGCAATTCTTTATTTTTTTTTTCCTTTTTTTCTACCCTCAGATTTCAGCCTCGTAAACGAGAACGTCTCAACCTGACTTTTCGACACTTTTACGAGCTTAATTATACCTTCCTAGTAATTCATGTTTTCTCCCGTTTACACTCATTGTAGTGCTATGTTCGTTTGTGCTTTTTCACGCGTTGAAAACTCGTATTTTTCGATTTCTCAACCTTTTACGAAAATTCTGAAAAAAAAACATTCTACTCCAGGCAATCCGTTAACGAAGGCTCGTTTTCTTCGGCCCGCAATCGCCCATAAAACAGATTGGATCTTGATGAGAAAACGTTATCACCAATTATTCGTCCAAAGGAAAAAAAAGCGAAAGCGTTTCGTTAAAAATGTCATCAAAAGTGGCGCAGAAACGTCGACTGCTCTTTGGAGGTCGTGCCTACGAAAAATGTTCTGCTGATCGCAGTTTTTCAAATTCTACTATAATTTTTAGTTTGCAGTTGAATTTTTCCATGGAATTTGTTGTATACGTGGGTTTGGAAAATTTGAACAAAAGGGGATTGTCGTAACGAAGAGCATTGGATACTTATGACAGTTATTAAGGCTCCGCTTTACATGCAAATTTTTCATAAAATTCTAGTCTTTATATAAGGATTTGAAATCTCGAGGTTCACCTGCCAGGATCCTCGGGTGAATCAGATAAAAAAAAGTGTGGGGCGACTGTAATTCGACGCGATAATTAAGAATTTGCTTGAAACGATACCGGATCGGATGAGCCGAAAGAAAAACAAAGTAAAAATGGCGACGAAGGAGAGAGAGACGCGCCGAAGGATTACGGCGCTTCTTGCCCCGGCTTTACGAGACTCGGAGGGGGCAATTAGGCCAAAATAATATTTAAGCACGATCGCTGTGGGTATGTAAAAAGAAAAAAGAAAAAAAAAAAAGAAAAAAATAATACCTCCAGACACAGTCTCGCGAATGGCCAGTTAAGTCGAATTTTCGGCTATTCAATTATCGAAGGGCTGTAACTCTCGCGGTGTGTAGCATTCGTTATGAAAAATGATAAAAAAATGATGAAAAAATAAATAAATAAAAAAGGACTTTGAATTGGATAACTCGATCGACGGTCATCCTCCCATAATACCAGGAGCGAGAGCCTCAAATTGCAAACCCCAGCAATTTTTTCGTTCTCTTCTCGAAAGCTTACACTCTCTACACGTCGCGGTAGTAGAATTACCATGAATTTTTTATTGCCCGATTAAACTTTACAGCGAAAGTCTTCGTTGACGCTTTTATCGTATCGTATTTTTCTCTGTAACCCATCGCTTCTTCCTTGCCTCTCTTGTCTCTTTATTTAAACGCATGGCAGTTGCAGCTTTGCTTTTATTTACCAATTTAACGGGTGTGAGTTTGC
This sequence comes from Hyposoter didymator, assembly GCA_037952995.1. Taxonomy (NCBI): domain Eukaryota; kingdom Metazoa; phylum Arthropoda; class Insecta; order Hymenoptera; family Ichneumonidae; genus Hyposoter; species Hyposoter didymator. The sequence goes on along the minus strand of JBAJMU010000009.1, from coordinate 10,079,886 downwards.
AAGTATTTACGAACTTTTATTTTCCGTACACTCCATTCCGAATCGCCACACTTTTGATTCGACGTAAGACAATGTTGACAGAAAATTCTATTTCGATCTCCAGTGATTGTGTGTATCGAATTTTCAAATAAAAAAATATAAAAAAATGAAAAATATCGAGAATTTGTGAAAGAATGATGGTACATATAAACATCAACGTTGCATGAATAATTATGAATGTAATAACTATTCAAATGTGGTAAAGTCACAAAGAGCAGATTTTTCATAAAAAAAAAGATAAAATATTTGCATTTCCATGATGGCATAATCCATCGTGGTTAATTAAGGAACTAAAGGGCGTTGTAAAGAGTGGGGAAGTGGTGTTTACGGATATCCTTGAGTTTTAAAGGTCTCAGGTGCATGTGTGTCGGAGAATAAGGAATATGCGAGTCGACAGGTTGTGTATGAGCTTGAGCGATTTTCTTGACCGAGTATACAATACGCACATGTACGTACAGATATGTCTGTTACAAGACGAACGATCATGGATCAACGGAGCGCGACCCGCACGCTCTCAACTGCCATGTAAAAGTATATTTAACCATAAATATATATACATACGTATGTGCGCTTGGAATTGAGGGTTAGACGACTGTGCTTACTGTATATTATACAATTGATGCTCGAGTGCGAGTGAGAAAAGCCTCTAAAAACGGCGCCGCGCTTACAGCCGAGTAATTAGGGGCCTTTATTAATTAGCCAATTAAGCTGGGCACGATCTTGATCCTCGAAGCCGCAGGATGCGGCCGCGGTTCGTTAAAGGACATGATTCGAGTTGGCCAAGAGGCAAAAGTGTGTACGTCAAGGAGTACACACTTTGGCTATTGTTCTCCTTTTTTCCAACGTCACTCTTTCCATCTTCCTCCTTCGCACTCGCTGCTTTTTTTCCATCTTTCTCTTTTGTACAACGATTACACAGGACACCTGGTACAAAAACCCGAAGAAAGGGCTCTTTGAGAGTTCGTAATAAAGTTTGAGACGCGAAGCCATCCGCGAATAATCAACGTGTCTGTATGCCGGCGGGAGTTTCGAACCGCGAATTATTGCCGATTTCGCACGTGCATTAATTGGTTTTTTTTTTGTTTAATACTTTATATTGCCGCTCATTAGTGAATATGTAACTTTTTTTATGCTCGAACGTTTTATCGAGAGATTGATCAAACTTGTTCGTGAATCAAGCGTTAAATTTTGAGGTTACGTGTTTCGAACGAGTTCACTTTCGAGCTCTCTGTTTAATCAGCGCGTCGAAAAAACGAAAACAGCTACTGCGAAAACCAACGCGCGCGTTTCTCGCTCGTATGCAAAGACTAGAAGAATTGTGTGTGTGTGTTTTTTTTCTTTTCGGACAATGTGCAAAGCAGCCCTTCTTTTGTCGGGTGTAAAAAAGAAACAAAAAAGGAGAAGTACGTCTCGGGCGTCGAGACGCGCGGTAGCGTCTCCGTGTGTCGTCGTCGCGCGGCCCGTTTTGTTGTCGGTGAAGGAAAAAACAAATGGACCTGGACCAGAAGGCTCTCTCTCTCTCTCTTTTCCTCTCCGTGTTTTTTTTTTCTCGAGAGCGACGAGGAAAGGAATAAAGATTTTTGGATGCTGCGGGGTGAGTGGCGGGTGCACACAGGTGTCGGTCTAGACTCCTGGCAAATCTTTTTCTCTTTCTCTTTCTTCGTACCTCCAATTTCGGACGCAGACTCCATGGATCGGAGGTTCAATCCTAAAAAGGCGTATGACTAACCCTTGTCCTAGGTCCCTACACGCTTTGCTCTTGGCAGCACGAATTTACATACACTCCAACAATTATTCCACGTATGTTCGTATCTTAGGAACGGAAGGGCATGGTCTACCCGATTCAATGGACAATACTGCGCGAATTACACCTTTTCGATGCCGAGGCTTGCGTCACACCGATGCTAGAGTGTAGAACGATCGAAGAGGGTGCGATTGCACACGGAGATGTACGACGTGTGGGAAAAAATGAGACGAAGTCAGTCTGTAGAGCGAAAGTAGAGAGGAAAAAAAACCAGTTCACTAAAATATTATATACGCGCAACGAGCACATTGCACATTATTCCGGACGTCTCGTCCTCGTCGTTGCTTTCGTGTGTATAACACGATTCATACAGACCCAGAAATATATAAATATCTATATATCTACAGGATAAAGAATATAAAGGATAACGTACATAAAGGAGAGGCAGGAGAGCAGGATTCTTTTTTTCCTCCTTTTTTTTTCTCGCTCCATCCTGCTTTTTCGTCACTCTCCTTTTTCGGGCCCCTTGGCGATACATAAATACAATAAATAAGAAATTTTTTCGTCGTCTGTACGATGAGGACGCCGACGACCAAGGTGACAAGGACGCGAAGATTGTAAAAATAATACGTTGGCACGATCGAGAAAATAAAAGGATTGAAGGATATAATGGCAGAGGGTGCGATACGAGCCCTAAATTAGTTGTCAAATAGTGGAAATTATTACCGCGATCGCTATTTCTCTAAACAGCAAATTATCCTGTGAGCAGATCATCTGAAACTCAGTCATTTTTTTTCCACACTCCCTTCCCTTAAGGCTAAGGACATCGACGTAAATCCTCGGGGACATTTGCACGAGCGCACTGCTTTTGTGTGCATTTCTCAACCGTTGGAGAATGTATGTGTCTCTTTACGAGGCGAGGGTAAATTTTGATTTGGTACGGTTGTAAAATAAGTGCGCAGCATTTCAGCCATTTCTCTTTGCTCTATGTACTTGCGTTTTTTTCTGCATCTGTGTTGCACATGTGCAAACGCGCGTACGTAACTTCAAATAGATGTATTTACGTCTGTATGAAATTTCTTTTATATTCAATACAACGCCCGACTCCTCTCGATAACTCATCCCTCAAAAGTACGTTGCAATGATAGCATTATGCATTTGTATAGAGGTACATATCATTTTTTCCAATGGGGTGTAGACTTAATATAAAAGTATGTACATAAATTTATTTCAATAGCTCCTTCAATTACTCAGCTCTCTTGATTTTTATGACACAAAGGATAAGATGCTTTACTGTCTGGATCGAGAAAAACTCATTGGCCTCCATTGTGTGAGAAATATTGGAATAAAAAAATGTGGAGATTTTTTTTATTTTTATTTAAAGAAATAAGAAACTTTGGCATTTTGATGAAACGTCAGAGTAAGCAAATTTCCTGTTGCATCAAACGAATTCAATCGAACAGTGAGTACCTCCTTTTCCTCCAACGAATGCAAATAAATATAATCCTCAAATAGAATGAAGAAACATGGATTCAACGAATTTGAATTGTTGCTACTCTCACTCATCTCCATAAACACAACTAAGGGATGAATCGAGGGTGGTTTTCATTGGCTGAGCACGCGGTCCCATTGTGTGGAGAAATGTATATGCGAGAAAAACAAGGGTTGTCGAGACGGCAACGAGTTTAAAGTGGAAAGACGTAGAAAGAGAGAGAGAGAGAAAACGAAGAAAGAGTTGAATACGAGTGTACGAGAGTGGCACTCGTTATTTCGGCAATCGAAAATATTAGAGCAGGGGCGTCGAGATGAGAGAAATAAACGGGGGAGGGCAGAACAAATTTTTTGGCAAAGCATCCACTCGCCATAAGAGGTTCGGTAGACTGCACTTGCTTAACTCCGAGGGCCCAAAAAAAAACAATACTCGACAAAAACTGGTTAAGGGCTAATGCTTCCGGAAGAAGACGAAGAAATTGATGAGCTTTATTTGCATACAAAGACGAAATAAAATCATCCCTCGAATTTCACAAAAACAAGAGCACTTTATTCGTAAACCATACAATTAATCGTCCAGAATAAAATATTCAAAAAATTCAACGATTACATTAATATTTTTCAAACAAGTCAGTGCAAAAAAAAAATTTGTCGTTTCTCAATGGAAAGTTTCCGAAAATAAGCGAACAATTCGACGACGACATTGGATACTGAATTTCGGGATAGTCGATAGGCTTTTATTCGATCTTGTGGCAAATGGCCATGCGAATCCATAGGGAATAGCTAATAAGACATATACATAATTAACAAAGCCCTGGGTCACATTTTATTCATCGTATTTCACTTCGATATTGAGCACGATATCCACACACACACACGAACACACATACAACCGCACACATGTATATAAATTGCTATCCGAAATCGTTCAATTACGCAATCCGGTCGAACATCGTATAAGCACGTTTTATAAAAGCGACTAGAGGGTGATTGACGACGCACTGTTATAGAATGTCTTAACAGCACTTGAACTCCAGATGACACCACGATCCCATAACCCTTTTTCTTGAATTTTGCGGTCACAGACCTCTCGTCATGATTAATTACAAATAAACCTTTGAATATATGAATCCATGAGTTCATTAACATATACGTGCAGGTATTTGACAAGTTGACGTTGCTAATATCGTAAGAAATTTATTTGCAGATGAAAAGAATTAAATGTTGAAAATCGTAAAATTCTTCGGACCGTATCAAGCTTGTCGAGATTTCTACAAAAATTAATAACGACTGATGACATTTGTTTGCAGAAAAAAACGTGCGAAAAGAGCTTCGAAATGAAAATGAAAAGTTGGCGGTTTATTCAAAAATAATAATCTGGTTCCTCGAGTATGGGAGAAAGAGAGAAGAAAATTGAGGCGACCAAAGGTCTCGATATGAGGAAGTGGAATGTCAATTTCCATGTTGAATTTACCGTAATGATCGGTCGGGTCCGTGAAACGATCACGAATAATACGATCGATTGACGCGCGAAAGTGCGGCAACGACGAGAGAGGCTCTTGGAGAGTGTGTCTCGTGCGCAGACCGATATATAACAGAAAAAAGAGAAGAGCGATCGAAATGAAGAAAAAAAGGAAGGAAAAGAGAAAAAGGACCACTTGTTCGAACACATACATTCAATTATATATATATTCGTAGAGTTCGGTATTGAAAGGCTCTAAAAACTGGTTCTTTCTTATTCCCCTCGGGTAAAAAGGAGCACCTGGCCCCTGGCGGTTCTACCTATGTGTATATGTTCTACACCGATATCGATATAAGGCACACAACGCGACCGAAAAGCTCGTACACTCGTCTACCACCAAACTTTACCATCGAATTGGGCGTATTTTGCAAAATCAAACAGAAATATTAAATTTTCTGTTTCCTGCATTTTCCGAGACGTTTTGATTCGAAGAAATGCGAAAAACTGATTAAACGTTGAGTTGCGCACTGATAATAGCGGTAGGTAGTGTTTCCACTGATGATGAATAATCACTTGTGTGATATACCATGAAAATCATTGTCGAGAAAAGTACCAGTAAATCAAAATTTCACTGAAACTTCGTAAATTATTCTACTCGCCTAATTCCTTCGTAAAATCGTAACCAACAACCAAGTTCAGAGGTAATTGACTTTATAGCGCAAGTTAACGATGAAAAGTTGACGAATCACTGGCAAAGTTCTAAATTCGATTACTGAATAAATAACCAGTGCCGTATCACTGATAACGTTATACTAGAAATACTCGTGGAACTCATTCGTCGATTCACGAAATTACGTACTCGTTACAGTGCTCGGATAAGTGCTTGTGCATGTTTTTCATTGAAGGGAGAACAATAATGCACTCGTATGTTTGAAATGCATAAAATATTGATATTCAGAGACTTGTTTTGTTGCAGAAAATTGGGAATCTTTTGTTAACTCGTTGATGTAACGTTTCGTCTGTTACATGTACGAATTTATATGGCTATGTAAATATGAAGCGATAAGTGATGTGAAACGGAGGATATCGGTAAATATATGGGTAAACTTGACGGTGTAAACGGCTGCGAACCGTAAGGACGAGCGAGAGAGAGAGAAAAACTTTGAAGAAAAAAAATAGATATAGAGATTTGCGATACAAAACGTGTTCGAGGTCGAGCCCACCTACACGAGACTTGGTCTTCGTCTTCGTACTCTTTTTCATCTCTTTCTCCTTCATCATCTTCATCTTGTTCGTCTCGTTGCTCGGCTGGTGCTCCAGATCGAAAGCTCCAACACTACGAGGTTAGAAAAGGAGGGAACGAGCGAGAGAGAATGCTGGATACAGTACTCGGCTATGTGCAATGGCCACAATCCTCCCTCCCACTCTCGAGAGGTCAACATCCTTGGAGAGAATCCTGGCTGGAGGACTAGTTAGATATAGAGTACTTGTTCGCTTTGTTCCCCTTTCCCTTTGCCTCTCTGCTTCTCGTCTGCGGACACATGAGAGACTCCGCGACGCTCTGAGAAAGAGAGATGCTCCACCTATTTCACTTCATCTCTCTCCGTTCTCTCTCGGCATGATTCTCCTCTGATACCAGAGTAGGACCTTGCATATCCTGTCTTACTATCGGATTAATGTTCTAGAATTTCTACTCTGTAGAGTTTCCACTCTTCCACCCTTCTTATTTTCTCGTGACACAGAAAAATGGCAGGTTCAAGTTCGCATTAATCGATTATTGAACTTCGCCAAGCACGCGTTACATCTAATTCGTATTAATTCGTATTCTTCAAGTTTTTGAGAATTCTAGCTGTCGTTTCAAATTTTATTTTCCTGTGTGAATTTCCCCGAACCCGTTTCATCATTTCGGCTCAATTTTTTCGCCAGTTCCCTGATTTCCATGTTCTTCCGAGACAGCCGCTTTTTTCCGATACACTGGGGTATCGCGTTTGCACGAGGACCAAGTCAAACAGTAAAAAATGTTAATTTTAGATGAAGAGCGTAATCAGGAGTTCACAAAAACAGCTTTTAGCTCTGCGATTAATGCGCGAACTCGTGCGTCTAGCAATGCGGTCGCCTAACAAAGTAACGGCCTGCAGGCTGCTTAACGATCGCTGGAGGCACTCACTGGCCGCGCACTTATCGCTGTCGGTAAGAAATGATGCAGTATATGGTTAAAGATTGGCTGTAAATAAGGATCGATCATAAAATAGAAAATCCGTGTAATTATTTGATGAGACTTTGGATCTCAATAATGTAGACTCGTTTTTTTTTTTTTTTTTTTAATTTATTTTCGATGTATCGCAGTCACTGTAACAAGGTTTATGACTGTAACGTACGTACGAGCAGGACTCCTTGAATTTAGACACAGCAAGATGGTCGTTTCGTTTCATGACTCTTGGCCATCTCTCAAACTTTGTCACTTGTTATTTCTCTCGGTCTGGCTGCTTCGCTAAGTTGATTCTTCATGCCTCGCCATTTTATAAGTATTAAAAGACTGAGCGCGAGGCTCGTATAGCACACCCGCAACTTTCTTTATTGGAGCAATTCGATAAATTACCAGACGGATTATCAGGCTCCAGCGAATAATTATTTTTATCAAACGAGAAAATATCGCCACCGCTCCTGCCGGTTTGCAACTTGCTGTAGAAAAATTTTCCTCTCTCGCTCCCACTCCCGCTCTCTCTCTCTCCGCCTTCTCTTTCTCGCTGCTCTTGATCCTGATCCTCGGCTCACTTGCGGAATACTCGCACTCCCGCTGCGACAGCCTATACGATATGATTTATCACTCTCACGTGTCGCAAATGTCTGAGAAACTATACTAAACTTCACGGTTACTTATGTTGATACTCTGTACACATATACAGATCCAGGCGATATCCTACCGGCAGAATATCATTTTAAAAACTTCACGAACGACCTTCTTTTTTTCATTCTCGATGCTCGAATGGACTTGTCCCAAAAAATCTTTTAAATTAAAACTCGATTAATTATAAATATTAATCACTCCTTCATTACTTCAAGATTCAGAGAAATATCTCCATACGACGAATCTCCGACAAGTTTGAAATTTAGTGAATTAAATATTTCTCTGAATGAATTAATTGATGGAAAAAACTTTGACGATTCAAACCGTTCGCTGACCAGTCGATTTTTTCGAAATTTCGGCACGAAATGCATAAAATCAGTCGAAAAAAAGAAATTCCTGATAAAATATGGAAAATTTTATTTCGCTTCGATTTACGAAATGACTCGTTTGGTATAAAACGTCCTGTATATAATGAAATGTACTTATGCGGTACAATGTGGCTCAGAATGGAAACGGTGTATCTTGAGGAACTTAAGCTCATCGAATGCCATGGAATTAAGTCTTTTTTATTGTCAGGGGAATGATATGCGACCGTTTGATAGTAGCTCGAGTAGTGCGAAGCTTTAGTACCTCACACACGTATAGATGAACATTTTTCGTTTCACCAGGGCCCTCCTTACGCGGTACTAGGGTCAATATCCTTCGGGAATCCTGCTCGGCGAGGACGAGTGAGCATGTGTACGTGGATATGTCTGTGCGTACTGCCAGGACGAGACTCTATATCTTGCTCATTTTCTTGAGAAATAACTGTACGAAACAAACTTGAAGAGTCAAGAGAAATATCGATTCTTTTTACAAGTGCTCACCGATTGCTGCCTGGGAATAGGCGAACATCAGCCAAATTTTGTAGCTGATTTCCACTGGAAACTTTCAATCAATTCCTTCAGATCGTTAACACCGCGAGAAATGCATGGCAAGGATAATTAAGGTATAACTATCGCAGAATGGGTTGATTTAGGATTTTCTTGAAATTTAGTGTAAATATTCTTGACATTAAAACGAACAACTTTCCTATGAGACGAAACATTTTCTGCCGTCTAGAATTTGAGATATTTCATTTCCAATTTTATATTTTTCCCATCTAAACGCATGTAAATTGAAGTCGCGTTTCTTTTGTTTTTTCTTGCAACTTTTTTAACGAAACGTCACTTCAATTTACATGCGTTTAGATGGGAAAAATATAAAATTGGAAATGAAATATCTCAAATTCTAGACGGCAAAAAATGTTTCGTCTCATAGGAAAGTTGTTCGTTTTAATGTCAACAATATTTACACTAAATTTCAAGAAAATCCTGAATCAACCCATTCTGCGATAGTTATACCTTAAGGTATTTCTCTTACGAGCTCGGATATTTTACCAATAATATAACTTTTCCCATAATTATGTGAAAACCCATTCCAGTTGACTCGAATAATATCAAGTCAACTTATCGTTGTGTCGAACTTTTAAAATGATGAATTTATATTTGACAACACACAATATTTAGAAACTTGCTTGATTTTAAAGACACTCTGTATATATGTGGATGGTGTTACATAGTATTCTGCAAAAGCACTTTGAAAGTCGAAGGATAGAGCAAACGAGAATTTTCGATCGTATTTTAATCGCGGGCGCCAATCGCAAAAGGGGCCTCATTCGCTCTCTCGTTTAATTTATTTTTCGCGTCCCCGAAAGAGAGCCTCCTCCTCATCTCGGGGTTCTTTCGCGCGTCCGCCTTTATAATCTCAACGCCGGTCCTGGAAGACCGCGAGAGAGCAGCTCCAGGGGCCGAAGGAAATATTTATTCCATCTCCTCTTTCCTCCCTCTTCTTCGGCCCTGCCCAAATTCTACGGCTTGTGCACTTTGCGCGCGGCGTCTTTAACGAAACTTTATGGAAACCATGGAATTCACGCTGAATCTCGATTTTTTTAAGTTTCGAAAAAATATTAAACCTCAACATGTTTCACGTTTGTGTTTAACCGCGAGAGGGATAATTTCAAGCTTTTCCAGTTATGGACAAAATTGGCGGTATGTAAAAACCCAAAATACATTCGTTACGGTCTTTCGATAATTTGGAAACTCATCGAATGAGCTTATGATTTTCCTGTCACAGGAAACGTCGCTCATGGATTATTTCCCAAAGTGCAGAGACTCTACGATAATAAGTTTTTTCTTCCGCTAAAATTTCCTTGCTTCCTTTTTTTTAATTCTTCGTATTATAAAGCAAATTTCTTCCTTCCACCTACAATGAGAATCTTATTTGAATCTCGAACGAACAAAATGCGGATCTGCGATTATCAACTATTGGAGTCTTTTGAAAAAAAAAAAAAAAAATGTTGCTGGGACTTTGAGCCAAAGGAAAATGTTTTACCTACGTTACTAGGCGGGAGCTTCCTTTTCATATTTTTATTTTTTATTTGTTGGGTCTGAAGCGTCTACCTGAGGCTTTTCGGGTCGGATGACCTCGAAACGGGGAACCCGTCATTAACCTTCGCAGAATCCTTCTTACTCGTATATAAATATTATAAACAAAAGGGCGGTACGTGTGTATTGTTGCTTTCGTTTAATCGTGTTAGTTGGGCCTTTTTTTGCTCCCGGTCGATGTGTGTTAAGGATTCTTATACACACCAACAACCGTACTAAAAATTAGAGATAGATGCAATCTTGAGATTCGAAAGAACGAACGAGATTGCCAGGAGGGTCTACATACCATACAAATATTTGAAGAGAGAGAGAGTGAGAGAGTACGAAAGCGGAAAAAAGGGAAGGAAACGAGAATGTCAAACAGAGATAACAAATACGAGAAATCTTGCGTGATATTGTATCAAAAAAATGCATGTGTCCACGTATTTCGTGCATGCACGCAAAGAAACATTCGTCCCTATATTTCTTGGACTCTACGCCCGTATCATTTTTATCGGCACACTTGGTTCTTTTCCCTTTTTTTTCTCTCCTCTTCGCCCTCTGTGCATCGTGCTTCTCTCACGAAGATAAGTGCATCCGGTTTAGTGCAAAGGGAACTTTACGTTTTCGACTCCCAAACGTTTTCGATTTTACGTCTTCACTCACTCCTTCTGCAAACAATTCTGTAACTCGATTGTGTTCGATATTTTCCACAGACTCAACGCAACCTTTCACTATCGTTCTGCAGATATTTATACATATTTTCAAGCCTTGAGGTCAATCGGTTAAAAAAAACAAAAAAAAAACAGGAACATACATTTCGTTCTGTAGTTCTGTGCCTATGCTCACAAAACTTTTCATCGGGGCCATGACTCGAGATAGATTTTTCTTGTTCGAAATAGAAAACTCCTGGGATCGTCGCGTCTTAATTTCTTCAGAACGGGACAATGCTGTTACTCTTCTCACTGAATGACAGTGAGCCACAAAAATGTTAATTATTTCGGGTTGTTACACGAGAAACGATTCAATGTGAAGTTTTGCAAATATATTTTTTTGAAAATTACATAATTCGTCTTGAAGGAAGATTGTATAAAAATTAAAATATTGAGCGATCGAAATGGATATAAGGAGAAGAAATGATGCGATTGATTGATAATAAAAAAATAATAATTTTATAATTTGTCTGAAAAATTTTGGATCAGGAGACTCTGCTGACCAGGTTTATTTGTTCTTCAGACTCTGTCTCTCTATTTGCCAATATATGAGGATAATCTGTCACGACGAGCCATACAATGACTGTCTTTCGTCAAAGTTCCGCCATTTCATTCAAGAAACGTTCTAACGGCCTCTACGGTATTTTCAAGTTATATATACATTTGGAAAAGGAAAAAAAAATGACTCGGCTGGTCAGCACGAGGGGTCAAATGAAATGTGTATTTTGTTTCGTTTGCTTTTTTTTTTTCGTTCACTCACAGCACATTTTGGCACGTGTGTCTTTGGTCGAAAGATCTTTCAGTTCGCACCGCTGGGACGCCCTTTCACATGGTCTCTGGGAAGTCATATTCATCGACGAAGACACTCCATCTTCTTCCTCATCTTTCTCTCTCTCTCTCTTTCTTCTTCCTCCCTAATTCTCGTTCTTTCCACAGCGCAGCTCCAACTCTGACTAATTATCGCTTGAACGTCCCAATGACCCTCCCTCGGATATTTATAATTATTATTATTAGTTTTTTACGATCTGTGCGAGACTGAACTGCAAAAATGGGCGAATGGATGCGGGAGAGGGACAGAGAAGGTGAGCAGGCGAGGAGAGGAGAAAGAGAGAGGGAGAGAAACGTGAATGAATGAGCACTTTTTTCAGTGAGCTCGTGCTCTTCTATCAGTTTTGTTCTACAAGCGCGTTCATCTTCCAGACAATATTTTTTTTTTCAGCTTTTATTCTTCTTTCTTTTTCGTCTCTCTCGTCACTCGTCGCAAGTCTCGGATAGACAGGTGCGGGGACACGCGCCACAGGAAAAAAACTCGGGGATACATACACGCGAAACTTGGCCCCATGATAATTGGATTTTTGCATTTCATCTCGAAACTGTTAATTAAATTGCACTTTTTCTTTTATGAACTGTCTTTTGGATGTTTCAACTTGGACAAAACGCAGTAACGACTCGATTGTACGAGCAATCACTTGATTACGAGATCTTGATCAAGCTATCGCTTTTCGTATCGTCGAAAACTAATTGTGAAACTTTTTTTCCTTGTCAATTATCCGGACACGTATTCCTGAGCGACACGAGCGAAATCAGACGAGACAGACGTTCAAAAATATACATTTCTATATTGAGACTTTCGTCCCAAATGAGCCAGACATTATTCCAAAGTAATTTACTCATTTTGTGAACGTGGTGTCCGGAGACAAAAATTGACGCAATAATTGACGCTTCGTCGAGCCATTTTTTTTTTTAAACACATATAATTATAATTTCGTTCGGCGTTCGCTTTCAAATAATTACTACATTTTTCCGATCAGTTTTCCAATCGTTTTCCCTATCCACAGAAATTTGGTGGAGTTTCGTCTCAAACTCGAATCTCGCTTTCTTTGACAAATTTCCTTTCGGTTACGGGGGTTTTGTCGCAAATTACCCGTACCCTTAATGCCTTACTTTTCTGCGAGTGACACTTTTGCGTTCCTTGGTACTCGTGCTGCAAGTGTCACTTGACAAAGTGGAGTGACGCGTAGGGTCTTTGCATATGGGACTTGGGACGTTTGAGAGAGCAATTTTGTCATCCCGAAAATACACCGCTCGCAATTTGCAAATTCACCCAGTAAAAGTGCCGTCAGAGATCAAAAGAACGACACGAACGTCCCATTTTATTTAAGAACTTAAGATAAGAAGACGGAGAACGTCGTTTCTACACATTTATTTGGGTCACAATCGATAATGATGCTGTACGTTATTTTCCCCAATTGTGTAAGCCCGAACCGTCGGAAAAAAGGATCGTATATTGAAGATCAAAGGCGTCCTATGTGTATTATATAGATAGACAATGAGCCTGGATCACAAAAACTGTGGTACACAGCAGTCGATACCAATTAATAGGACGAAAAGAATCGTCAACGTGTGCCAGATGTATAGAAAACGCGCAAGGCATCACGCAAGTGGTCTTCGAAGTAAGATTCCTATACATCGTCGCAGACGCAGGAAAAAAGTAAAGATAAAGATAAACGGTAAAGGCAGAGATCAGGAGAGCGGAGGGCCGGAGGAAGAGGGAGAGAGAGAGAGAGAGAGAGAGGGAATGGAAGAAAGAATCATCGATTTGGTCGCATGGTTCTGCGAAGATGGTGAGTCATCGCGCGCGGAACCTTCGTCAACTCCCAATAAAGCGAATGCCAAGCGAGTAATTATAATGACATATCCGAAGGTTCCTTAATTTATATGGACCCCTCGGGATGAATATGCCCGGTCCATCGTCAAGAGCTTCAACCGCTGAGGGTATTTTTTGGGAGTCTTTTAATCGCAATAGTATGTTCGAGGCCAAGTGGCCAGAAAAATAAAATGGTGGTAACTTGAGAAAAGAGACTTTCTAACTTCTCGATGAATTTTTTTTCGTTTTTTTCCAATGAGCAGTGTATCGCAGTTAATCTCTCTATAGTGTTGGAAAATAAATTTTGATTTAGCGCTAATTCGCGTGAGAGTGTCAACATTCGAGAGGATTTAAAGGATCCTCTTAAAGTGCAAGCCTCCACACACGTGGAGAACATGTTACGTATAGCGACTTAAAAAGTTTTTCACGACCGCGTGCTCGCGAAGAACGGTGAACGATGTCACCGGGGATGACCCCTGCGCTTTCAGGGTGGTGGCTCATCGTTTGCTCAGGGTGCGCGCGCGCGCGCGCGACTGTACGCCCTTCAATTTCTCATTCCTCTGACGGTTGTCCACGAGGTTGGGTAAGGGCGAGGACCAGGGCGTTTTCCCGCCCTTGCGTGTGCCTCGTGTCGTGGAATTGTCTAGATATATATTATCTGTATACATATATTTCCCATATAAATACGTACATGTTTGAGTGTACGTGTATATGTGCAAGGGAACAAACGTGGGGAAGGAAGAAACGCGCTCTCTCGCGAGGGAACGTCGACCGCTCGATGCGGCATCACCATGGAGACAGACATGCCCCATACCCACCACCTTTCATCCCCCGGCCAAGAGATGCCGCACACGCGTTACGTGTGTTCTCCTTTTATTTTCTCTCTCTCGGCGCGTGCACAAGAAGGGTTTCCTCCTGCTCCTTTATTGCTTCTCGCATCCCTCGAGAAAAGCCCTTGGCTTTTCCTCCACCCTCCACCCTCCTCCTCCTCCTCCTCCTCCTTCTCCTCCGCGGTCGCCTCGTACTCCCTCATACTGTCTTCTCACACCCTTGCTTATAATGTACGGGTCATTCACCCTCATACCCTCTAGGAGGGTTATCGAACGATCCCAACTTTTCAGACCAAAAAAAATACTGCCCCTAGTCATTAGATCGTCAACCTCGGTATTAAAAATCTTCACGTTCTTCAAGTTTCCCGCCCAAAAAGAAACAAGATTCCCCAACACCGCGTCGCTTTCGCGAGCTTAGAGTTCGCGGGCGAACGTGCGCGCGGTGTAAAAAGATTTCCTTCAACTTGCCGAGCTTTACACGAGAGTTTGACAATAATTTTTCATCCCATTTTTCACACAGGCTTCTTTTTTCGACATTTATATAAAATCCTTTTCGTCATTCGATCGATATTCTTGTTACGAGATTACCTTACCGCCTACATCGAGTAAAACATTCTTATATACTTTGAATTCGCAAGGCTTTACTGCATCATATCTTTTCCCTTTTTTCTCTCGCTCGAAGCCCGTAGAGGCCATTCTTGATGTTGACGGCCAAGGGTAATCTGGAGCACAGTCCAGGGGTTGAGGGATGCATTTTCTACGCTTGTACTAACGCCCTTGGGGTTGAGCTAGGTCTCGCGCCTTGATCCCGTTACCGCGAGGGAGCGTCTCAAAAAATAGCAACGGAACGCCCTTTTTTGTCTTGCTCGATCCATACAGCCTGTAAACGTAATTTCAGACGCTCCGTTGTTCACCGCGTCTCTCCTCCGAACACACACACTTCGAGGACTCTTGGAAAGCGTCGAGTGTTATAATTATCGAGTTTCGAGATATATACTCAAGAAGCTTCAGAGCGTGTTCTATTGTTCCACGAGAGCTTAACACGTCTCTGTTTTCCTCTCTCGAGTGATCCAATATTTGTGGAAAGCGTACGAATACAGCATTTCCTCATTTCTCTATGCGATGCGCCAATGTGGCTGGCAATTTCCATCTTTCTTCATCATTTTTCTTATTTTCTTTTCATTTCTCGCGGCTTGCGCCGAATTATCATCGCTCCGTCGCCTCTGTCGAGGGCGAAAGGAAACTACAGAAAATCTTCCCCACATGCAGCCGCCACCTAATTAAGTTTTCGCGGTGGAAATACACTCGAGCGCGATGTCTATAGAGACGATTAGCACACTGCTATATACCCAACTGTAATTCAATGGACCAGGCCACCATCGGGGCGATTAGAATCGTCCACATGGGAGGCCACCGAAGCCTCACACCTTCGCAGTGTTCATCCATCGCCAAGTAAGGTGTTTTGAACATGGGAAAGGTTACACTTCGAATCATATTAGTGTGCGACGAAAATAATGGTTGCTTTTGTAAATGCATGAATGAATGGGTGTAGGAAATTGAGAAAATAAAAACTTGAATAGTTTCGAGTTCATTCGCAATTCTGAATTTATTTCGGCAATAAATAGAAAAAAATATTGAAAAAATCTGACTTTTTGGTTTGTATTTATAGGCGAAATGGTTTTATTGAAGTTTTGTCTAATTATTGAGTCGCACTTGAGTCGCTCAACTGGATTTTTTTTGTCCTTTTGGTGGGTTAATTTGACGCAATATGCATCGCTTCTTCGCCCTTAGTTTTAAATCGCTTGATTCGCGTCTCGCAATTATTTACTATGTATATCGGCATCACACTGACCGGAGGCTGGGATTAAATAAAATGCACACTCGACTGCACTCGAGTGAGCGTTCGAGTGTTGGAGAAAGATGCAAAGGAGAGGAGAGTCGTCGAGGGCTGGGACAACTCTGTCGCGACGTGGCACACTCGAGATTACAGCGCGAGGCAGGTGCATTCACCTGAAACTCTCACTGTCACTCTTTCGCACTCTCATTCCTCGTTTTTTTGTTTTTCTTGCATTTTTTTTCTGTGCCCGAACACGTGGCCTTGCCGGAATGAACGCACGGTGTTTTCTTTAGCGCGCCGAGAAAAATGAAAAATATAAACTCATGTTACCATCACATGTTTTTTCCTTTTTTTCATGAGTTATTGAGATTAAATGGATGCTGCAAAAATTATACCTGCGACGCAGCCTCTTAATGAGTTATGGTTCTTCGATCCTCTCCTTCGCCTCTTCGTAGCGATGAAATTTTTCGAGCTCGAGACCAACATACGCACGTGTGTGTTACACATATTTTCTCTCTCCCTCGCTCTCCTTCTTCTTTTTTTCTTCTTTGTGTTCGATAACGATTGAGGCTTAGATGCATCTGTCGCGTTCCTCCATCCAACTATTTTTCGCCCCCTGAAGTAGTCCCTCCCGCCTGCGGGTACAAGAAAAGAATTCTTGTATTAGTACGTAAAATACACATTTCACGATCCCCACTTCTTTTCTTTCGTAATTTCGAAACTTTCTCTGATTACATCTCCCGCAGTGTCTAACAGCCCTTGGGGGATGTATCGGCTTGTAGAGTCCTGAAGGGAAAAAAGAAAGTGACAAAGACGTACACACGTGTTCACTCCCCAGAAAATCAAGATGAATTTTCGAAAAACGTGGATAGAATTTGAGTGAAACATTTTTACTAAATGTATAGAAAAATACTTTGCACCAATACTTGTGAAGACGTACATCGTGTCGCGAAATTATCTTCCATTTCGAATAATTAATAATTCTGTGTAATTCATTTAGCATAAGAATAAAATTCATCACGTGTTTCTCCAGAGCTCAAACATCTTTTTGTTCGAAAAGTCACCAGCACCGAAAATACAATTGGAATAAATTTGTTTTTGAGTAAAATAGATTGTGATATATTAGGTAAAAATGTAAATGAGCGGCAGGATCGATAAATAGCTGTCGATATAGTCAGACTGCAGACGAAAGTGTACCGAACAATGAAGTCAAGAGGGTTTCGAAATTAATTTCGTATTCTTTTGATGGGAGAATCGTTTCTCGAGCAGCTTATTTCGAAACGATCGAATAAACACTATTTTCTCACCTGCACAAACTTTTACTCGGTGCGTTTAGAGCCTCGACGTTGTGAATAGATCGGATAATTTAGCTACTGAATAGTTTGAGCGGATGGAGAAAGTTTGTCCATGTTTTTTCTTCTCATGATGTGGGTGCACCGCGCGTACACCATAACAGGTTCCATTGGTTTTGTGGAATATCGAGAACGGGTGTATTTATATTCTTTTGTCAATGCGAAAAGAGCGTGTAGCAGGTAAAATTGAAGGAATACCAACAAATGCTCAGCTGTACAAATTCGAGAAGAATCCAAAATAACTTTTCGAAAACTACGAGGTGGAACGAATGGGTTTATTTTTTTTTCCTCTCTACTCCATTTTTATTTATGCCTGTTTACGAAACGACGAAAGAAAAAAAAAATTACTGTCAAATTTGATGCTGAACTGAAATTGTTTCGTTCTCGTATGTACGTTTCGTAAATTTACGATAACAATTCATATAAATAACTTGATAAGATACGAGAAAAGCATTCTCGTACCGAGTCCAATTTCATGCTTTATTTTTCGCAATTTCCCTTCTCACCCTTTTATTTTCTGCTGTTGCCCATGTGGACAACCAAATTGCGATGAATGTGTCTTTTGCGTGGTTCGAATTCGACATCGAGCGGAAAACGAAAGGGACATACAGAAGGAAGTAAGTATAGAAAATTGAGGGGACGTAAATCGCAAAATTATACGGAATAATCGTATGGAAATGTGTGAAAGAAAAATTGCACGCTGGTACGAAATGAAAAAAAAAAAAAAATCGTATACAACGAAAAAATCCTTGTTCGAAATAATGGTTTCACCTCGTCGTGGGTGGGGGGTATGTGATTACAGAAAGGGGTCGAAAATAGTGACTTTTTGCCCGGAGAAATATTGGATCCGTATACGTAATATATATTGGCACATTAGATCGAAAACGAGAACAGACTGCGAGCTTAATATTTTGGAGGCACGCTCAACACGAATTTGCGGTCTATTAAGATAATTCTACCGGCTGTGATAAAATGAAGCATAAATTCACCGAGAACATACACACCAATAACGCGTCGATTGTGTGAACGAAACCTTCACATCCTTAACCATTGTTATCTTTGTTCTTTTTTTTTTTTATCAGTTAGTCTGTTCACGTATTGTCTGAATAAACTAAACTACCACTTGGTATTTTCACATGGTAAATTTGCTGCGAATCAATAGACGAGACTGAAATATATTGAAGATAATCGGAAAATTTCTTTACTCGATCCCCAAAATAAAGCTGCGAAGGAAGAATTATGGTTTTTCCATCTGCTAATGAATTCTGTTGAAACGCGAACGTAGAATTCAACATAATGATGCATTTTCGACGTTCAAATGTGTATTTCGAGTCAATTATGTCAATTTTTCGTTTCGCACTTTGCTGAAAGATTTAATCTTCTTTTTTTTTTTTAAACAGTGAGACAGAAGTGAAATAAAATCTTAATGAGTAAAAACCTGCAATTAGAGGACTGTAGTTTTGTGCGTAGTTCACTACCGGATACTTGAATCTGCTCACCTGCGTTTCCAGCAAGGGGAATAAAAAAAGAGCGACCAGGCTCGTGCGCTCTTCGGCTCGTTTTCGATAATTGTTTCAAATTGCGTGCTGGTCCTGCTGCCGAATGAAAGAGAAGGAGAAACAGAAGAAAGGAAGAAAAAAGAGAAAAGAGTAGAATAAAGGGACAGTCGGTATACGAGCGACATTTTGCGAGCCCTGCGACTGAGGGTCCTGCTGGTCAGCCAAGAGAATTGTGTTTCCTCATTTTATCTTCTCGTCACACCGCAGGATTCCCTGCACTGTCAGCTGAATAAGAAAAGCCGTAAACTCCGTGCTCTTTTTCTGCGCCAAGGAAAGTCGTTACCCGAACGGAATAAGAGGAATACTTATGACAAACAAAAGGGCATGTACCGCGTCAGACAATACTGAATGCTCACGAAATATTAAATAATATTGCAACGATATTAACAATTTTTCCAAGTGCCATGAAAATTGGAGTCTCTGCGTTGTCAGATTCATAGAAATCGCTGAACGTAGCATTGAAAAAAAAAACCCCTTGTTTTTCGAGGGTAGTAAACAAGAAAAGGTTGATTGGAGGGAAAAAGTGTTGATCCAAATTCGATTGTTACGAAGGGGAGTTACGGTATTCTTCTATTTTGCTTGGTCTTTGCCAACCAACGGACGTTGGTCTTCTTCGCGCGTTTGGTTGGTCGCATCGTTAACGGAGGATTTTCGCTCGTGCTTGACGTGTTAAAGAGAAAATTAATGTGGCCACGAACCCTCGAAGAAATGGAGGGTAGTAAAGACGAAAAGAGTGCCGTTTACACGTGCAATACGTGTCGTTTTTTATCGGAATATTTATTCCAGGTTCTTTCGTCTCATTATCACGGTCTCTGCTCGGGCAAGAGGATCATTTCGAATAAGAATCTGCTCTGTGCAATTTCATTACATTCGGTGCGGGCAATGTGCGCAATTTTCACCATCTACCTAATTACGACGTATTCTTCGCGAGGCCAATAATTATGGGGTTTTTTCTTTCTCCTTGCGTTGTGTTGGCAATTCGAAGGAACGATTTGGCGAATCACCGTGTGCGGGCACCTTATTTTGCAGCTGTTTCTGAGCACGAGCTACGACACAACAGATGCAACCTCAGCTCTTTGGGAGGAATATTTATTTTATTAACCTGCTAGTGACGCCAGAAGTGCTGCTGCGACTGAGAGTTCGAGAAGACAGCAATAATCCTCCTAGCATTGTAAATATATGTTTTTATTTTTTTTTCTTTTCTTGTCTTTTTTGCCACACATCTCGAAACGAGTTCGTCCGAAGGTACAAAAGGTCGTAAGCTCTTTCATTAAACCTTCGGCATGTCGCGTGGTTTACGTCCTTTTCATTCTTCCTTTTCCTCTCATACGCATGAATCTGTAAGCGTATATGTATGTGGAGGACGCAAACCCAGCGAGGAGTCCACGATGCAGGCAGGTGCTTCGACGTAATAAGAAGAAAAACGCGGCTTGCCAAAAGGAGAAAGACCGATCGCGAAGCATGCGCGGACGAAGGAGAACGAGAAAAATACTCCGAGAGCCCAAAAGAGAATAATTGAACGGTGAATCTTCGCTCCCTCGTCGGCCTATCATGCGGGATATATTCTTCGCAGACTTAAGGACTCAAGCTGGAAGATTTCGTAAGAATAGCTACTTCGGCTTACGACCTTTTGTTTGGTAAACTTGGATACAACTCTCGATTCACACGAACCGTTTCGTGTCAACTTGACTTCGCCATTCTCTTTATTATCTTTTGTTTATATTTAACCGAACCATTATTTTTGCTACTCTCCTTTTCGTTAGCCTGGCGATAACACCAGAGCAAAAAAATGTTGCCATTTGACGATGTTTCGATTTGACATGCGGTTGAAAAATTCTAAGATCGTCAATAATATTTTTCAAAAGTTCTGAATAAAATGAATTCATTTTTATAGGAAATTATCGAGCGCCGAATGGCCCCGCATGAAAGTTTTTGACTAGAGGAATTGAGCGTAGAGTGACCTATGTATGAAGCGGCGAATATCGCGATGCTCCGGTGATCCAACTCGACGATAATACTTCGCGGACTTTTGGAGAAGAGGGAGACGCGTGCCAGCTGGTAATGCTTTCGGGGGCTTGGATTTTTATATTCGCTCGAGGCTCTTCTCGGCATCGTCGTTTACCAGAGTGCAGTAGGGTCTTTTGCTAAGGGCGCGCGGGCAAGAGCACCAAGACCGCGATCGCTCGCGAAAAGGAGCAGATGCGCCTCGGTTAAATCGACGCGGGGCCTTTTAGGGGCCCGTTTTCTGCAGTGATCGAAAGAAAGAAAAGAAAAAAGAACGAGTCTCGTGGAGAGAAGAGCGGAGGGAGGAGGATAAGAAAAAAGTAGGGGCTCGGGATAGAAAAGGACGATTCTTATTCTTCCTCGCGTCCGCGCTCGCTTTTCTGCCACGAGCTTTGTATGACGCACCGCGATACATTTTATCTCTCTGTCCTGTGGAGAATGCACCGACGTAGATTCACCGTTAAAAGAGGGGTGACAGTTGTTTAAGAACGTTATTTTTCCGATAAGTTCGGTAGAAAATGTTTCGCTTTGTTCAAGCGAAACAAACCTCGATGTAATTTATTTATCGTCGGTCTCTGCGTATTCTTTGGAACTGAGCGACATAGAGGGGTGGATTTTTCTATTGACAATTTCTTTGTTCGTGTACATTGCAATATTTCGATCGAAAATTTATTATTCTGAGTAACAATTTTTATACATAGCACGAGTACGAAATTTTCTTTTCAATTGTACGATAAAGTTTTATCGCTCGTTTTTATTTTCCCACGAATCCGTATATCTTCGATATACTCGGTACTAAATCAGTGCGATCTTTTGCTTATTTCATGTGGAACCTGAACAAGCAAATATTTGCGAATCGAGTGATTCGGCCTATCGATTTTTGTCTTCACTTTGATTCACTTGCGTGCCTGAGATCTGGCAGATGCGATTCATATCGTCAACTGTTTCGGGCTTCCGTAAAAAAAAGGATGAAAAAAATCATGTCGCCCTTATATATTTGTGTAGTGAATCGTCGTGAAAGAGTCGAAAACACATCGGTTGGATTACGATCGCTCTCACTCTGCGGTTGCTGAGCTCAATGACGATGACGGAAGAAGAAAAAAAAAGAAAGAGCTGTCGAAAGATTCGCGAGAAAGATACACGACAACTTACGGCTGATTTTATCTTTGTAGGGAAATCTTGAGCAAGTTGGCCAAGCGTAATGTTCACTATCGATCGCTCGGAGTCGATGAAAGAACGACTTATATAATTCTTCGACAAAAATAAAATGCCAAATCCAAAAGCCTATAGAATTATTGAAGTTTTGTTCGCGGAATTACAGCGATCGTCGAACGAGTGTCGAATTGATAAGAGCGGCGCCAATTCTTCGTATCGCTCGTATTCAATGTCGCATAGAAAAATGGATGACTATGATATCAAACATCCGTGCGAAGGATCAACACGTGGTGCTTCACGTAATCACGCGACGGTTTTCCGCGAACCTTACTTCGATATCTGACGTGTGAATATTTCAGTTTCGTATATTGACAAGTTCTTTCTCTCCGTTGTGTCCGCCAGTATTTCTCAGCTAAAAAAAAAAAAAATGGCACAAAGTATTTGCCTGCTGAGTGTCTTGTTTGGGTTCAAACTTCATTTTCAAGGTTCTTCGATTCGAGCATCAAAATATTTCACACTTAGCGTCAATTTTTGAATAAAAAAAAATTGCACCGTTCAGCAATCAATTAATTAATTGTCAATTAAAAAAATGCTGTTTTTTTTATCANTCCGTTGTGTCCGCCAGTATTTCTCAGCTAAAAAAAAAAAAAATGGCACAAAGTATTTGCCTGCTGAGTGTCTTGTTTGGGTTCAAACTTCATTTTCAAGGTTCTTCGATTCGAGCATCAAAATATTTCACACTTAGCGTCAATTTTTGAATAAAAAAAAATTGCACCGTTCAGCAATCAATTAATTAATTGTCAATTAAAAAAATGCTGTTTTTTTTTTATCATTTTCTAATCACCAGGAATGAATTTTCCATTTTTATACAAAATTTTTTTGGAGAACCGAGCTGCTGAGAAAACACTAGGAACTTGATGGAAATATATATTTGTTTGAAAAGGAGTGAATCGATTTTCCGAGAAAATTTAACCATCTTGATCTGTCCGAACTGTTTGACGGATTCGCCTCGGGTTATACTCGAGATTTGCTCTCAGTCAGGCTTGCTAAGCGTTTCTCGACGATTCCATTCGGCACTTCTGTATCCATGCACACCCATAAACATACTATAGATACGTATACGTGTGTACATAGGACTGGAGAGCTGGAAGTAGTAAACTCGAGCGTAGTCAGACATCGGAAGATGGTATGGAGCATGCGGCAACATAAACCGGAAATTCGTCGAGTGCTTGGGCGATGTGTCTCCTACCCTCACTCTCCGTAGTCCGGATCGTGTGGCAATAAAAAAAGCCACAAATTCATTGGCGAAATAACGAGGCGAATCCTCCGCCGCAGTGCAGTTTCATTTGAGTTTTTTTTACTAGTAAGAAAAAGGCTCTCGCAAGGAAAAATAAAATAAAATACACACTTGGATATTTGAGCAAACGTAAAACTATATATTTTCGCGTGTTCAATGGCCTTTTTTAAAATCTAAAAATATGTACATTTATATGTACATAGCGTTAGATTTATGTGGACAATTTCCTCGAATGATTTGCATTTCCGTGCACGAAACAGAAAATTGCTAACAACTTCTTGTTCAATTCTCCCTCTCCCGATGACAACTGTACGAGCTTTCTTTTATTTTTTCTTCTGTCCCATCTTTTTTTCTATGCTCCCTCCTCGCCATCACTTTTCTTTCTTTCTCTTGCGTGCGTACACTTTGTCGAAGCGATCGAGAGAGAGAGAGAGTGCAGCTCGGGTAGTCGAGGACAGAAAGGGACTCACAATTTTCGGCAACCCGAGAGATGCATAATGTCCGTCACGTAGTCGATGTACAGCGAAAGATGGGGGACAACGAAGTTACAGAGAAAGAGAGAAGGATAAAATCGTTACGCGAATACTAAAACAGCGAGCGACGTATTTTTGGCTGACTCAGGAGCTAAGAAATCTTCTGAATACTCTTCTATTTACATCCCTTCGTACTTGGTCCCCTTTCTCTTCTTTTGCACCCATTGTTTCGTCATGAGCCACCATTGGAATATTAATTCAAAACAATTTGGGGTTGGCTTTGAGTAATAAAGAGAATCATTTATTTCTCCTTATTCCGAAGCATAGTTTATTTCCTATTTAGTATGAAAGAGAAATTAATTCTTGAACCGAAAGGAATTTACGTAACTCCGGTATCAAGGGTTTCCATCGACCGAGGGCTACGCTAGTCACTGTCGAAAACGTTATTTTCCATAAAAGCATATCGATGCAGAAAATTTTTCATCTCCGTTCGAAATTAAAGCAAAAAAAACCGTATAATGCTAAATAAAAAATGTCGAACAATTAAGTTTTATCACCTCTCTGCACGCGCGTATAAACGCGCTCAAGATACAACTCACCGGAATAAGAAATCCAAGTGCATTGTACTCCCTGCAGTCGGCTGTAATAATGGTGCATAACAAAAGCAGGTTTTTTTTTCCGTAGATGTGACACGGAGAAGAGTTTCCTCTGGTGTCAGGTAAACTTATCTATAAATGCTACCTGTGAGTTTATAAAAAAGCAGGTACCTTTCCTTCATTTCATTTACGAGGCGTTCTCGCTTTATTCAAGGGGGATATTCTCATTTTTCGTAGAACCGTTCGCTCATGTTGACGACGTTTTATTTACTCTTTTAAAAGCCCCTTTCAACCTTGCTCTTACGTCGGAATAATGTCGGAAAAGGAATGTTTCATTTCCAAGTGATATTGCGTTCCCTTTGAACGTGTAATTTTCTACACAAAGTATTTTGTACTTTTTTTTTATTCGCTCCAAAAAAAAAGAAACGACGTGTTGATGTTTCATTAATTTTTGATGAAGATTTTTCTGACTGATTATTTGTTTCCCTCGAAATTGAGCGCTGCATCGATGACGTTAATCGAACGATAAGAAATATCGTTGATTACACACGTCAAAGTCGGACCGTATACCCGGAAGCATAATAAGCCGATTGATCGGTAAAGCAAAAAGAGAGGGAGATAGAGGCAGGTGCGATGTTGCAGAGGAGCTCGATCAGGCGCGCTCTGTATTGCGAGAGAAACGACAGCTGCGTGTATATACTTGTACGTGTGATGTTTCTTTGGCCTCACACGAAACGAGAAAGAGGTTTGAACCCGGCTGCTACATCGCCTCGTTGCTCCTGCTTTCTTGCTGCTGCGGAGTTGGAGCTCTTGTCCTCTTTTATTTTCTTTCGCACTCTTGATACCCTAACCCTTTATCCTGAGCTCCGCGAGCTCACCTCGAATCGTACTTTTCCTTTCAGAAAGTTGGATTGACAAGAGTTTACCGAAAAGTAGGCGCGGTGTTTGGAAAAACATGTACCCAGTAAAATCGTGTAGAAAATACGTTTGCGAAATCGTTGAATGTGGCCGATAATTTTTTTTTCACAATCTCACTATGAAATGGCTTCGAAAACTGTGAAAAGTCGGAGGGGAAAAAAATCATGGTTCCCTATGAATAAGTAAAATACGAGCTACTGCTCGGAGACTGTTTTTCGTATTGAGTATTCATCTCGTTTTTCTCCCTTCCTATCGTCCTCATTTCGCTAAAGTGGGCCTCACAATTACTAGCTCCCTTTTCTACCCTTCGAGAACGTACATGATAAAGCGTTGAAGAAAGAGCGACCCACTTATAAATCACGAAAGCAGGGGGTTTCCGATGGGAAAAATTTGTTCCAATAGTTCTCTACAATTTTCTGAGCTCGTTTTTGCGAGTGGATTATGGAACACGCAGCCACGTGGGAAAACCTGACAATCATTGTCTGAACGCACCTGTACCGGAGAGGACCTTACCGGGATGTAACATTGTTGCTTTGTCCTTGATGCAAACTGAAACTGGTTTACAAGGGTGTAACAAACCCCTTTTTCGTCAATGTAGACCGCAGCTTCCGGAAATGGTTCGGGCATCTTTCCGTCCTCGATCGTTCGATTCCCGATTCAGAATCTCAATTCATTCACCATTGACAACGTCTCCGGAAATGTTGACGAAACCCGAAACGGTCCATTGCATCGACAAATCTGTTGGCAATGTTTCTTTCCTTGCTCTCGATTTCCATGATTTTTTATTTCACGCGAGTACATAAACCAAAGGCGGAAATTTCTAATAGATTTATTTTCTTTCATGAAACGCGTCACTGTCTCATTATTCCGATGCATNACTGGTTTACAAGGGTGTAACAAACCCCTTTTTCGTCAATGTAGACCGCAGCTTCCGGAAATGGTTCGGGCATCTTTCCGTCCTCGATCGTTCGATTCCCGATTCAGAATCTCAATTCATTCACCATTGACAACGTCTCCGGAAATGTTGACGAAACCCGAAACGGTCCATTGCATCGACAAATCTGTTGGCAATGTTTCTTTCCTTGCTCTCGATTTCCATGATTTTTTATTTCACGCGAGTACATAAACCAAAGGCGGAAATTGCTAATAAATTTATTTTTTTTCATGAAACGCGTCACTGTCTCATTATTCCGATGCATCCGTCGAACAAAAATCTTGACACGAACCGATGCGACGAAAAAAGCGAGCGTGTCACATTTGACGTTCTTGAAGAATATAAATTTCTTTTACTCCTCGCAGCTTTGGATATAAAAGTCTTGGCGGTGTGGGGGATTATACGAGGGGATTATTAATGACTCGAGAACTGCGGAGGCACGCGTGATCCAGATCGATTGCAAAACGTTTCGAGTTTTGCTTTCTCGGTGGTGTAAATGTAAAGGCGAGATCCTTTAGCACAATGTGTACTTTTGATTCAACGCCCAAGAAAGCAGCAGGGCGCGTTTTCTTCGCACAATCAATCAGGACTATTGTCGCACGCGCGTTTTCTCATTTCAAAACGTTGCTTTCACAGATATAACTTTGTGTATACGCGTGTGCAATCGTTCCAAAGGGGCTCAAGGGTGAAAAAAACATATCTATATACATGTATATACGTATTTATCGTCACACGCACACGCATTATATACAAACTTGTAAATTGGATTTTCAGAGCGTTCAGTGAAGCAGACCAACTTGGCGGAGCAAATAGCAAAGATTGTGTTCTCGTCCAGGTCAACTTCACCCGAACGTCAACGCAGCCATTTTTCCTCATCCCTCCACTTTCCACCTGGAGAAAAGAGAGCTCTCTCGTAAGCAATTTCTATTTCACGGGCGACCGTTTGTCTTCACGCTTTTTTGCATTCACCTCGGAAATATTCGACCTGCCCTTTTGACTTTTTTCTTCCATTCATTCATTCATGTACATATATATATATAGAGGAAAAGAAATAGAGAACTCTGCAGCGAATCGAAGTAAAGTATACATGTATATGTGACTGCAGTCGGTTGCGCAATCGAGTTTTTTGGCCGCACACTTTCACGCATCACCCTCACTTATTTTTCTTCGCCGTTAAAGTTTATTTGAAAAGACGAGGATAATAGAGAAAGAAAAAGCGTCAACTAGGCCCGAAGAAAAGAGAAACAGGAAGAGCCAAAGGTCCTTTTTTTCACATCAAACGACACGAGCGGCAGGTGGGAAAATAGCAAAGTCATCCGTAGCTCATTTACATTATTTACGATATTTCTATTTCGTCTTCCGTTTTTGGGGAAAAAAGTGCTTTTGCAAGGCGCATCTGCCAAAAGGTTTATCGATAAGGTTAAATCGTTCGACATATTCAAGCGAACCTGGATTCTCTGTCGAGGCTCGAATGATCGCAGATTCGTTCGGTTATATTTTCGCTCCATCAAAAAAGTAATAAAACGTATGATTTTTGTGTCGTTTGTTGGAACTCGAATAAAATTAAAATAAAGGGAAGGAAATGACGTGTTCAAAGACTTCGTTAATTTTGTATTTCTCTCTTAGTCTCTCCCTCTCTCTCTTACTGTATATTTCTCTCTTTAACATTCGACCGTTCCCTTTTAATTCTTGAGCTCGTACTCGACGATTCTCACAAGTGCGCGCGGATAAAAGTACTTTATTCGAACTTACTATATAATCGTTATCTCGTCTCGACGATGCGGGTACCACACCTGTCCTTCTTTGTGTCTCGACCAGACTCTGTTTGATAGAGTTGAAAAATTAAAATTACAAAAAAATATCGGTTCTCCGAGTGGATGAAGCATGATGAGCATTTTTGACAATTAACGACGTTTTTTTAACGCTTAATTGCGATGCACAAGCACTTGGTAATGAGGCAAGAGCCGTAAGGCTATCGCGGAAATGGCAACATGAATTGTCAGAAAAAAGGACGTGCGAGTAAATCTCGATGATTCTTGATATAAATTCGGGTCGTGCATCTGCGGCTCCTTCGCCTTTGGTAGATGATCGAGATAAAAATTGGACATCTACGAGTATTGGGCATGGACCATAAATGGTATTGAAAAAATGTCGTTTGATGGCCCCCTTAAATCGAATGTAAACAAGAAATTTCTTCAGTCCGAAGACACTGCGATTAATCCTGATGAATAGTTAGTTTTATCTTGATCGTAGCTGCGGATCGATATTTCTCAATATTCCAAATGAATTTTTCATTCCCTCGAGTTAAATCACTCACTTATATATTCAAGAATAATTCGTACGCGTGTTTATTGCTGCTCGATGTTCGCGTTTGTCACACAAAGCATAAAGCAAAAAAAAAGTTGTCTACGTTTCAAGGCATGCCTCTGGAAAGAGATCAGCAAGCTCGTTTCTTGTTTCTTTCACTTCTACATACACATACACCACCGTGGAAATCACTTTGTTCGCTCCTTAAGCAGTCGTAATATTGATTGGACGAGTTTTCGTTAAAAATTCTTTCAAGCTAAACGAATAAATGAATCGCCTCGTTAACGAAAACCGGCGCGAATGCGAGATTCGTTGATACAATAAATAAAAATAAACAAGTGTAATATAACACGGTAGAGGTCATATTTATATGAAATATTCTGATAAGTAACAGACGCAATGATATTCACGAGATAAACAGTGTGGGAAAAAAAAAGAGTCACCACATTTGAATTAGTTTTAAGAAGAAGCTTTATAATTGACCTTGAATTAGGGTTCATCTAGAATCGTCGAATCTCTCAGTCATCGCATATTCCCACTATTTTTTTTTTGAGTAATTCAAGCCCTTAATCCTCGGTCCAATTAAGTAGCTCGAGTTCGAGAATTCTATGGCATTTCCAGCGTAAAAAGAAATCTTGAAACATCGCTCGCTGGGATGTAGACTTCTTACCGCCTGGCGGTAGCGTCCCTGAACTACGATCCGCATTTTGCCGCAATATTGCCATCTTGCGGATAGAGAATCAAGCCGCACGGGAGATTACGATTGCGAAAAGCGTCTGAGCTGCAATCGACGGTTTTCATTGACGTTTCTACTTTACCGAGCGTCGACAAGTGGCCACTGGATGACTTTTGAATCGATTTAAGTCCGTTGCCTTATTGACTAACGATAAGAATCCTCGTACCACCAGTCGCCAGGGAAATCTTCCTCTAAGCAATTCTAATTAATGTGAAAAGATGCTGTAGCTGTTTTTACTCTCTCACACAGTTTTTCTATTCCCGCCACGTACTTCGTGTCACATAATTGAAAAAAGCCTCTTCCCGACACTTCCGTTGAACGTCAATTTACTCCCAATTGTTCGCTGCAACCAGCAGCATCGTATACGAGTATTGTACGATGCAGGTGCATGCAATTGTCGACCTAAATGCAATTGAAATTTGATTGAAGATTTGTCTGTGATTCAAACTCGCACAATAACGCTCCAACCTCAACTGCAGAAAGTTCGTTCGGTCGTAATAATGAATTTCATCGTTGCGAACAGTGCGCTATAAAAGGGCGTGTTTGGAGAAACGTAGAAGTCATTCATTTGCACGAGTAGCAAGATGATGCATGACTTTGATAATCAAGATTAACGCGGAGACTAATGATGATCGGCGTATCGATCTGAAAGGTGCAGAGATATGATCAACCACCGCGAGTGCATTCACTCGGTTGTTCATTCCAGGATCATTATTCTCATTATCAAACGCGATTGCTCTCAATTTTTTCATACAAAGATTTAACTATTACTCGAGCTGAAAAGGATTGGAAAATAATATCGTCGAAGAATGTTATCACGAGGAACGTGGTAACTATTTAGCGAATGTCGTATCTATCGATCGAGGGGAACAAAGGAGATTGGAGGTATATCGTATCCAGAAATGGAATAGAGTCTATTCAGGATGAATCAGAAACTATTGCCGTTTACATTGCCACTGGCCATGAAGCAAAATATATCTCTTGGAAGGCGAAACCTAAATCCTTCCTATGAAAGGAGCAGGAGAAGGGGGAGTAAGAGGGGAGTTGGTGGATTGGTAGTTGGAGTGGGGAAAGCGTGGATTCGTGGTGAAAGAGTGGGACGTATCAGCTGACTGACAGAAGGGGGACAACCGTGTCGCCGAACACAACGAAAAGTTCTTCGACTGTCGTTGTTTCTCTCTGTCTCCCTTTTTCTCTCTCTCTTTCTCTTCCTTGCACTCACGTGTTCGCGTGCGGGTTCCCGCGTTAGTATTTCACGAGTTCTCAGTCGCGGCTGACATTCGTAACAACCAGTAATTGGAAGCTGCGAAAAACTGCATTTTCCGTTAACCAACCAGTGAAAAAAAAAAACATTACTTTCAATTTTTTCATTCCGGAAAGTTTTTCTGCTTTTTAAACTAGTGACACATTTCGTACGATTGGAAATTAAATCGCGCACTTGGCGAAGGAGTAAACAAAGATACAGATTCAACGGATTTACGTGGCTTCGTGAATGAACGAATTATAATCATATAGATATGCGTGTGTGTGTGGGAAACAATCATCAATGAGTGTACTCGAATGTAACAAGGAACAATGAGAATGGTATGTAAGTCATTATATTTAGCTCGTTACAATATTAATAATCTTCATCTCGTGGAGTAATTCTTTATCAAGAGTCCACGTCTGCTCGGGGATAAAAAAAAAAAATACAGTTTATCTGAGCCATTAGACTCGCGCTCTCGTGAGTTATGTGCGAAATTTTCATCACGCAGCGAGTTCAAAACGCGTTATTGTCAGAATTGGCGGTCACCGGAAATGGCGTTTCTCAATGCATTGTGCAACATGAATTTAAGAGAGAATCATAACTTGGCTTTGTGTCAAAGTTACACACGAGATTTTGCGATCCCTAGCGGTCGGCCGATCTCACAGTTGTTTCAAAGAGGAAGAAGGGGAGGAGAACCGGAAACTTGCTTCGAGTGTCCCCCGGGAGGGAAATTCGCACACCAAGCGCCAACGCATGGCATTATTTTGCAAATGCATTTGATTCTCCCGCAGCGTCGCGATCAGTGAAAATGAAAAACTAGCATTAAAAATGGTGCAAGCGGCACGTTGTACCGAACAAATTGACAAAACGAATTTTCATCCGGCGGGCTGTCAGGAAAGAGCAAAACAACTCAGACTTGCACTTGTCATCTTCTACTTGCTTGTCTTTCCTTTGAGGCCTCTTTGGCCTCGACGTTGTCGTCTCCGTTGGTCGCTGCTGCACTTCTCATTATAATTCCTCGACTTGGTCGAGTCGTACACGCATCTTCCCGAGGAATTCAACCTCAGGTCGCTCTTCGCGGGTTTTCTTTTTAAAAGATAAATAAACTTTCGCTTTTTTTCTCATGGTGAGCCGCGGGCATGCATCTTGTATCTTGGAGAGCTGCTCCGCGTTCGAGACGAGAGATCATCTCGCACAGCTTTCGTGAAAAATTGCATTGGTGCTTTCTCAAGGCGAACGATTTTTATCACAAAATACAATTATTTTCATACGTCACGATATTTCATTTGAGCAGCGAAAGCATTTCAATTTTTTTATCGTTTTATCTTAAAGAGAGTTGAAGAAAAAAAATTGGCTCAACTATTTGAGTTCGTGTGGAGAATTGTCTGTTTAAGCAGAATAATTCCGAGTATCGAGTTGCATAATTTCGAAATTGAAAGTTTCAGAAGAAATTTAATGGAAATTTCTTCCGTTTTGTTTTTTTTAATGGAATATTTTGCATTTTTTTCTCCTTTATAAACGCGATCGTTAACACGAAAATGTATGAGCCATAATATATAGTACGCCAAGTTTTTATTCTCAGTACGATTGTTGTAGACTTTCCGTATACGGATTCTTATCACGCGATGTAGGAAACCACGGGATAACTATACAATTTAGTGTGTTTGTGTGTGTGTTATTGTTGCCGTTCCTTCAATCTGCACGAAGCTGCAGATCCTGTGAATTAAAATTTACCAGAGTTTTCCCTCGCTCGAATGTTTCCTCTGACAAAAATTTCCTCCCAGTTATTTTCGTATTATCAACAAATCGCTATTTTCCTGTAGAATTTTCTTCAATTAAGACGCAATTGAAATTTCTATAAATTACCACTCGACGAATTTTGATCGTCAAAATGATTCTGCTGTCCGAAGCACATTCCGAGAAGCAAGAATCAGTAATTTCGTACCTGGGACTATGGAATATAAATAAATAAACGGATATCGAAAATCTTTGTTTCCTCTTTCCCCATCCACTGTCCTATCCCCAGCTCAAATATTGATTCGAATTCTTAATGTTTCATTAAAATATAGAAAAATAGTTTACACTCGTTTAAAATAAGACGCAGGCAGTTTGAAGTCGTTGAATTAATTATCAGGGATTGGGGTACACGAGGAACAGACCAAGAGGTTTGTAATCAGAGCGCAGCCCTAAATCTGGCATGGCCAATTAGCAACTAGGTCGTATGCTCGTTCGCAGAATTGGGGAAAGGGTCCTAGCCACGTATACGTAAGAATATGCACAAAAACACAGACATATGTACGGATGAAAAGATCAGAGGCCACAATCATCGTTCTGCTTAACCGAAGAACCTTGAACCGTGCGTGCAGAAGTTTTTTCAGTTTAAAAATCGATTCAACTTGGTAATACAGTTCTCTGTGTGTTTCGTGCTGCAAATAAGAACATGGAGATCTGTACACGTGCAAACTGGTGGGATGGTAACACGTGTTATCGAAATCATCGTTTCTTCGCGGTCGTTTACAATGTTCGGCTATACGTGCTGGATATTTCGATCGATTTGCCGCAATGCCGCCTGGCATTTTCCCACTAACACTCTAGATCTCTGTAAACTAGCTGAATTCCAACTAGTCCATATCTCACAATATAAGACCGAGGAATGTCCGTATCCAGAGTACGGAATGAATATCGCCGAATATTTGTTTCCAATATTTCACAACTGGCGACATTGGCCCAGGGGCTTCTGAATTAATGGAAATTAACGATTCTAATTTATCTTCTTGTTCAAGCGCTTTTATGAACCTAAACGAGAGTCTTATTTCACGAGAGAGTCCCAATTCCGTCGACAATAATGTCACGCATCCGATAAATCGTCCTGTATTGGAAATTGATAAGTTGATTGGAAATTCGATCATCGATGAGAAATGTCCGCGGTTCACTGTCTCACTCCCGTTCTTTTTCCTCCTCGTTTTATTCCCCCGGAAATTCTTGTGGTTAACATCTGGTATATGAACCGAGCTGCGAGGATTGCACGTTACGCACGAGAGAATATCTCGGTACGTTGTACTCGAGTTACGCGGGTTGAAAATAAATAAAAATAAAATACGGTGCTGTGTATCGTTGTTTTAGAAGTTGATGCGATTATGAATCTTTTCGTGCGTGCACTCGATGCCTTCTTCGGAGCGAACAATCCCTAAGAACTTTTCAATCCTGCTACAATTTTATCGCGTGTTCTGTCGATTAATACATATAAATAACTTGGACAGAGATTTTATAGTGAGCGGATGTTCTTACGGGAAGAAGAAAAAAATGATCCACATGTCCTTTGATCGCGACTGCGCTCATTATTTTACAATCTTCGAGAATTAATTCAACAATTATAGAGAATACATTACGATCGCAACTCGAGATAATGGATAATCTTTCGAGAAATCGGAACATAAATACTGATATATTCATAATTAGAGTTTAAGAGTTGTAGAGTCTTTTCTGCCAGGGCGTAAACCTGCTGAGATGTTTCACGAGCTGCATATTCACAATTTTTGCAATTAATAACATTCTTGAGAATTCCATGATTTGTTTATTCGGAATTTTAATGAAAAATTGCGCAGTCGAATATTTGAATAAACTCCGGAAGGCGCTAATATTCCGGAATAAACTGCATATTTTGTCGTTTTTTTTTTTTGTTCAGTTTGCAATCGCAATCGCTGCTGACCGACAAAAATTTGGGTCTCGAACAGGAAGATCGAGCTATTCACGTCCTCGTCCTTGACTCAGAGACACATTGTTTTTTTTTCTTTGTGTATAGTTCAGACCTACACAATATTTCTGTATCGTTATTGGTTTTTCTTTTTTTTTTTCTTTCCAGTAGTTTTAATGTAAAGAAGTGCTCAGTACGCAGCCAAGTGTAAGTGCACGTGGCGTGTCGTGCACGTATACATAATGAAAAATAAAAAAATGAGTCTGGAGACGAGAAAGGGTTTCGCCTCTCTGAGCTCTTTCCTCACGTTCGTCCGGGATATGACGATATCTCCCCTGCTTAGGTCACTGGCGTAGGCAACCGCGAAATCATGTTGTGATACGCACGTCAAAATCATATGCATGAATCAGTAAAATATGGAGAATTTATTTTCTGCAATTGAATATTTCGTACGTGATTAAAAAATTAAAATACTTTTTTTTAAATAAGACGATTCGTTTCCGAATTTTAATCTCATTCTAATTTCAAGTTGAATCGAAAAATAAATTTCTTCACTGGATTGTTTGGGTAAAGCTCATTAGTAATGAAATAGCTTCACTGACTCGGCTGTGTTCCATTGAAAAACACAGCAGAACCGAAAACCGCACAAAAGACTGTCGACGAGAGTTTTGCGATGGCGTTCAATAGATCGTAAAACTTTTTTTTCCTCCCTCAACCGCAGGCATATGCAAGCGCACACAA
Source organism: Hyposoter didymator (assembly GCA_037952995.1). NCBI lineage: Eukaryota > Metazoa > Arthropoda > Insecta > Hymenoptera > Ichneumonidae > Hyposoter > Hyposoter didymator. The sequence goes on along the minus strand of JBAJMU010000009.1, from coordinate 10,044,819 downwards.
TTCCGTTTTTTCACTCTTCAAACACGACAGTCGAGCTTATTCCGTCGCGGTAAAAGCATCGAGAGTGGATATATAACGAAAAGTGGGCTGTCGCACAAAAAAGCATCGCTCTGTGGGTGAATTCCTCTTTCATGATAGTATTGAATACAAAAGAAGTCGATGCCGAGCTCGATCGGTCGCATCCAACAAGATAAAATGCATTTGGACTGTCTGCTTGATAAAAATGATGAATGCAGTTTGAAATATTACGTAAGAAGCACTTTTACAAATGAAATACCAGCAATCGTACAGCGACTTCCTTTCATGTCGAGATATATTTATAAAAATAACTTACAAGACGCTTATCTACGAAAGTAAAATTTGTAATAAAAATATTTTTGATTGCGGTTGTGAAGTCGAAGGTTACTCGGTAACCGCATGCAAAGTAGCGCCAACCTATGAAAGTTTTGAACCAAAGCACAAAGAGAAAAGAAACAGAAACAAAAAGGAAAATGTTACGAAAAAAATAACGATTTCTCGAGGCAAATGATGCGATTCGTGCCAATTGCACATAAACATAGATTAGAAAAAAAAAGTTACTCTCTTAACTCTTTCAACACTGAGATCCGTTAGTTTCTGCCAGCAGACAATCTACACTACGAATAATACGTTCGTACAGTATGTTCAATTAATTTGGCGAGTATGTTGCGGTGAAACGGGGACAGAGACTGTTTGATGATGGTGCGATGAAAAATACTCACCATATTTAGCATCGACCATAAAAGCACGTCGGTAATACCAGAGTGGGAAAATAAACCGTCCCTCGTGCATGCTATTCCGACGTAGTCGTCTTTACGATTTGTATATAGCTAGTGTCCTGGCTGGCGGCATTCAAGAATGTTAAGCAAAGGAGAAAAGTCCTTGAAGATTTTTTCCTCGCCTGTGCCGGGACGAAGAGGAATAGTGAAGTGGAGAAAGTGCCTGGGATCGGCTATTTCTAATGAATCAATGTTTCGATAACGATTCACCGGAGAGAAAATAATTCGATAACTTTATTCTCCACAAATTCGCGACGAAATCTCTTTTCGTTTCCGATTTTTTCTTGCTCCTTTTGCGTATCATTTCATACATCGCGATCTCTACAACGTTTGGGCGGTTGCATTGGGTTTCCCATGGGGCTTGTGTATGGAGTTGAGAGTTGCGTTTTTTGATAACAGCAATTAATGTATTCATAAATAATGATAATTAATCTTTGAGCGTAAATGCAGGTTTTGGGACATCCTGTAGACGATTGCACATTCTGGTGAACGTGGTGAGTGAGGGGCGTGTGTAATATATACGGAACGACATGGACACGCGTATCTTGAAGTCAGAAAGCCATCGAATTAGCTGCACTCCAGTTTCTGGACGCCCTTCTGATTTTCATTGTTGGATATACAGATATGCATTGAAATGTGAGCATAATGTTACGTGCTATGACATTTATGGCTGCATGCTCGCCCCACGCGCCATAATATACTCGCGCACTGAACCGTGCAAAATAGTTTCGTCGAATCGCGTCGTTAAAAAAATGATAAATCGTTATGAAAATAAAAAGTGATGATAATTTCTTGGTTCATCTTCCGAGAAAGCAGGATAGCTCGGCATTACGAGGGCCGAATGTACTCGAAGGATCCATGAAGTGTTGAGAGGAGCCAGTCCCAATGGGATCTCAATTGATTTGCTGGAATTGAAGCACAAAAAGGCTTTAATAGGCGTCGATTATCCTCGCCCACGATTTCCGACGATTATCCAATCTCTCCCTTCTCCCCTAACCACACACATATACACAATTACTCGTACTCGCTATTAATTCCATGCGCGTCTCCAACGAGAATGTAAGTCGAAGGTGTAAAAAACTTTGGTGCATGTCTGACTCCATGTGCCTTATATTTACCGCATTTAAAGCCTTAATGCAATGTCACTCCTGCGACTTATTTATAAATCATGATAATGTATATTTAGGTCTTGGTATTATATTCACTATGCTCTTGATTCGAGATGACCAGCAGCTCGGTGCAGATCTCGTTCGTGCCACCGACCACTCGTGAGAAATCCCATGGACATTCTCTCGTTCGTCATGTGCTCGTTATCTCTCTCGCTCTCTCATTTTCTACGCGTGTCTTGGCGTATAAAGCCACAACCATGAATTTTTCTATATAGGTCGCTCGCAAAAGGTCGATCGATTTTGCAGTAGAGTGATTTTGTAGGTTAGTTCGTTAACCGATCGTTTTTCGTGACGTCAAACGCGATGTCGCCAGAGGAAAATGACTAAATCTTTCAAATACCACTGTCAACAACGATATCGCATAACGAATTCGACTGAGACGAATGAGAATAAAAAAGATGCAATGATTGAAATTATTAACTCAAAATAAACAAATGAAAAGTTTTTCCAATACCATTTGTTGGCTCATTGTGTCATTTGACGAATGAATTATTACGGCTTTTACGTTATTCTTCTGCGTGTTGAATAAAAGTTACTTCTGTTTGACATTTGGATGAAAAATCGAACATGCCAATACGTACGATCGATTGGTAATTAGTCCTGTTTTAGCGTCTGGTAATTGAGTTTCGTGAACGGCCGAGACGGTACGAAGAAAAGAAAAAAGGCAATCTCTACTTTGAATTGTAAAATTCAATCCTCTCGAATTTTTCATTCGCGGATTGTTAGCGTAGGCTTATGCTCTGTCGTTGTTTTTTTTCTTATTCGCCAGACACGTGCTCGCGCTTGCTATATATTTCACTCTCCTTTCTCTCATTTTGGAAGACAATAAACTCGCCTAAGCTGGAGCTCGCTGACTCAGAGCTAAAACCCGAGAGCTTATTGGGATATACAGCAGGGCCGTATTGAGAGAAGAAAAGTTCGTAGTCGCGTGGGTCGCGGTGTCTAGACAACGAAACTTTTCCACAATTCGCCAGTTTATCGAATTTTCTTACACGCTGATGAATGTGGCGAATCTCATTGCCAAAAATGAAATTCATTTCATTTTATCGAATTCGATCCAGTTATTCTTACAACAAATGGATGTCATCACATTCAATCGCTCCGCTAAGGGGTTGACGTCCAAAAAATATGTCCATGGGGTTCCAGCGTTAAATATAAAATTATAAAGATTTCGTTATTGACGTGTTTGAGAAAATGGAAATCTCGTGCTTCGGTAGACTGTCTAGTTGATTTTTAATTCAGTGCAACAGACTCGAACTTGTAAAAAATTCATCTATCCAGATATTTGTTCCATACTATCTACGACGCTGGGGAGCTGTTTGCTTGTTCTTGCTCTTCTTCGTTTAATTTTAGATCTCAAATTCCTTCCTCGGACGATTGGCCACTCCGTAACGAATGGTGAATGACACGGAGATTCGAGAGATAAAAATGTATGAAATCGTGGCCAGTAAGCATCATCACAACTCCCAAAGCCTGGAATTTGCCACAGAGAGTGATAGAGTGTCATTGAGTTTGGAGAGAAAAATGGAGTTTGTACAGAAAAAATTTGCTCGGCTAATATTCGGAAAAAGGCGGTAAAGATTTGAAAGATTGAAAAAGTGTTTCGCTTCTTGGAGACATCGCTACCCCATAGGACGCCATCTGCTGTAGATTGAAGGAAATACTGTGGTACTCGAGGAGACTAACCCCCATTGATTTTTCGCCCCTAACGGGCAAAACTCGCGTCGCTTGTCGAGACGCCCCCGCACGCGCGTAACTCCGTATGTTCGTTCGTCGTTGACCAAATAAGGATACAGATTGGTCGCAACCTCGCGTGATAAAAGTCAACGATACATAGCCTGTTAAGGGCTCACGATTTTCCGAGTTATCATGGCCTCGTCCAACGCGAATGCTGTCAATCTTTCTGAAAACACGATAACTGTAAAAGTGCTTATCCTCACTGTTCAATTCTCATTTGCTTTGATTCTCCACTTGTTGACCTGATCTGCTCGGGATATATTTACTCTCGAAATGTTTCGATACTACTCGTCCTTACTGCCGTTACGTTCCTACGATTATTGTGAATTTCAAGTCGGCGGAAAAACATCACAAGCTGTTGATCGAACGGTGAGATAAACTTGAGAATAGCTAACGATTCAAAAATCTCCCAAAACAATAGCAAATTTTACGCTGTTTCATAATTATTTCTCGTTGAGTGAAGTAGCATTATTGCAGCGAATAAAATAGACGCTTCAATCTTGTCGAGTGTTTTTTTTCTGCTTCGTTGCATTCTTCAGAAATTGATCAATTTTTATAAATACTGTGAGAAGGACTATCGTAATTGTTTCATTTGATTGCGAACAAGTTTGTTGAGGTTAGAAAGATCCCGAGCCCAGGAAACATCTTATTAATTATCGGTTATGAGGGCTTCGTGTCAGAAGCTTGAATTACCCTTCACGCCGTGAGCACGCGAGCTTCGAAATTTTTGAATCTTTTTTTCGTCGACGAATATATAGCAATGACAGATTTAAATTACAAATCGTTGCTCCCTGAAACTCTTCATTCGTAAGACTTTCGTTGGATATTACAATCGACAAATTGTCTCCATTTGTCTTTTGGCAAATTGGCGGTAAAGATGCTCCGATAAAGGGAACATATATATATAGCAGGAATGGGATCTCGCAGACGAGAAATGTAGCTCTGACTGGCCTGATTGTTCGGCCAAGCGTTTCTAACAGGAAGAAACTTAAATTTAGATACTCTTCTTGTGTCGCTTGGGATGAGGAATTTCTATAGGTTCTCTTTATTTATTTTGCATATTAGACGAGCACGGAATATCGTTGCGAAACTTCTCGTGTTGTCGCAAAGCATGTTATTCTTACTGTCACGAACTTGTACGTCAAAATTTGATGATCCAGATGATGAATATTTGTCAATACGCCTGAATCATTACTTAGACATTTATTTTCAACTGATCTGATTGTTAATGCATCAAGGGACCGTGGTATCGTTTCTCATTAAAAATAAGATATATTCGTTGGTTTTCTGATAAACAATTTTTATTTTTTTATTATTTTTCTTTCATCAGTTTAAAAAAATATTCCGGTAGCTCACGAGTCAAACTTGCCATTTGTTTTTTACTAGAGAGATAGAGTTTTTTCTTTTACGAATAATATATTTCAATACTGTGTGTATTCATGTGGATGGATTATCTGAATTACAGATGTGTTCAAAGGCCTGAATGCCCGAGCTCTACAACGTTGAGAAAAGGATCGTTATTGTATTATAACGAGATAGAAATATATACGTGTATACCCGGACACACTGGTCGAAAAATATAAGGAGATATTTTTAAAAAAAAGTGAAGCAATGGGAAAACTCTTGAGTCTTTTGGCTCGTGACGAGTCGACTTGCTGTACTCCACAAAAGTACGACGTGTTTCTCGATTTTGAGAGTGAGTATACGCACACTTTAATTAATTCTGAGACTCCCTTCACGAGAGACGAAGTTATTAACATGATTGAGAAAAAAAAAACACATGAAAAAACTTTGATATTAAAAAAATAAAAGCTCAAGCTTTTATCTTCGTTGACGTTGATTTAATTAAATTACGTATGCAGTACGAAGGCGTATTAAAATTTCTGTAAACACTGACAACAGATGCCCAGCCATCGGAAATCGAGAGAGAAACTTTTGAGGCAGTGCAACGAGTTCTGAAGAACTCGGAGTCGATACTCGAGGAAATTCAATGTTACAAGGGTGCGAACAAGGAAATACGCGAAGCTATTTCCGCTCCGACCGAAGAGTGCCAGCGTAAAGCTTACTTGACCGTTGCACCATTAGTCGCGAAGCTCAAAAAATTTTACGAATTTTCTTTGGAATTGGGTAAAGATTTTCATTCGATAATTATTAATGAAATTAACGCACGCAATTAATCACGATGATTCGATCACGACGAACTAATGACTTTTTAAAATTCTCAACAGATCGCGTCGTTCCGAAAATTCTTGGTCAGTTGTGCTCCGGCAATTTGTCACCGACTCAACACCTCGAAACTCAACAGGCTCTGGTCAAACAACTCGCGGAAATTCTCGAATTCGTGTTGAAATTCGACGAGCACAAAATGAAGACGCCCGCGATACAAAACGATTTCAGTTACTATCGTCGAACGTTGACGCGAGCAACGCTATCGAGACAGGACAATCCGGAGCTAGATCTCGTCGTAGGAAACGAACTCGCTAATCGTATGTCCCTTTTCTACGCCCACGCCACACCCATGCTTCGAGTTCTCAGTCACGCAACTATAACTTTCTTGATGGACGTAAGTCACGTTTTCACATAAGCCTATCCATATATATCTATATATGTCAGCAACATCCTAGAATTTATTATCACACACTGGCTGCTGAATGAACGATTGAGTTGGAATATTTGATTGAGAAATAAGCGATTCACACATATTTCCTTTTCCACATTATCTATTTTTATTATTATTAATTTTCATTAATTATTCATTTTTCTAACGGGTCCTCCAACGCGTTTTAATCACTGGAAATAATAATAAATTCATGTGAATTCTAGAACGAGGATATACCGAGAGAAAATATAACTGAGACTCTAGGAACTATGGCAAAGGTTTGCCTGAGGATGCTCGAGAATCCGTGAGTTTCCAAAATTTAATTCATTTAAAAAATAATCAATGATCAAACACCTGATACGCTACAACATTTGATGAATTATTTTAGCAACCTTCTGGCTCAATTCCAAAGAGAAGAAACGCAATTATTCGTTCTCAGGGTGATGGTCGGCCTTGTAATACTTTATGATCATGTTCATCCACAAGGTGCCTTCGTGAAGGGTTCGAACGTTGACGTGAGTTGAAATCCATTTGTTTTTAAGTTAAAATGAAGACTTTGAATTTTTTTCATTTGGATTCACTCATTGCAGCAGAATTGATGGAAAGTTTTTGTTGCAGGTGAAAGGTTGTGTAAAGTTATTGAAAGACCAGCCGCCCTGCAAGAGCGAGGGTCTTCTCAACGCTTTACGTTATACGACCAAACATTTGAACGAGGACAACACGCCGAAAAATATAAAGAATTTGCTGGCGGCATGATTGCCGAAACAGCGTGGATGCTGCATCAGAAGCTGAAGTGGAATAGAAAGGAAAGATATCGATGATCCCGAAAAGCACAAGAAAAGGAAAAGACAAAACTAACGAAAAGCTCGCTCGGACGATTCTCGATCTTCTCGATCGTAAATCTGCATGAAAAATCGTTCGTTTTCCACCACAAACTTGCCCAAGAGCTGCCCAAAACTGCCTCGTTATAATTTATCAATAAAATGATAAGTTTGCTCGAGAGAAAAAGAGACAGAGTCGGAGAGTTCGAGTCAAACTCGAAATTGGTGATAGTACTTCCACGTATTTATGTATAAAATGAAAAAAATAACAAAGTCAAAAAGTCGTGATTGTGAGTACCGAAAAAAAATAATTATTATTACGATTAACGAGACGCTCGTGAATTTTTGTGCATAGTCAAGGCTCGATCGGGATTGAAATGTAATTTCTCTAAACTAGAGCATATCAGATACATTATCGGGTATAAATTTACCAGACTATCCACGTGACTTAAGTTGTCCAATTCCAGACTTTTTCCATCTCCACGAGTGGGGCAAAGCTTCCGAGTGACGGTGTAATCCCCGTTACATTTTTTATTTTTCGGAATTATAATTTTCTTCTTTCCAACCCGAAAATTCCTCATTTGATTAATCAGCAGNTATAAAATGAAAAAAATAACAAAGTCAAAAAGTCGTGATTGTGAGTACCGAAAAAAAATAATTATTATTACGATTAACGAGACGCTCGTGAATTTTTGTGCATAGTCAAGGCTCGATCGGGATTGAAATGTAATTTCTCTAAACTAGAGCATATCAGATACATTATCGGGTATAAATTTACCAGACTATCCACGTAACTTAAGTTGTCCAATTCCAGACTTTTTCCATCTCCACGAGTGGGGCAAAGCTTCCGAGTGACTGTGTAATCCCCGTTACATTTTTTATTCTTCGGAATTATAATTTTCTTCTTTCCAACCCGAAAATTCCTCATTCGATTAATCAGCAGAGGGAATATTCAGTTGAAGAGATTGCAGAGGCTAAGAAAAAGCAGCAGACACGATTCGTTGCATTCAGAAGATTTCGTTGCGCTGTTCCGACGGAAAAAATTAACTTTTGATTTTGCAAACATGATCTCGAATATTTTTGACTCTGTGAAAAAAAATCCAAGTTCACTGAGAATATTCCTGCTCGTGAAAAGTCTGAATAAAATTTTATTCTGTGTGCTTCTCGAAATTATATGTTGACCAAGCCGTTTGGCTGTGCCTGGGAGAAAAAAATCGTACAACAAACCCGAAAAAACTTGGAGAACACGATTCAATGACACGAAATCAATTACTGCAGATATTATTGTTATTGTATTGTATGGAGAACGAAAAAAAATATGGGATGATAGAAAAGTGACGATTTAGAGAAGTATTATCGACGAAGAACCAAAGATATATATTGTACATTATGTAGAACGCGACGAGGACGAAATTATTGATATACATAGTGATTATTACGATTATGATTATTATGATTAATATTAGACGAAGGGAATGAGAAAAAAGAAACGAAAAATCAAGCGCATGTTATATCGATATTATTGTGTATATTAGAGACACCTACGGTAGTCACATTAAAATGCATACGGGAATTGTTCGCTCGTATGCGTGCTTTCGATTACGGCGAGGCCGCGAAAATTGTACGATGAAAAGGAAAAAAAAAAAGATAATATTCGGACAAGCGACCTCTGTCTACCTGCCGATACCTCAAATCGAACGTAATTCGAGTTTCCAAGACTGCATTTTGTCGGGATCGACACCTCGATTCTCATCGGTCAATGAACGTAGCATTTTCCCAAGCGTCAAATACTTTTAACGACACTTCAGAATTCAAATCTTCGTAAAGAATGTGGGACAAGGAGAGAAACAAATATTCCATGTCGAACGATTCTGAACATCGCACAAACTGTTCCATACGATAAACTTGCTCTCTTCCAGTACAAACGAAAAAAAAAGAAAAAAAAAACTAATGACAAATGTCTGAAAAGGACGCGCAAATTAAAAATACACTCGATCGATCTATCAAATATTGAGACACGCGATGGAGTTTTTTCCATGCTCCCTACGACCTGTAACTTATAGGTTATTATATTGTTAGAACGATGACGAATAAAATATAACAATTATTATACCTTTAATGATGAAAGTGCAAAGTGTATTGATTCGAAATATACATTAATCATTGATACTGAATTTAGATTTATTCGTCAATGGTTTTTGGCGTTGATAGACGATAACTCCTCTTTTATTTATTCATTAAAAAATGTCAGTAGTTTCAAACTACTTGATGTTATTGCTGCATGATGGTAGCAGTCGTTCGTTCCAAATACAAGAATACGAGGCCCGTGAAAACTTTTGATTATCGATAGAAGGTAAATTTCATTCTTACTGACTGGAATGGGCATACGATCAGGTTCATGAACCACCGAACATTTCGAACGAAATACCAAACACCACCAAACTGATCAACACTGAGTGATTGGGGAATAAAAATCCATAATAATGGACGAAAAAATCGATACCGTCGATATAGCGGCGCAGGGAGTGATGCTGACTTGGTGGAGTTCGGAAAAATGAATCCACAGCGAATCAGTAACCGATGGTTGGTAAGTAAACCCAGCAATTTGTTATCGGCTGTCTAACAGGGCATCTTCAGTTTTTCTGGATCTCTTTCCACAATTTACCAGCCATGGCAATTACGTATTCGCTAGAAATCGCAGTAGACATTCCCTGTTGAGATGAGAGATGGAACTCCAATGCACGTCCAGGCATTACAAGTTAGTCGACGAGAATGTTATTAAGGCGCAATTCTTTAAATATTGATTGAAAGTACAGGCAGCCAGGGTAGCCTGGCGTTCACGGTGAGGTAGTGGCGGGCAAAGGGAGAGAAAGTGCGAGAAAGTGGGCGGTAAGGGTGGTACGTCTATTATATATGATGGGCGCGGTTCCTCGTCTCGCTCTCTATGGATTTTTTCCGCATTATAAATGCAAGCTATACAGCTTTATATAAATTTTTAATCGTTATACCTATACGACAAAGTTTCGTTGATGCTACGAAACCTCTGGGTGCTCTAGACTCTGTATAGACCGTCTCATGCATTCACTTTTCTTATTCATGAATTCGCAGCATTTTTATCCAATTCGCAATAGTGTATGTTATTACTTTGATAAAAGGTTCGAGTGCTCGTTTGAAAAGCATTTTTGCGTAATTGCATGCACCAGTTACTTCGTGTACAAGTTAATGGAATACGTTAACAATTTTTTTCCATCAAACTCATTGAAATACCGAAAATCGTGGGCTGCGTAATTATCTAGTTGAATATTCTCAAATCCTAAAATTCTATTGATGGCAACGTTTTTTTTTCGATGCTTGTTTCGCTTCTGGTACGCTCGCAACTCGAGTCAAGCTTCATCTCGACGATTTTGCGAGCACCCTCGTTTCGAGACCAGCAACAACCCCCACTTTCGAGTCGCGAGAAAGAGAAAGCGAGAGCCTTATGGATTTTTTTTAACTCTCACAGGAGCAGAATGATGGGACGCGGCAGTCACCCTTTGGAACACCCCACAATCCCTGGTGCTCTCTTTACCCCTCGCATGCTGAGCCTAAAAAAAATCTCATCCCTCAGTTTGTTGCCCGCGTAGACGTTTAATTGTGATATTCTGAGCATATTTTTTTTCTCTGGAATCTCACTAGTGTCCCACGGATTTCTAGATTTTTTCAAATTTCTTTCGTGCCAGGAAAATATAAAAATGCATCATCGTCTCTGTAGTTCGTAGAGGCGGTCGATTTTTTAACGACGTCNGAAAGCGAGAGCCTTATGGATTTTTTTTAACTCTCACAGGAGCAGAATGATGGGACGCGGCAGTCACCCTTTGGAACACCCCACAATCCCTGGTGCTCTCTTTACCCCTCGCATGCTGAGCCTAAAAAAAATCTCATCCCTCAGTTTGTTGCCCGCGTAGACGTTTAATTGTGATATTCTGAGCATATTTTTTTTTCTGGAATCTCACTAGTGTCCCACGGATTTCTAGATATTTTCAAATTTCTTTCGTGCCAGGAAAATATAAAAATGCATCATCGTCTCTGTAGTTCGTAGAGGCAGTCGATTTTTTAACGACGTCAGAGTACAATGTCCATTTTTAACACGTTTGGCACGGCGAGTAAAAAAAGGATTTTGCTCGAAAGAGTATTCAGCTTCGCAAACTTTTTGAACAAAAATTTTCATCGCGATATTCTACGTGATCACGATCGTCGTAGAACTTGAATTTCATTGGCTGCGGTTTTCGACGTATTTTTAAAACGATCTATTATAAATTAAGCCGCGCGCCTCATCAAACCATGAAAAATGTCTGCCACCCTAATTGCGATACGTGTATGTGCATTAAAATTCCATTCATGGTGAGCAAACATGAAAAAAAACGTAGAAAATGCTGTGGATAAAAAAAAGGCTACGATCTAGCGCCAGCCTAATGTTCCGGAGCCAGCAGATCGTGCCCGGATATTTCACGAAGGGTGCCACCCATATTTTGGCACCCTTTCGAAATCAGGAGCAAGGCATCGGGTTGCTCCGGCGAACAGTATCAAGAGCAACCCTTAAACCCTCGGAAGAAGCAACGAGAGAACAGAAAGACCCTCGATTTGTAGGATCGCGGCTGTCTAATTGCGATATCGCTTTTTTTTCCTCTGTTTTTCTCATCCCATCCCTCGACATTTCTTTACCCTTCACCAGAGAGCAGCGGAACGTTTTTTTCAGCTTAATTCTTTCTCTCGTGGTCCATATACATTTCTTCATGGCGAGAGGAGCGCAGACATTTTTTTTGCCCGTTATTTTTACCGCCGACCGGTAATTATGTGGGCGCGGCGGACCAAACAAGGGGTTGATGTTCCCAAAGGGAGGCTGCTCCCCGCGAGAGCAGCGATTTGAAAAGACAAAAAAACGTACGTTGATAAAAAACGTCGTATTTAAATCCCCGCGGTGAAAGGGGTGTTTGGACGCAGTGTTCCTCTCGCTTCATCCTTCTTACTCCCGCGTTGACATACCCTTCTGCGGAAGAGAACTTAGCGAGCCACGCAAATCGGTGGCGCGAGGGCTCGTGCAGTAGACAATGCTCGTGTTTGCACACCCGAAAATTGGCCAAAGCAACAGCACAACGAAAAAAACCGGATAGACAGCAAAAAACTTAACAATGACTGAGATCTAATCCATTGGAAGTGAAAGGGAGTATGTAAAACCTGATGCGTCGAGAAGGGCAAAAAAACGGTAGAAAAAAAGTGGGCACGTGCTTAACTGGCGTGGTAAATAGATTGTGCGATACTCGCTTGTAAATTATATCCGGAACACACAAGTTGCCGACACACATTGTCACATTCATTGAGTTCCACGAAATCGATGTTTAAAAAAAAAGGAGGTCACGTACGTAAAAACCTTTAATTTCCACCTCTTTCCAGAGGCCTCTCATTTGTGACGTCTAATTCCGAAAATTCATTAGTGAGTCAATTCATTCAGGTGGATTTATTGGTTTCGAGCATTTACAAACGACAATACAGACTCTGCGTACAGATGTGTTAACAATCGTCACTGTCTGCCTGCCTGTCTGTCCGTCCGATCGATCGCTTTTATTCCTCGAGTTTATATTTTTGTGTACTCAGGTGCAAAAGTAATGAGATTTATTGCGGCTGTGTGTGCCTCGCGCGACTCGCTACGCTTTTGGGATCACTTTAGATAAGCATTATAGTAATCGGTTTCTACAATACGCATAAATGCCTATAGATATACATAATCTATTTCAAGTTGCTTCAGAAAAATGTCAGTCTTTTATTTTTTTTTTACACATTTTTATCGAATTCGGCCTAGTAAATTCTCTAATTTTGTAACAATTCCGTTTTCTCAGCGGATGGTTTTTCATTAGCACCGAAAGAGACGTTTTTTTCCGAAATAATAACAAAAATCATAAAAAATGTGCAATCCAATAAAATTTTGAGTTAAAATTTATTAAAACGGAGTCAAATATTTTACGGTTTATATAAATATAAGGCATAAACATAAATATATATTGTGTAGTTGTAAAACGTAGTCGGGCATCGATAGCACGGATTAACCCGAGACCAATTTTCCGTCGGCCATAAATTAGAATTTATGAAATGCCCTGGCTAAGCGTTCGGAGATGAAAACGGGCACGAGGGTCCAAGTGAGTGCGAGTGAGACTTCGTGTATATGGAACCCAAAGAAGCCTTGTGTTTTTCATTCTTTTCACCCTGCCACTTTTATCGATAACTTCCACCCCCCCTCCAACCGGAACTAATAGTTTTTTTTTTCGTCTGTTTTTTTTTCAACCTATTCTCCCCGTTGCGTCTGATGGGTTTCACGTTGCGTATTATTATTATTATTATCATTATGATTTCACCATCATTTCACGTGTGAATAAAGAAGGCGCAGGGAGAAGCATGTGAGGACAGAGACGGAGTGAGGGAATAAAAAAACGTCGATTATAACGACGACATCGAGAAGAATCCAGGAAGCAAACTGCTTCTGGATACGTATCGAGAGTATACACTGACAGATGTTTCCCATTTTTTTCCTCTCGGCTCTCGAACCGGCGCCGTTAATTCGCAAAAAAATCCCCGAAACCGATCGACCTCGGCCTTTTTACCCGCGCGTACGTTTTTTTCAGTTTTCGTTACTATATTACCCGCGACGTGCCCCCTCGAATTTTCCTGGGGGCAAAATATATTCCTGTCTTATTCTCCGCGTGTATTCACGTTGAGCCTATCATTTTTCAGAGAAAGGCAATCTCCTCTCGTTCTCTGCTTTACTGCTGGTCCTTTCGTTGATTCAAATTTAAAAAAAATATAAATTCGTGACATATTGCGAATAAAAATCATATTCATCTGTTTCCTTTCGATGACAGTAAAAACTTTGCTCAAATTTATTAGCAGAAACGATGAAATTTAGACAAGAATTCATGTCAGCTCAACAGTTCGTTGAGAACTTGAATTGAACGCTGAATTCTTTTAAAAAAACAAGTCAACTGCACAAAAAAAAAGCCATAAACGAGAAAAATTGGTCGAAAGCGCATTACTTCATTGATAGCCCAGATTATACGATTCTTAACTCGAATTATTAGTGTCCAAGCTCTTTATTTTTTTTTTATGCTCGCATTCAAAGTTCCCTCGCATTACCGATGAATCGGACATTTTTTTGTTTCCTATTTTATGGATATACGCCGAATCCCGTTGTGCGAACTAAAAGGTCCATGGCGGTCACTTTTTGGGTGCGGAATAACCTTGTAATCCTTCGTGATACACTCTGCAGATACAGGAGAATCGAGACCACGTTTTTTTGTGGATACCAGAGTCGTATGTGCACAATGAGCGATTTCGTTTCGAAGCAAGAGAAGATCTGAAGTAGGCAGGAATAATAATAATGGAGAAAAAAAAAGATAAAAAATGGGAATATCGAGTAATCCGGGCTGGACAGGAATAACGAGTGTTTGATGACGGACTACCCTGGCTGTGCACCACAGATGGATTTCTATCTCCCTCTCCCTCCTTTTCTCTATTTCTCTCTCTCTCTCTTTTTCTCTCTTTCACTCTCATTTTCTGTGGCCTTTACCGTTACCGTGGAAATCATCCGCGGTGCTGCCGAGACCACCGTCAACGCGATCCAGACACAAACTCGCTCACATACACACATACACACGCATAAACACACTTCATAGCCTCCCTCGTACAACTTGTGTGGGGTCGGGGCAAAAGAATAAAAAAACGTTTTTGGGGCACGCGCTTCGCGTCTGGGGTACGCTTAGAACCCATCTAGCCCACATGGAGCAGTCTGCCAATGCTGAGCGACTGATTTTTACATTACAACTCGCTGATAAACGATTTTTCGTTCAAAAAATCACGCAATTAATGAAATTTGCAAAAATTCTTGAATAATTGTAGTTTCCATGATGAAGATTGATGCGCTGGAAAAATATAAATTAACAACAACCGAGCCGAGTGCATAATTTTTATTCTGACCTCCGGTTAAATGTTTAAAGTGAATTGCAAAGGGATTACGAAGAATTTAGTTGGTACCGATGAAATTGGAGGTTTTCTCGCATCGTGTTCGATTGTGAGTTGGGAAGGATGAAAAAAATGGTTTGGCTGCTGTAGAATATCGTCGAGGTTCCCCTAGCTACCTTTCGCATGGCTTCATAGGTAGAGCCGTGACCCCCTTCGGGCTTTTTTATACAAGGGTTTTTCCTGACACCGCCGAAGGGGGGAGACGGTTTTTTTCATTCGTTTTTTTAACATCGACGCCGAGGGGGCCCCCGGGCCTTTCGCGTGCCCGTTCAGGCCACGCGATATATATGTATATATCTATGGATACGTTTTTTTATTATTATATACCCATGGACCAGCATCTGTACCCCCCCGGTTGCGCTGGTGGCGTGTGTGTGGATCGAACGCGAAATTTTTCAGTCAGCCAGTCACTCACCTGGCCCACATCGAGGCGGTGAGTCCCACAGTCAAAACCTTCTCTTCTCGAAATTTGTTGAGAAACATCGATTTATTGACGCGCGACAGATATCGTGAGATTTGCGTAATACTTTATTTTTCTTCGCGTCTTATTTTATCAGTCTCGAGTCGCGCGAGCTCGAGTTTCTCGGAAGTGCTCCATTAATTATTTCATACGTCTTGAATTCGTATAACTTATGATTGGCATCAATCGCGTTATCGTGAAGTGTTAAAACGACAAAGTGGCTTCAAATTTGGTAAAATAAAATGTATAAGAAAGTACTCTCGATATATATATATATATATGCCCAGAGTATGTTTTGAGGANTTTAAGTTGGAAAAATTATGAAGACTGTCCTCAAAATAGCCAAAAGTCCTCAAAATAATCACTTTAGAGACGCAATCGGCCTCAAAATCACCTTTAAACATACATATATATATATGTAGATGGGACGAGGAAATATTTATGTGGAAATGAAACTGATGTAACGAATGAGTTTCGAGCTGTCTCTAAAGTTAACACCTTAACGATTACTCCAAAGAGAGGATTGCACAGTAAAAAAACGATTTAATTAATTAACGCGAGGGTCGACTTGAGAAAAAAACGATCCTTCGAGTCTCTTAATATCCTGCGAATTAAAAGTGTCGTCGAGGAGACCGAAACTCGTTTGTCTCTTCTAGGGTGCTTCCTGCCCGTCCTCATTCTTCCAAGTTTCTATCTTTTCTCTCCTCGACTTCTCTTTCTTTCACTGCCTAAATTTATGACAACGCTTTTGGTGCTCATTTTTATCTCCAATATTTCTTCTTGTTCCCTCACACTCTCTTTTTCTCTTCGGCTTGTAACGTCTCGGTATAACGAAGCGAAAATGTCGTACGGCTAATTTTCCATAATTTCTCAAAAAAATAACCTTTTTTCTCTTGTCTTCGTACTCAACTCGAGTCTGTGCCGACACGGATAAACGCAGACTTACTGGCCGATGCTTCTCGGGAGTAAAGCTCTCCTTTTCGCTCTCTCTCACTCTCTCTCTTTGCCGTCTTATATCACGAAAAAAAGAAAACAATCTTTTGTATATATAGCGAGGCTACGATGTAATGGAGGTTATTTCGCGCTGCAAGACACCAAGGCGACCCCTTGCGTCTTCTTTCCCAACTACCCTTCCCGCACGCCCCCGACGCTCGTGCTTACTTTTTCAAGCTCTCTCCTCACCCTTCCTCCCTGACTGAGCCACCTTCGTTCCACCCGACCATCTTCGCGTCCATCCTTTCTCTCACGGCTGTAAAAAATAATATCCATTTGCGAAAATGGCGCCGAGTACCAGTCGGAAAAAAAATTTTAAACTGTCGTGTAAACCATTAAAGTGGTTTACTTCCGCACATGATTTTTAGCCATCGATCGACTCGCTCACGGGAAAAAAATCCTAGCGTTCAATTCTGCGATAATCAGTGTTTAGAAAAATCTGCAAACCGCTCCGAATATTGGAAGCGCGGCGATAAATGGACAAAAAAGAAGTAAAATACTCAAGCTCCAGAATATTTTTCTTCATTGGCGAAAAAAAAACTTGAATGCCGTTCTCGCGCGTTTTTTCCTGAAAATAATTGACGCCTCATTTTTCCAGTTGGCAATTTTGAAAGATTGTGGAAAATGTTTTCTCAATTGTATCCAAATATTCCGTCATGTTCCTATTGAAAGTTTTTGAGAAAAAAGTTTGAGGATTTTTAGTCGAGACGTTATATGCATACGAACGTATAAAATTGCGGGGATGCCTATAAAGGAAAATACGAAAAAAAGCTGGAAAAAGATACACTTTGCAGAACGGAGTATAAGCGGGCTCCATTTTGTCCTGGGGGTCCTTAGGCGCTCTCGTGCTCGCATTCACATACTCAGTAGGGTGTATACGAACTGTACTTTCCTCGTACGAGGAAAAAACCAATACGAGCATGACCAATGTAATCTGAGAGTGTATAAATATACATGCATGCATGAGGCCTATGTACATATATATAAATAGGCTTTTGGGACGATATATGGTGGCTGGAAGGTCTCGTTTCTTACGGCACACGCTCATTAGATCTCTGACACACGTGAGATCACGCAGGAGCTCCGTGGAGCGTCTTGTGCACGTACACGTACACATACAATCAACTTTCCGTGTATATTTAAGTGAGTAGCCTCGCACAAGCGTGTATGTATTGCGTGGGGGTTGGAGGGATGAAAAAGGTGGAAGGGATGCTGCTGTTGGCTTCTTTCATTTGCTCGTGTGTATCCATATACATCAACCGATATATACATATGTGCAGAAAGAAAAAAAGCAAGAGAGGTGGCTTTAAGCGTTCGGGCACACATTCGGAGCGCATGCGCAGCGCACAAGATATTGATAAAAATACGCGAAGGTTCACCCTCGTCGTTCTCGAGCGCGCCTTCTCGCCCCCTCACTCGTCGCTGTCTTACTCACTCTCCTTTTCTCCGCGATGCTCACCACACTCNCCGCTCTTTCGTTCCCGCTTGCCTTCACCCCACGTTTCATCCCCCTCGATCCCCGCACCATTTCACCCCGCGTCCCAGCTCGTTCCTTCTTTCGCTCGCTCGACTCCCAAGCACCCCCTTATTACGATATTAACATAATTATTAATATATTTTCCCGTAGAAAATTTCATTCGACGGAGCAAGCGAGCGAGAAAACGTTAACGAGGCCATAACGATCTACCTTCCGCGCATTACGTTATATTATACTTCTTATATATATTTATATATGAAAATCTTCCGTAATCTACCACCAGATTTTTGCTCCTATCCATCTATCCAGAAAACTCTCAACGCCTGATGAAGCAATCGTTATTAAGTAGCGGAACATACAAATTAAGCACCTTTGCTTTGGTATCTATTTTCGTATAGAAAATAGTGAACTTTCTATTCGATCTTGTCGCAGGGAAAGTTTCATCACTGCTGCAGAAATCACTGCCATCATTTTGTAATCCTTTTTCGCTTTATTCTCGTAAATAGTTTCGTACCCTTCGGTTATCTGGGATTCTCGGCTGACCTCGAGCCTCTGCAATGCAGTCGAAAAGCCTTCATTACAGTCTTTGCCTTTGGTATGTAACAATTTAATACAAACAGAAAGGAGGCTCTTGTATTTATACGTGGAGGAGCTCAATCGTCGTTCACGAGAAACTGAGGATCGAGCGTTCACAATCTTCATTCTCTTTGGCGTTTTTTATTTTGCTGTTTTTTTCACCATCTTATCTCGCAGATAATGGAAATTTCGTCCAATATATTCCATCAGTCGTGTGTTTGCTACCCTTGGTCTTTCGTGGAGGAGAATCGCGATCACGAAGATTTTATTTTTCTTGAATGTTTTTTGTGCCGACGTGAGAAGGACGCGGAGATGGGTGAAGGAGGATTTTTTTCGTCGTTGGCCGCGAGTATCAACGCTATAACCATATTAAATTTATCGATCATAACGAGGGACCTCGTCCCCGTGGCCTCCGGGAACAGGGCAGAGGCGAGAGAAAGAAAGAGAAACAAGAAGACTGAGAGGCGCAGAAGGGGTGGCAAAGTGGCAGCGAGGGTGCACAAAAAATGGAGCTATATACATAAAAAGAGAAAGAGAAGAGGGAGAAGGAGAGAGTAAGGAAGAAAGAATCCTACCAAGGAAAGAAAAAAAAAAAGCAAAGAGTCCAGCCACAACCAAAGGGCGTATCGCCTCCGGGCGTTCCTCTTGTGGAAAGGACGGTAAATTTTTTAAGGGGACACATGATCGTGAGTTTTCCTTCATCCCTTTAGCTGCTTTGAGAATCGCAGGTTTCATCGCAGAGTACTTTTTAGTACCGCGCTCAACGCTCTAGAGTGAGAATCTCTCTCTCCCTCTCGCTCTTTCTTTCTCTCTCATTTATTTTTATCTGAAAAATCCCTTAATGCCTCATCCCCACTGAAAATCCTCAACGATAGAATTGAGAAGCAAGTGGGAACATGGCACTCCTCTGACCGAGCGGAAACAATGGAGGAGCAGCATTTCTCCAACTTTGTCGCAATTAAAACCTTCTGGTTCAAGTGTTCCCCGACTCTCTCAACTGCTGCTCATCCTATGTACATTCAAGAGAGCTCGGAGTGATTGGAGAAAATGAGGGTCGGAAGTTGGTTGCGGCGAGCTCTTTCTCGCTCGCTTGTTCAGACGCCCTTTCGACTCATCGGAAAAGCCCCACGATCAAAGGCGGATTATTTCATTAAAGGGATTAATCGCTCGTACCAACCAAGACCCTAACTCTCGAATCGATCTCGTAATTTAACTATCGATGCTAGACGGAGCATTCCAGCGACCCAAACTAATACCAGATCTCCAATTATTTCCTCATCATTCTCATTCTTTTTCTTCATTCACTTCCCTTTTAACATTTATTTTCCGCCGTACAAGAATGTCCAATAAAGTCATCGAATCCCGTCCAATCATTTACTTCATAATATCTATAACAAAATATGCATCGAAGTTTATCGCATTCGCTGGCCCGCAAACGGGACTTAGTTACGAGCGAATGGGAAAAGCTGACACAATCCGTTTCAATTGAATCAATTAATTCATTAATTCGACAAGTCAGGGAATAATTATGAAACGGTTGCGCCACACGATTGAAGAGAGGCTGTCGGAGAATTTCTAAATAGTAGCGATTCGTGGAACTCGCACTAAATTCTTTCGACTGACAATTTTTTCTTTCTTACGGTTGAAAAATGAAAAACTTAGGGAAAATGTAAAGAAGTAAGTCTATCCCAGTTGGATCTGTTGTCGTTGATAAAGAATAAGAAATTCTTTTCGCCAGAGGATTCCTGGTATTTTTTCTATTCCTTTTTACTATCTTGGAGGAACGAGAGCGTGCAAGAGCTTCCTATCGCAGGATGAAAATTATACTTTTTCGTCGTCAGGACACGTTTTTCCGGTGAAGGTTTTTTTTTTTTTTTTTTTTTTTTTTTNNTTTTTTTTTTTT
Source organism: Hyposoter didymator (assembly GCA_037952995.1). Classification (NCBI taxonomy): domain Eukaryota; kingdom Metazoa; phylum Arthropoda; class Insecta; order Hymenoptera; family Ichneumonidae; genus Hyposoter; species Hyposoter didymator. Next base: position 10,024,241 of record JBAJMU010000009.1, on the reverse strand, counting down.
TTTTTTTTTTGCGGGATTTTCGCATCCCCCGGGGTATTTAAAGACTCTTCGTCCATCTTCACATGCTCACCGGACGATTTCTGAGGTATAGTAATCCTTCAGGCACACGAATACAAAGATGCGAGTTTCGTCTCTTTTTTTCTCCCTCGTAATGACGTCGCCTACTCTGTCTCTCGTGAATTCAGAGTTACACGTATACAAAAACTAATACCCATACGATGTGAGACTCTCTTAACGAAAAAGCGTACAGAAAACACAGAAACGTGAACGCCCACGGAAAAGGGAGACCGAAAACCGCGATCAAGTAGGATTACTTCGTAGCAATATGTTCTCTCTCACTTTCACGTGTATGCTATATACAGTGTACGTTCTTTTTGGTCCTCAAAGCACACAGGGACGAGGAGGGGAAGAGATTTCTCTGGTCCGTATGCTTTCTCTCTTCGAGACTCTCTTCTCTCTCCCTCCGCATATCTTTTGCTCAACCCAACCCTCTTTTTCTCAGCCGATACAAACACAACGACTACATACATTTGTTTGTATACATACGGAGGAAGAATGTGTGCGGCATCTATGTTTATACACAGGGATTGCGTGATAAGAATCGAAAGGGCGAAACGTCGGTCATTTGAGGCGACGAACGATAAGGTTCACGCCCTTTTGTTGCTCAATGATTTTCATGTATAAAATATACACATAGCGTTTTCTTCTTTGAGCCGCGGGCAACAGCCGTTATCTGGAGAACCGCAGTGTAGCACAGCATCTCCCGAAATGAGAGAAGAATTCGTCGTCGTAGTGTGTATCGTCGTAGGTCTATCGCAACCGCTGCTGCTGCTTACGAGCATCTCGATTTCGTGCCTGCGGCGTTTCGTACAGGGGGTGAGTTATGAGACGAAGAGAGAGAGAGAGNAGGGGAAGCAAGAGGGTAAAAAGAAAGAGGGGACACGCATCGTCACGCTGATCAGCCCGTTGTCGCGACGGACTAAACGCTGACCACGTCGAACATTAGAGGATCTATCTCGAAGCAAAATCTACCCATTTTTTCTGCTCCTTCATTCCCTCCTCTTCATTTTCGCTCGTTCTGCCTTCTGCCACTTTGAGACTCAAATCGATGGGAACACGTGTGCGCGGGAGTATTATACGGCAAGCATTTTTCTCGTGGAAGAAGAAAAAAAAACGTAAAGTCAAGCGCTGGATACTGGAAAAAAGATTTTTGCAATAAGAGCAATGATGAAAGGCCAGATAGACTGCGAAACGTATGTTCCAGGAGAGATTTTCTTTAGACGCACGGCTTGAACGAGGACAATTCGACCCAAGGATTCGTAACGGTAGCGTCGTTCTTTTATCCTCGGTACTCGATATGTATATGAACGTAAAGTACTCCAAGGACCAGGAAAAGCAGAGATACGGAATAGAAGGATGGAGAAGGAAGAGGCAGGAAAATATCATGGAGAGTTGTTCACAGTAAAAGGAAAATGCGAGGGAGAGTAAAAGAGAGGGTGTAACTCGCGGGAGGGGGATGGAATGGTTTTACCCGCGCACACGGGAGCTGCGAGACTCGGAGACGGGGAGGGCAAAAGTCCGCGAGCCATTTTTCCCCATATAATTATAAGAGAGGGACCTGGGTGTTGCTATGGTAACCACACACCCCCACCCTTCCTCTCTTTTTTCCTTTTCTTTTCCCATGACTCTATCTTCATTTTTTTCGCCCTCTCTCTCCCTCTCGACACTTTTTTCTTTCCCTCGCTTTCTCACTCTTATATTCTCGGCGTGCAGCCCGTTTACTTGTATCCCCGAAGTAGTGAGGACGAAAGCTTCGCACATGTGCCATTTTCTTCTCTGCTCTTTCCCTCTCTCTCTCTCTCTCGGTCTTTCTCCCCTTCTCTTCTGCTCCGAGACGCGTGTAAGTCTTCAGAGACCCTTTCGCCATCACCACTTTCATGAAAACATGGAATTATATATCCGCATTTTCATATGGGCTATTTCACCATAAATTTACCTCGTTAATTAGTGCATTATCTTTTAGGGTTTTTTCTACGTGTCTCCATGGATCTTCACTTGATTAACATTTTTCTAACTCACACAGATCCATGTCGCAACGTGGATGAGTGTCTCTAAACGAGTAAACCGATTCCACAGACTTTGCAGTTGTTGTTTATTGCAATTCGGTTTCCCACTCAATCAACAGGCTACCGTGCATTAATTATTAATCGCAATCAATTCCAAGTTTTTTTCTGCATCATTTTGTGGGACTTGCTCGAAAATTTTCGCAGCTGCAGCGTGAGATATTCGTCCATTTGGCATTATGGATACGAATATGGTGTCTAGGCTCTGCTCTGATGAGTCTGATCGTTACAGAACGTTTTCAAGGCTGCCACTATATCCATCGCGAAGCCTCTTTTCTCTGAGGTGTGTAAGAGACGTAGAAAAAAGATCTATGAGGGGGATGAAATTAATGTATTTGTTCTGTGGTCACCCCCATACATGCTTTCGCGTTATCTTGTCCTTCCTTTCTTTTCATATACATGGACATATACTTGTACGTATGAGTATAGGTTTTTCTTATTTTCTCGCTACCGGTCGAGACAACGTAGAACCTCCTTCCCGAGCACTATGTATCTATCGCCCTCTCTCTTGTGCAGAACGTCCACAACCATTATTGCTTTCTTGGGTAATGGATGTTCGCTTTTTCTCTTGGTTCGCTTATTTCACTGGCTCACGTGTCTTTCCACGAGTAGTGAGTTCAATGAGAGAATTTCTGAGCAAAAGTTCCGAGACTGCTCGCAGTCATTTGAGATTTTGGACAAACAGTTTTGATGGAGAAATATTCAGGTTGTAACTTTGAAAAGAAAAAAGCTCCGGGACGTTGAATCGATGAAAGGAAAAAAATGGAATATTTTCGAATATGAAGAATTTTCAAATTCTGGAGAATATTTTAGTTTTCTCTCGTATATTTTTGAGTCTTTTAAGAAAACGAGAAAAACGAATGAAAGGAAAGAAATACGTGAAATGGAGGTGGAGAGGGTGCGTGCATAGGAAATGGCGGTGTACTTACCAGCTTGAGGGTCGTGTTCTAAGGGATGTGCGGGGTGGGAAGAGGCATGGCTGAATTCGTCGTAACTAGCGACAAGGGCGAAAGCGGAGGGTTTTGGCAAAAGAGAGAGAGCAAGATAGAAGGGTAGTTCGTTCGGTGTGGTTCCCCTTGAAAAAAAGCCATTTAAATAGGTACGGTCGGAGGTTCGGAGTTTCGACGAGGACGTTCGTACAGCAGCACGCATACATAGTTAGTATACACACGTAAGCAAGAGAAACGTAAGGAAGAAATAGGAAAAAAGGGTGTGAGAGATGTTGGGTTGGTGTGGCATCGCTTCATCCTCGATTCGTGCATCTTCGTCACTCCCTGGAAGAGTGAGAACGAGGATTGGGCGATCGACCACCCACGAATTCGCGAGGTGGTTCGAGAGAGTGAGAAATAAAGAAAAGCAGGAGGAAGGGAGAGAGGAAAGAAGAAAAGAATGTGCGATTCTCTCGCGGCTCCCGCGAGTCCCTCTGCACGAAACAAAGAAATAAAATTCTCCCTGTTTAGCCCGTGTGGATGGAACCGAAGCGTGCGGCTATACATGCGTAGAATAATTTAAATTGCAGTGAAAAGAAAAACCACTTTTTACAAGATTGTTCGTTTTCCGGGTCGATGTCCTGGCTCGTCGACAAGACGTGGGAGTGGAGGAATATTTTTTAACAGGAAGGAAACGACTCCGGGCAAAAGAGAGAGAGAGAGAGAGAGAGATTCGAGTGAATAATTGAGCCACATAATTTATCTCATGGAATGTATAGAAAAAAGGTACAAGGCGGGAAGGAGAGACGGGGATGCTAGAAGAGTGTGAGTACAGAGGACTCGCAGGGGTGGGTCATCGGTTACCCGATGAAGCGTCGTCCACAAGTCGGAGCCGGAGAATGCTGGGCTCGGGGTCGATTCTGGAGGACTGGAGGAAGAGTCGAGAGGAAGGAGAGTGAAGCTCTGGCGTCGGTGGCGTCGTTGCTGGAGCTCGAGGAGTGGAAATTGAATTTCGATCGAACACTACCAACGAAGATAGAACGAGAGAGAGAGAGAGAGAGAGAGTGAGAAAAAGCTGTGTGTCGCTATATCTTCCTCTCCCTCTCTCTCTTCTCTGGTATCGGGTAAGAAGACGCGAGAGGACGAAGTGGAAAGAGTAATATAGAGCGAGAAAGAAAGAGGGATACGAGAAGAGAAAGATCGCGAGACTAAGAAGGAAAGTGAGAAGTTCTACGGGATCGAGAAGGAAGAGGTGACCGAGCATATAGTGACAATATGAGCCGGAGGAGCAACAGAGAAGAGATGCTGCGAGAACCAAACTATTACTTGGATACCTATTCCTCCTTCTCCTGCTCCTCTTGGTTCTCCTCCTTTTGCTAGAACGCGCAAACCCGTCCTCTCTCGTCGAACAAATGAGCAATTCTCTCATCCTACCTCGCCCTATGATGTCCTGCACGTAGAACGTCGTAGGAATTCTGGGCGTCTATGGGTCGATTTTGCCCCTTCTTCCAATCTTCATTTTCATCCTTTTTTCATGTATTCACACGTACATATGAATACTTGTATATACATATATAGAAAGTGTATATAAAGAATACCTATGCAACAACTATCCATACAGTTCAAAAGAAACTACTGCATCCCTTTCCTTATCCACACGTCCAAGTGTCCGAGTCAAGGAGAGAGCAAGCGAGTCTTTCCGCTCGTCGTCCATTCGCCCATCCGAGAGTCGCTGCTCCGAGATGATCGTAGTTTAAAATTTCTCACACGGCTCTGCGCTGCGCCTCGAGAAAACTACGTCGACGACAAGACTCCGCGATAGATTTACTCTTTTCCTTTTTATTCCCTGTCCATATCTTTCCCCTGAAAGATCTGCTTCATGAGAAAGATTCAGAATGACGGCCGTGTGCGAACTTCGTTCCTCACGAAAGTCTTCGCCCGTCCCTTCTCGACTGCTATATCACCGAGAGCTCTAGGTGCTGCTACTGCTGACGAATTATTTCTCAAAGTTTTGAATTACAGTTTGATGCTGACCCGAGAATTGAGAAAGAGTTTTTTTTTTGTTATTCGAGTTTACTTGACTTTTTTTTCGGTTCGTTGTGTCCCCGGAGGATACAGGATCCACGTCCGGCTGACGCGAGAGCAACAGCAGTTGGAAAAAGGCCGGGAACTCATCTCGTGTTAACGTTTAGAACGTTTTTCTTCTTTCGGATCTCGTGTCCACATACACGAGCCCCTTCACCCGATCCATCGCGGTCAGGTCACGATTCCACGTGGACCATTGCCCCTGAGATCCGGGTATTGAAACTTGGGACCGATACTTGTTTTATTTGCTACATCGATACGTATATGTATAAATGCTAGATTGATTTTACGAAAGAGCTTTCTAACCTACGTGTCAGCTTGTAACAAATGATTGTCGGTTGAAAATAAGTTGATGGGAACTGCGTCAGTGCGGAGTGAGCGTTCTAAATAATCCAGCAAAACAACAAAAATTCTATAGACATGAAAATGTATTTACTTGTGTATGTACGTGGCACATGGTATTCTGCACAAAGAAAATGGCCGCAGCCAAGCGCCATTAATTAATAATAGAAGGAGTTTTCTCGGTCGCAAATGGTCAGATCGAGAAGAATACTTTTTCCCGATGGTTCGGTCTCTCCTTATTCGTTGCTTGGGCGAGCAACTTATTAGTTTCATTCCATCTTCGTCGCTCTTTAGTTCTCCGCACCGGAGTACGGGAAAAGCAAGTCCGGGGGGTTGTAAGGGGAAGGGGGCTGGACCAAGCGGGCAAGCAAGCAAGCAAGTAAGCGAGCAAGTGAGAGGAAACGGGGGGAGGGTAAGAGGCATGGAAGGCTAGAGAAAACGTGGAGGAGGGCAGGGAGAGGGGGGGGGGGGAAATGGATTTTATGCCCAGAGCGAGATATATGGCGGCCGCTACGCCCGGGCAAAAATAATATTAATATCGGAAAGGAAAAAGGGAGGAGGGAAAGTTTCGCAGGCTGGCTGCTTCTCTGGCTCTGCTTTGGGCAGGGGATATCAAGTATAATCATAATAATAAACGCCGGGCGCGGGGCGCCACCGCCATTGCTGGCAGTGCCTCTACCCCACGAGCAGCCACCACCAACCACCCCCATCCTCTTTCACCCCGAAGCGCACCCCCTCATACTCCCGAGGCTTTTGCCCCGTTTGCCTCCCCCACCCAATCGCTTCTGTACCGCCATCACACTCGGTTCTGTATATGGACAAACACACGCGTATACACGGTACACGGACATTGTACACACGTATCTTTCTCAAAAGCACATTTGTATACGTTTGTATTAACCTCCATCGCTCTTTTATTTTCGCTACTTGCGCCGCACAAGTCAAAAAGAGAAATACCGAAGCACCTGAACCCACTGCGGGTTCAGGTGCTTCGGTATTTCTCTGCATTTATTTCGAAAGTATATTTCCTTTCATTCGCTAATAAGTAGGCCTCTCTAAGGAGCATGACTATTCCAGCCTGATCTTTTCCAATTCATTTCTTCCGATCGATGAGTTTTCTACGCAGAAGTAACACGCGGCCGCAGCTCCCTCAATATTTTCTCTTTTTTATTCGGCCCTTTTAGAAATAATCTTCTCCGAGTAGGCTACGGAAAAACAGTCTCGAAGGAAAAAAACAAACGATGACACTTGTGTTTTCGAAAACAAAATGAAAGCGGCAGAGCGACCGAGAAGAAAAAATAAAAGGAGATGGAAGAAAGGCTCTCTCGCGATCCTCGTATTTTTCCGTTCTCGTTATTTCCGGTAGAATACGTTCACGGACGAGAAACTCGCCGATTTGACCAAGAGAGCTAGGACTGTCAGATCCATCGGATTAATGGTCGTCGCCCGGCTGCGCGCTTCTAACGAATCCGTTACTGACGTCATTCCATCCCGCTACTCTACTTCCAGACATCGAATCCGACGCGTATCCTTGCCAATCGTCCTCTACCACTGTCTCCCGTGCGTCTTTCCACTTTCCCTCTAATCCTCTTTTATCTACTATACATATACGTACATCCGTAAAGCTTACCATCGTTTCCGATTATTTCTCTTTTACAAAATCTATCCATTTATGTATAAACAACGTCGATCGAACAAAATTGCAGTGCAACAAAGCTATTTCTGCAAAAGAGCGACAAAACTGTCTCGGAAATTGTCATGTGGCATTTAGAAGGCCGGGCAAAGATTAATTACTGCGAGTGATGAAAAAAATTATGCCAAAAGATCCTAAAATCATGTGGCAGGGTTTTTTTTACGGAAAGTAGTTCATGGCAAGGTCTATAATATTGGCTTGGGCGTTCTTAATGGTTATAAATTACGTTATGAGGAAAAGAAATACGAACAAATGCATTTATATGGAATTGCACAGCTAGACACGGCGGTGATCGAGATCTCACTCCCCTCACTAAGAGGGTGTTACGACATCCCTCTGGTATTATTGGTTCTGGACCGCGAAATGGAGGCTTTTGTCTTGGCGTTGCTCATAAGCGTAGATTTGGGCTTATTTCGAAGCTGTATTTTCGTCTTTCTCTCTGTCTTTTACTCTCTTTTCTTCATTCTCGCTCCCTACGATAGTTTTTTTCTTTCGTCCCTTTAACTACACGCACACACGCTCGACCACCCTCGGAGTCATCCCCTACGAGTGAAACAGAGTCCGAGTGGTTTTCTCTCGTTTTTTTGCTTTTTTGTTCAGGGGGTGACCCCACGATACGCAGCTTTTCCCCGCTTTGCTGCTGTTTTCGGGGTGGAAGGAAGTTGGTGCAGCATCCGCGTCTGATTCACACAAACATCGTGGTCTCTCGGTCGTGCTGGCACACACTCGACTCGACGAGTAGGACCGAAGCTTTTTTTATCTTTCGTTCTCTCTTCGATTTCCCTTTCTTCACTGTTTTTTTTTTGTTGAGTTTCGTTGGCTCTCTTTCTCTATCGTTCCTACTCTCTCCCACGCGCGTGTACGTTTCGTTTCATTATCATACCATTATTTTTTACCCCCGAGCATCATAAATTGCCTTTTTTCCATGCTTTTCCCGTGCTTTATGCGTCCCACTTCTGCCATTAATGTCAGACGGTCTCTCTCTCTCTCTCTCTGCTGCTCTCGTGTTCTCTTAAGGCTCTGCCATTACGATTTTTTCGAACGACACACGAGTCGAGTTCTTTCGTATCCTCTTTCCCTTTCGAACTCTCTCACTCTCGTTTTTCGTTCTCTCCCCTCCCTGGCGTATGCCGCATGAGTATAGGAAACGCTAATACAACGTAGAACCATTCACTCCCCCGCGTCCCATCATCTATTCGTTGGTTACGTGACTTTTCTTGCCAAAAACACATCTCGCGCTACTCAGTCCCGGTTATTAATGAACAGGATAGCCTCGTGTGATCCATACAGAGCATAACTGATGCGTGCGCGTTTTCTCTTTTTTATAACTCCCCCTCGTATCATAAAACGTTGCTGTTTTTTTTTTTTCCTGTAGCCTTGTATAGTAATAAGAATATTGGACTGCCAGCTTAGGCAAACGTGGATAAACGATGTTGGTCAACTCTTATCTCCTTCTCCTGCTCAGCGGAAATAAGAAATTGCACGCGGGAGAAGAGTGATCGATCGTGACCCCGAGAGTCCATATTGATGCACTTGTACCCTGGTGCATGGTTACACACGCGAGCGAGCCTCTCCAAGTGCATACAACGAAAATCGAATCATCATGAATAAAATACTCCTGCGAATAAGCTGCCGAACGGAGTTCCACCACCACCACCACCGCGGTCTTACGTGGAAAGAACAGACAGAGAGAGAAACAAGGACATCGCGGATTCATTCCTTGCGGTTGGCCAGCAGGGACAGAGCTTTACCGCGTTGCACTTTAACAAATGGAACTCTAAGACTGCTGCTGTACTGCCCTGACATATATGCCTTTAGATATATGGATAAAACTGTGCCTATTTTTATTGATTACACACAAAGCAGGCCTTTGTCTCATTGCATATACGACTCTTCTCATTCCTGTTCTGATAAAAGTCTAAAGATTAAAAAAGAAGCAAGAGAAAGAATGAGCGAACGAGAGAAGCAAATTGCAAGCACGGTTAGCGGAATATTTTCCATTCCTTCGAAATCTCGCGGTTTTTTGGCAAATTTTTTTCATTCTCGATGCTTTTTACTTTTTTGTTTGTTTGTTTGTATTCATCTTCGTCTAAAAGGAGCTATTTATGGAGAGCGAGTAAGGGCAGGAAAAGAAAGAGGGAGAGAGAGAGAGAGAGTGAGACGCTGGAGCATGAAGAATGAGAAGGAGTTGGAGGAAGAGGAGGATGAGATGAGTAATATGGACTCTGTTACAACGGAGCACTTGACCCGTACGTCTGGACAGAAGGCTGCACTTCTGGTGATTAAAGTGAAGCCGGGAATTAGAGTGAAGGAAAGTCGCGTTCTCGCATAGTCGTCCAGTAAGGAGAAAGGGATAGGAATGGATGGAAGAATGAGAGTTTTTCGAAGGAGGTCTAGAGAGTGCCCTTCCGCATTTCTTGAAGGACATCGAGGGTTAGAGAAATCCAGAAAGACGATGAGGAGGACATAGCTACAGCATATTGGCGAGAAGAAATAACAGCGGAGGCCAAGGAAAAGGAAGTGTATACACGGAGGAAGACAATGCAGAGCGAAAGAGAAGGAAGAAACGGGCGCGGTGGCAATCAGTGAAATGGCGGCGAAAATAAATGAATGGAAATTGAGTCTGTCTCTCGTTGGTACAGAAGAAGAAGAGGAAGAGCACAAGAAGAAGAGTAAAATTCCAGTGCGGAGGGGGAGGAGGAGAAGGCGAGATGACTCGAGACTCGAGCAAAGCGAATGGATATACGTTGGAAGATGCGGATCTGGCTTCAGCCAACCACCAGCTCGATGAACCAGCTCAGTCGCTGCCTCTTTTCTCTCTTTTATCCTTTTTCTCTTATACTCTCTATTCTTCTCTTTCCTTTTCGAGCGTTGCCGCGACCGCAGCAGCAGCAACGAGCCGGGCCGCGGCAACGAGAGAACGGAATCAGCAGCCACAGCTTCTCGTATGTGCCCCGTTCTTTTTCACTCTTTTCTTTCTCTTGCGTCCTTCTGCCAACTCGGAGGAATGGATTGCTAAGCGGACGCACCACATTTGTGATTGTAAAGAGCTTCGCTACTTTACCCCACTAACTTTCAATACTGCTTTACGCTACTCTCTTACAACCACGGGATTACTGTGTTCGGAAGCTTTGTTTTCATTTTCATTCACAATTGTTTACCGCAAGCCTCAACTACACAGGAGAGAACTTTTTTAAACGAAGTTGTATCGATTAATCGTAATGTAAAAGCCGAAAAACCTGATCCAGTTTTTTTTTAAGAAACTGTAGGCGGAATTTTTTATAAAAGCCATAAATAATTATTTCTCTAGAACTCCCATGAATAATATATTCCAATTTATGAAAATTTTATGTATTTTGATACTTCATTCAATTCGACGATATACGAGGAAACCTCTAGACTGTCTCAACAACGCGTTCTAGCTTGGTGTGTTTATGGGAAGCCATGCAGAAAAATATAGGCGTGATAGTGAAAATATTTACGCGTGCGTGGCTGAGTTTCGTGGGGAATCCCTAAACTAAACTGTGTCTCGTTCCCGCAGCATCGACCACTTCTCTCGTATTGCGTGGATGTTGAGGAAAAACGAGGAAGCTTCTGAGGAAGAAGCCTCAACGTGGCGGAAAAGGAGAGAAGAAAAAAGACAAAGGCAAGAGAATCTACTATTCTACGACCACTATGCCAAACTCACCCCTCATCGCACAGAAAAGCAAGCTTAATGCTTCGGAAAAAATAACACACACTCGCGCACCCCTTCCCCCTTAATTCTCCATCCAAAGCTTATTTATATCTATACTTTGACCTCTCTTTATACTGGTTCTTCGTGTTCCTGGCGACCTTCTTTAGGTTCTCCGAATCAAAAGAGAGTGTGGGCATTATTAAGCCGGAAAAAGGACACTCGTTTCGTACGTTCTGGTTCTCGTTGCGTGTGCGTATCCTGCTTCCTATTGCCTGGCACATTCAGCGTCACGTGACGTTCGTTTTTCCCCCAGCATCACAGAGTCCGCGGCTATTTCATCGGATTCAGGGAAATTTCTAAGAATTTCAAATTTCCGATAATTCGATAATTAATCAATTAATTAAGATGCAATTAGGCGATGAAGGTGCGAAGCGTTTTAATTGACGCGGATGACACTCGAAGGCGCCTCAGCTCTGGCAAAGTGTGCACGACGCAGATATTTTTACCCTCCCTTGGAATTTCTCCATGTAACATTGTCCTGCTCGTACGTCTTGTGCGCGCGCGCGCTCGCTGTTCCAAAGGCCAGCAACATACACGCAGACCTTCATGTGTAGATACGTAAATACCGACACATGCTCGTAGCCAATATACATATGCGCGTAGAGGGTGAAATTTGCGCGCGCGCGCTTTCGCATATATAGACAAAAGCTTCACTATCGTTAAACGAGAGTACACCCACTCAGATTCCCCTTTTCGTTCCCCTTCAGCTCCGTCCTCTGGATTCCTCAGAGTCTCATCCCTCCTTCGACTTGCCAATTTCCCCACGATTCTATTCCTTCGTTCTCTATCTTTCCTTCACCGACATGCATGGCTACATCTACAGCCTCGTCATCTACATAGCGAAAGCAGGCCTTTCTTTAAGCAGAGAGGGCAGCACGTGAGGCGTGGTACGACCCTTGGCCGGCATCGACGAACAAAAGACAGTTGAAAAAAGGAGTAAAGAATGAAACAAAAAAAAAAAGTATCAAGAGATTGCAACGGAGGCTGTACTTGCGCGCATCCCTGTACGAATGCCGTCACATTTATATTCGAGTGCTGCAAGCAAAAAGGTCCGAATTGGCTTCACCTTCGGTCTCACATCAGGTGGACCGCGTCCTTTTGCTTTTCAGAACTCGATACGTGTGTGTATTTACAATTATAAAGGCGAGTGGCGTAGACACAGGAAATTTTCTCGTGTGTCGCCAACTATAGGAAAGGAGGGGCATTGATGGGACTCCCTCTCTTCTGGACTCGAAGGAAAAGAGAGAACGAAGAAGACAGTGTGATACACCCTACCTAGTGCGTTTTCCCCTACGCCAGCTTCCCCACCATCGGACCGAATCTGGGCGTAACCAGCGCCATGTTGGTAACGCCTACGAAACGCGAGATGATTCCACCCCCGCTCGCGGTGTGGCGCGCATACGTTTACTCGCTTGCTGTACACGTGAGCACACATTTCTCTCTTTCTATATGTAGATGTTTCTATATGTGTATACACGAGTGTATAGAAAATATATATAAATGAGTACGTAGTACCTTGTACATCTATAAGTGAGCTTCGCACTCAGACATCAGTAATGGACACAAGAAGAGAGTGCACCCAGATGAGGAGAGAAAGACGTAAAGTACAAGTGACAGAGAGGGAGAAAGAGAGAGAAGGATAAGAGAGTTTTTCCTCGGGGAAAAAGTGAGACGAAGGAGTAGCAAGGTGGGAGAGGTTATTTGAAAATCTAACACACGACGAAGAGCAGCCGAAAGAAGAAGAAGAATAAGAAGAAGAAGGAAAATAAAAGGTGTCGCTCGGAGCAACGAGCTCCAGCAGCATCCAAGAGTACTTGGTATAGGAGCGTAGGGGTTGTTTCCCTTGCTCCCTCTCTTTCCTCGTCTTCGTCGTCTACTCTGTACTCCCGACTTAATTTCCACCACCCTAGAAACAGCATCGGAGACACACATCGAAACGAAGAGGAGCTTGGCCCACCCTCTCCTTTCTCACCCCCTTCTCTTTCGACGTCCCTGTCTTCCATCCACTACTCCTGCTCTAGCCCCTTCTCAACACATACACACTCGAAGCATCGTCATCCTCTCTCACCCCCTTTTATCCACATCTCGTTACTTCACGGCTCTCCTCTCGGAACGTCGTACACCCAAAGTAATGCGGACTGTATCAAGCAAGAGCGACTCCCTTTGCCTCCCCGAACATTTTCTATGCGTTTAACGTGTAGTCTTTTACCTTCCCCTCTCTTCTCCACCCCCTTCTCGTCCCAACTCCGTTCACGAGCGCCATTACGACTGCGGCCGTTGCAGTAGTGATGGACGATATTCCATATACACGTGGCTCGAACTAACGATCTGTAGATTGAAACCATTTTCTACGAAGCAGACTCCATTTGGCAATTTGCCGCGAGAGTCTTATACAGAATCTTTATGATGTTTGTCCCCCTTTTTTAATGAGTCAGGAGTTATGGAAATGAGGACGAAAATGATTAGACGAGACTTATTCACTATACATCGAGACTTTCAACATTCAAGGATCGTCTGCGTGGATGTCTTTACGCCTACAGCCGTTCTCCAGGAGAATCTGAACATAGTCATTGACAAACAGCTTCTCTGAAGGAAGCAAATTAGTCGCATCAAATTTCAACATACTTCCTTTTCGTTAGTGCACTTTTGTGAGACCTAAAACGCAGACCTATAAATTCCAATTATGGAGGGAATAATTTCTCATTGAGTAACTTGGTTGCAACGGACTTAAGGGACGTGTCTATACGCGGGTATGGGCTCCTCGACATTTTATATGAAACTCAATATATAAATGCATTTTCAGCCCTCGAGCTGCCGAGGTGCCAGGATAGATTTTCCGAGAGTCAGTAAGAAAGTACGTGAGGAAGAAAGAGGGAGAGTTATAGAGAGAGAAAGAGGTCGGTAGAGTGAAGAGTGCAGAGAAATGAGGAGCGGAGGGCTGCTGGGAGGCTGTCGAGTCGTGTGCCAGAGGGGGTGAAACGTAAGTGCTTTTTGTCGGAAAATGATATGATATAGCGTAGAAGACGAGGACGTAGGACGATGAGGAGTGCGAAAGGGAAAAAGCTTTCCTTTTTTGCTCGCTCACTCTCTTTCACTCTCGCGTTCTTTCCATTTTTCCTCGCTCAACGTCGGCACGAAGGCGAGAGAGGACGAGGATGGTTTTGGCCACGGCGGCGTCGGATTAGAAAATATGATTAGCTTCGTGCGAGGGTTATGGTATACAGAGAGGAACGTGTGTAAGGCTCGAGTGTTTGCGTATATATATGAGAAGCAGAACGGTGCGAGGAAACTGGAGAAAGGACGTGAAAAAAAAAGAATCGAAAAAGTATGGCGATGGGGAATCTCGAAGAATGGGGAATTGGGAGAGTGAAAGGGGAGTGGACGGTGGCTCTGCTTTTATAGATATATTTCGGTCATAGGCGCCCTTTCTGTGAGAGTTTCTGTTAGTCAACTTTATGAGCGACTTTGTCTCTACGTGCCGGACACAGACCGCCGCTCTGTATGTATTTTTGTTTGTTTCTTCCCTTCCCATTTGCGCAAAAGCCTGGAGTAGAGAAAGAAAAAATCCCTCGAGCTGTAAGCCTAATCCTTATGTCTTAGATAATCAACGCGTTCGTTGACCCTATGTACGCGGAACTTGCCAACGAACCAGCCATTTTTTTCGCCATTTTTACAGCAGGATAAAGCTACGACGTTTTATCCTTCGTAGAGAATACAATGGAGCAGATAATAAACTTCTCCCAAAAAATAAGCAAACACTACGAGATGAAAGGGTGATGGAAAATAAAATAAGAAAACGAAAATGGTCGACTTGAAACAAGGGTTGGCCCGCCAAGTAGGTGAAAATTTCGAGGGACCGAAGAAAGCTGATGCTTTTTTTTCCGTGCTATACGTGTTGCATATACATATACATTGATGCTTCATAGTGTATCGACGAGGGAGGGAGCTTATAAGAAGCAAAAGGTAGGCAACGCACGTCCCACTCTCGTTTTGCTTTCATAAACCTTTTCTGTCGTCTCCCTATCTCTTCTTATTGATGCTTTTCTTCTCACTCTTTTTTTCTGACACACACACATATTTTCTCGCTTTTCACCCCTCTGTATTGCCTCATCGCGTCAGGTCCTCTTTCCCTCGTGCACCCCGCTCACAACTTCTCCGTCAAGTTCTCCAGTGACCCTTATACGAACCTTTGCCACCTTTCGAGTGACTCCGGCACGTCCTTTTTCCGACTAGTACAAAATGTTTGATAAATTTTGAGATAAGAGGCGAAGCAGATTGTGAAAAAATATATTACAAGGATGGAAAAGTTCAAATGACGATGAAATACTTTGGAAAATAAAATTCAACGCCATTTCAAAGGAAATGCGAATACTGAAAAATAGACGGAAACGCACGGAATTATAGAGGAAGGATTCAGTTGTAGAAAAGGGGATGTGAGTTACGCGAAATGTAGCGAAAAGAAATTCAACCCCTACCGCATGTCAAAAACGAGATCAGGGGTTTCCTCGACTTTATATATTTCTGTGTACGTATGTGTCTGCTTGAGCGGGACTTGGACGATAGGGGTTTCGACTATGAGTATTTCCCAAAGGAGGACCTCCGGAGTCGACTCATCAGACTTTGCTCGATCCCACGCGACCCACCCTCCCGTCAAGTCCTGAAACGCGGCCAGGCTGCATAATAAGACCGACACACCAATTTTTATCGGGAGACGTGGTGCACACACATACACACACGTTATTTATCATAACTATAACTTGTGTTTTCGTCCCTGCCACACAGCCGAGGCGTGCTCTGCCCTTAAACCCATTTTACATACGAATACGATGAAAAGAGATTCAACATTTTTGTATTGCCATATAAGTTCCACGTATCCACGTATAATTGTACTCGAAACCAGGGTTTCAAACATTTTGCAATAAATTTAAACTTAACAAATTCTTTTTATTGTCATAAGGAATGCAAAAGTCCAAATTATTTTTACACAGCTATGGATTTTCCTAGAAACAAACTTGAAGGTGTTGTCTTCGTGGCTTGCTGCCTGGGTCGGTGTTCATTGAAGCAAAGCTGCATGTTCGAAGATCCAAAACATGACAATACGATTTTCATTCAAAGGGCTCATTGTTTTTGGGCATAAAATGCGTTCCAAGACGATGTTTCGTTTGTCGATTCAACATTTTCTTTGGCTTTTCTGCAAAATTCTCAAAGATTCTTCTTAACGAAATTTCGCACTGTTGCAAAATTAGTATCCACAGCAAAGTAGACGTCTTAGCGTTTATCTTCATTTGAAAAATACACTCGAGAAAATATCTTTAGGGTTCGGGATCGAGTAGGCGAAAGGAACTGTAGCGTAGGAGCAATTGGAAAAAAAAACGCAGACGGGATTACTGTGTTCGAGTGGAGAATGAAATTCGATGAAATATGATCAGCGAGATCATGCGAGCACTTTTTATAATTCAATTTTTATCGGAAGCTTTTCATAAAAATACACAAGCGTGTCCACATAGTGAAAAGACTGATGGACGTATGCAATAAAAGAGAAAAAAAAAAGGAGAAAAAGTCCACGATAATGCATTAATGTTCGAGGTCACACAAAACCCACCCTTTTGGCATAGCGGAGAATTGTTCACCCTTGCGATAAAAACAAGCGATAGAAAGAGAAAAAGGGAGAGAGAAAGCCCTCGAATTTATATTGGAAACGAAGTATCGATTTCGGCACACCCGTCCGTCAACCCAACAGCACACGGCTGTGACTGATCTTTATGATTTTAAGGTTCCATCTCGTTATTTCATCCCCTCGTGACTGCTTTTCCGATCCGCCTTTTTTTTTGTTTCAGAATTTATAACCGTGACTTGTATCGTTGTCGTTGATTAATTTTACGCGGTGGTCAAGCTTCTGGAGGGCCAAGGCGGAGTAATTAATCTGGCTATAACGAATCTGTTCACAGGATTTGACATGTATGAGAAAGAGAGAGAAAGAGAGACGGAGAGAGTGAGTGAAGAGGAATGCGGAAAAGCTACGGAGCAAGCAAGAAACGAATCCTCTTAATCAGTTCACGTCCGGCTGTCCAGTTCGGTCAAAAGAGGCCATCGGTCAGTGTCATCCGGTCTGTTTTAACTGCGGATTAAAGTAAACCGGAATGGCGTCAGATAAGAGAGACAGTGAAACAGAAGCGAGAGAGATGGAAAGAGAGAAACTTCGTCATGGTCATTCCTCGCATCGCGAACGCCACTCTCGAGGAATGTTTACCCAATGGATTAAATTTCCTCCATCTATATAATCACTCACTATTATTGTGTCCGGTAATAAGATTAGCTGGTAGTATTAACAATGAAACGTATGGCCTGTTACACAGTTTTCAAAACATAACAAAAGGGTCACCGAGACAAGATTAATGCGATCAATCAAAGAAGACTCAGAGACGAAAGTCAGTTCACGTACCAATATTGCCTCATGAAACGATTGAAAATTGCTATTTCAAACGAGACTATCGCGATAGAATTTCTAAAATGATTGAAGCTCGTTCTTAATCCATTAAATTCTGAAATAATATTGACAATATAACTTTAACAATCCCAATCCTCTTCTGTTGCGTTCTGAAAGTTTGTTGATTCGGTATCTCGAAAGATTTATCGTCTATGCATAAAAACTACGAAGTTAAATTCTAGAAATGATTAATGCGAGAAAATGTGAGAATAAAAACTATAGCTTCATGATTAACGAGTCTCATTAATGAATTTTCCATCGCTTCGAGTTACATCATTAGTTTCTTCATTGGAAAATTGTTAATAATCTTGCGAAAGGCGAATCGGACGGACGTATAAAGGATTGTATGAGAGGGGGTGGTTTGTGTGGCAACCCCTTTGGAGTTTCGGCCAACCCAGAGTGATCTCGGACTCGGGGGAAGGTTAAGGGATGCGAGAGAGCTTTGTACACACATACACGTGTATGAATCTGTATACGTATAAGAAGGAAAGGGTGCAGGACGGTGGGTACGAGAGCGGGACAGAGAAAAAGGGAAACAAGGGAAGGCGATGTGGGCTCCGGTGGACGTGTCGTAGAAACTGGTGGTTATAGTAGAGAAGAGGAAGAAAAAGAAAAGTCTTTTAGTTGGTACAGAGTAAGAGAGCTAAAGGTGGTGGTGGTGGTGGTGTAAAATATGGATTTACCTCTCCTCCAGGGCCATGGGTTTTCCTTTCGCAGCTTCCATCCCTCTCGACTACGTTCTTCGCCTCTTTGGCTTCGGGTTGCTTTTCCGAGCTCGCACATGTATTTTCACACATGTGCGCACGGATGTTTCGGAGAATTTTCTCATGTGTGACGTCGAGCAAACATGTATATTGAGGGTTGGTGTGCACAAGGGCTCAAAGAGTTCAATTTAATGTATAAAGTTATAAGGGTTACGCCCTATTGTTTGTCAATCGTCGATATACATATGTGTGGACGTAAAACATATACACACAGCGATACACATATGAGAAGGAGTAGAAGCAGTAGCAGCAGCAGCAGCATTCCCATTACGCGGGGTGTCGTGGCTCGTTTGTTAGACGGGGTTGGTTGGCCGGGCCGCTCGGGAAACGCGGCGAGATGAGGAGGCTGGGGAGGGCGAAGCGAGGGCGAGTTTCTCGCGCAAGGGGCTGTTTTGTTAGTGTTTTATTTCCACGGGTCGCGTATACTATAAGAGACGCGACTTCCGCCGGTGTTTTGTCTTCGTGTGGCAGGGCACCCCCGACCCAATGATGAGAAAGAGAAAGATGGAGAATGGAAGACGGAAAGGGATGAAATAAAACGAGATGAGAAAGCGCAAGAAGCAAAAGAGGAACAAGACGAGGTTTTAGAGGTATACCGACCCGTATATACAAATACATATGTATATGTCTCTGTAGTTACGTTCAATAGAAAGAGAAAGAGTGACGGGAAGGGAATGCTTCCGTCAGTGGACATTTCTCTGGGTCCGTACCTATGCGAGACAATGTGTAAGTGACATATTGTTATTGTCGTTCGATACCCGTGAAGTAAACAAGGAATCAGACACTGTAATATCCGTTGAGGGATCGATAAACAAGGGTCATGTCGAAAATTATGAAAATCGAAATTTCCATGCCAAAGGAAAAACTGTTTTGTTTGATTTTTCCATAACAACGATCATGTCTCGTTTACACGACGGCCGCCAGAAATGTCAGCGGAAATGAGAGCGATTTAGAAAAAAAATAGAAAAAAATATTCAAATCTCGAGTTAAAGAAAATTAAACGTAAGTTCGAACTTGAGCCTGGATAGTTTTTTATTCGGATGTAATAAATTCATTTTTCGGTTGGATGGATTATGCTGTAGCGGGCATTGGATATGATTCTCCCCCGTAGAGTCTCATCTTATCGATTCGAGTCACCGAAAGGATTTTCCCTCAATCCATCTCACATGTGTGTACAGGCCAGATATAGATATACACGTATGAATATACACATCCATTATATTTAGAGCGCGCTGCTTACGTAAATGTGGAGAGCTCAGATATCTCCAGAGTGTGGAAATGGGCATGTACTTATACGTATATGTAAACGTATATGCGATAGAAAGGATAAAAAGGAGAGAGAGAGAGAGAGAGAGAGAGAGAGAGAGAGAACGAAAGATTGGCCGTCGTATATAAATGGCTGGGCAAGCTATCTATACGTGCCGGGTAATTTAAAATGCGATTACTCGGAAGGGTGTCCCTTTTCGCCGAAGGGGGATCAGTGGCATTCGTCGTTGGACATAAGAATAGCTAATACGGTGGGTGGTTGGGCGAATTGGTGGATGGTTTGAGGGGACGAGCAGCAGAACCGTTTCTTCTTGGGCGAATAAGATGGAAGGAGAGGGGAAGGAGTAGGTCCGGTGAAGATGATATTTATATACATGGACGTTAGGTAGATATAGCAAAAGTATACTGGAAGGGTCGCTGGATGGTTGCCATTAAAAGATTTCCAAGTCTTTCTCTCTCTCTTTCTTCCTCGGTCTTCGCCCGTTCGCCTTTCCTCTTCATTTCAACCCCCAATGCCCGCGGCGCCCATATATAAGGGTGAGTAATCTGAGTGAGCCCGGCAGCAACAGCAGCAGCACCATCATTCCCCTTTTCGCCCCTCTACAACGTTTTTTTTTCGTCTTATTTTTACATTCTTCTATTTTTCTCACCCGCATCTCATACTCCGCCACATACACACCTTTACTCCGCCCTCGCGTTCATCCTCGTCCTGCCTTTGCTCTGCTCCGCGCTTCTTTCTTTTTTTCTACAGCTCATGAGCAATTTCTACGTTTTCTCTGCATACGCTTCTCTCTCTCTCTCTCTCTTTTTCTCTCTCACGCACATACACTTTCCACCACCATTCAGTTATACTATTTGAGTCTCGGTTTTCTCCATACTTTACTTATAGTTTAATGTACACTCAGACGTGACTTGGGTGGTGGAAAAATCTTGGGAGAATATACTTGGTACGAGTGATAGGGGATGGTGTTTTGAAAGGAAGCTAGGGCTGACGAAGACGAAGAAAGGTGGACGCAAGAACACATACCAGAGGACCAAAGTAGAATTTATAAACATACACCGATGCGTTGCATGTACACACAGGAATAATCGTTTTCTCTATTTCAGAGACAGTGTGTAACTCAGCACGAAGTTTGTGGCATGTGTGCTGAAAAATATACACCCACACGAGTCAAAGTCGAGACGGAAGAGCGCGCGAACGAGCAAGTTAAAGAAGAAGGGGATGCAGAAAAAGAGAAAATGAAAGAGAGCGAGGGAGAGAGTTGAAAGAGCGCGAGTAGCGAAGGACACAGAGAAAAAGAGAGATGAGGAGCGCGAACACACATGAACTTTGAGACGCATACATTGGGGCTGGTACATAGTATGTCGTTGCTGCTCACACGTGTATACGAGGTCTGGTGAGGGTGAAGGAGGGAGGGCAGGGGGTATAGGATTGGCAGCTCTGATCAATATTCGATTTTTGAAATATCTCCCTCCGCGTTGCCACCCTTTCAACCCCGGGGCCTCACCGTCCTCGACTCTCGCTTCATCTCACGCCACCCCCGACTCTTCAACCCCTATTTCCAACGTTTTCTCTCTCCATCCGTACACGTTTTTTTTTCATCCCTCATCTCTTTTCTTCTGAACATTCGCGGGTCCGCGGCGTCCCGGTACGTCCTTCCTCTCTCGCGTCACCCGGTTACGTCGCGCCATTCCACAAAGTCCACCCCTTCCCGATACACCAACACACACACACACACACACAGCAGCCTTTCCACCGACACGTTCTTCGCAAAAGCTCGATACTCCATTTGTATTTTTAAACTGGAATCCCGTATATACCGTACCGAATGCTCCTTCTTACCCCTTCGAACTGCCACCGTCCCTCTTCCACCATACACTTGTCGTTCCCTCTCTCTCTCTCTCTCTCTCTCTCTCTCCTTTGCTTCCTTTTTATTCCAGTTCACTCCAAACTCCCGAACAACCCGCGTATATCCCCCTCCCCCTGCTCCTCCTCCAACTGTCCTGGAGTCGCTTTCTCTCTGTCCTCCGTTCTTCCTGACTGCGCTATCAGTATACGAGGATCGCGCCATTGCCATCACCATCACCATTACCACCGTTGAGAGCTATCTCTCTTTCTCTATCCTCTCCTTCTCGAGACTTCAATGTCCTCGTACAATATCCCGAACTCCCGTTAGTTCGTTCCCTGACGATCTCCCTTCTCGCCCTTATCTTCGAATTTCGTTTCTCTTTCGCCTTTCTCACGCTTCACTCTTTGCTCTCCTTCTGTATCTCGCATTTGTCTCTTTCTCTCCCTCGCGTACTGTCTTGCATACCGGAGAACGATACTCTTGAAAGCGTACACATTCGTGTACATATAAATACGTGTGCTCTGTGTGCGTCTTCCGCACATGTGTGTCAAAAAGCCTTCGATATTGCGCGAAGGGGCTCGCGGAAGTGAGAGAGCTTGGCGGAGGTGAGGGATTGTTGCTGAAGCGGATCCAGCGGCGGCGCCGCACATACGATCTATCGGAATTTTAAGGAAATAGGAGGACACCCGATGCATACTATCGTTACGTGGGTGTATATTGTATGCACACACGCAGAGACTCCGGGCCCAGCACACGGAGCAGGGTATTCGACAGCAGGGAAGGGGGGTACGGAAGGGAACTGGAAAAAGAAAACGTAAGAGGGTGGAGAAGGCGAAAGAAGGTGCGAGAGGGTGAAAAGAGAAAGCTACGTATAGAATCGAATGTATACGTTCTACATATAGGGAGATTCGAGTGTATGTAAATGGGAATAATGTGTGCGATAGAACTATATGTGACCGACGTAGAGTTTGGTGAAAAAGAGCGAGGAGGGATCAAGGGACTGGGGGTTGCGGGGCTATCCAACTTCGTCTCTCATCCTCGTTCAATTTTTCTTTCCCTCTCTCTCTCTCTCTCTCTCTCTCTTTCTCTTTTTCTCTCTCCACCTTACGATTCAAATACTCGTACGTGGGTAAGTATACCAAGAAGGGATGGTTCCATAGGGTGAGTTATACTCTGGAGCAGGGCGAGGTGAAGGTAGGATTCGCGGGGCAATGCCAGCAGCGTTTCCTCTCGTGTGACGGGACACAGGTGCATTTTCCCTTGTGCCCATCGCACATACAAACTCTTTTCTGTGTGTCCATGTATGAGTGGAAAGAGTGAGAGAGAGAAAAAGATCTCGCGAATACTTCTTCCTCTTTGCCGTGGCAGGAAAGCAGCGAACACGTCGAATTGGAATTTTTGCATTCCCCGGTGGAAAATCACGCGACTCTTCTGAGTATGTACCCGAGAGGCGTTCTTTCTCACTTGGATGTTACGCTCCAGTGACTCCGCCAGATGAATATAAATATTTTAAAAACAACTCGTATTATTATTATTTTTTCTGTTACAGAATAAAAACCTGGAAAAAAAAACATGATTATTTGGAAAAATATGAAACTGCGAAACGTTTACGTGTTTTCATGATTTTCCAGAGACCGAACAGCGCCGGAGAAAAAAACAAGATCGTAAAAAATGAACTCGCTCATCAGAGACCGCGCGGTGATGGTTTTTTTTTTTGTTCATTCGGTTGCGCGCCAGTATTTCCAGTGGGATTTTGCTCGAGTCGGAGGTTGGCGAATCAGCGGTCAGTAATTAGACGGATAAAACACGCCTGGGTCCTCATTAGCGTCGCGTTGATTGGCCGACCGAGAGTCAGCACTTGGAGGGGAGCCGGACCGAATCCAGTGGGAAGTTTCGGGTTATGAGGGAGAAAGAGAGAAAAACAGAGACGGACAAAGCAGTGTATACTGCGAGGGGGTTGTTCTGGGACGTATAAACTCTCGTCGTCGCTTGTTTCTATCCACCCTCTGAGAATCGAGATCGTTGGTGTACAACTGGCCACGCCTATTCCCATTCGCGCGAATCCTCATGCCAATATCAAAGGCGGACTTTCTCTATATCGTCCGCAGATTAATTACAACGCCCACACCGTCCAAATGAGCGAATCAGGAGGGGATTGCTCTCGATTCGTAGGGGATAAAGTCCATCGCGCAGGGTGCACCGCACACGCAAACCTACCCTCTCTCGTTCGAGCTCCCTCCCCCCTGCCGCCGCCGCATATATCGCTTTCGGCTGCAATCCCCTGTTCGTACACTAGCATATCGATTAATTCGGTCAATCGATATATCTGCATTGTGCCACGATGCTTGTATAATTCCGAATCCACCGCGCTCCTTCTTCTCCGACCCCGATGAGCTTTCAACGCGAATAATGCATAACGATGAATTTCATATTCCGCATCGTTCGCTACACACTTTTCGACGTGTCGCCGACTATTCACCAGTGTATAAAAAATGGAAATNGATATATCTGCATTGTGCCACGATGCTTGTATAATTCCGAATCCACCGCGCTCCTTCTTCTCCGACCCCGATGAGCTTTCAACGCGAATAATGCATAACGATGAATTTCATATTCCGCATCGTTCGCTACACACTTTTCGACGTGTCGCCGACTATTTGCCAGTATAAAAAATGGAAATAAAAAAAGAAAAGAAAAAAAAATAGCGTTGACCAGCCTGAAATCCGCTCTGACTCTTCGCATCGGTATCAACTATTGGAATTTATATATATATTAGCATCTGCCGTGAGCTCGTTACGAACTTTGGCGTACCAACATTTCATGATTCACAATTGACGCCTAATTTCACGAACGCGTCGAGTGTGCGAACGAACGAGCAAAAATTTTATCGACGTTTTGAAAAATCTCCGGATTTTGTTTCACGTTGACATGCTGCATGTCCAGTGGCTAAGAGACCCGAACGAAAGCTCGATTAGATTAATGTTTCTACATTGCATCGAATTTGTTGTTATTTGTCATTGGGACGTCGTTTTTGTCTTGAGTCAAGAAAAAATTTATAGTGGCCACAAAAAAAACATATTAGGAGCAAGGCCAAGAGGTTGGGAAAATCCGGATTCTTTGTCTCTCTTTTGCGCTTTCGGTACTCGGCCTGAATTTATATACGTATATATTTAGCGTCGATTAGCCATGTAAATCCCATGCAAATTGGCCGGTAGCGCCTTCAAGAGGGTTTGATTGGCCACTCGTGGCGAATTCGCTGATTGGATTGCCGTCTACCTCGTTCACTATGGCTCCGACTCTCTACTACGTTCTCTCGTTCTCTGTCTCTGTCGCTCTGCGGGCTAATCATGCAATTACGCGACCCAGCTTTAATTTTATCCTTAATTAAATCCAATCCCGCGGGCACGATGGAACAAACGCTTTTTTCAAGGACTATCCACGTAAATTTATATATATTCATGTATACGCGTTTTATTTTATATTTAATTTCAGCAGCTTCCAAACTCTCGCGAGCTGGAACGAAAGGGTGGGCAAGTGGAAAAACATCGTCACCGAGGCGAACGAATTAACGGGACGGAAGGGTTATCCGGAAGATTGGCTCGAACTTGTTTATTTTGTATGATAGACGAAATTGTGAAAATGAATATGAAATAAAGGAAAGCGTCAGTGGGAATTAAGTGAGGAAAAAAATAATATGAGATTTTGCAGTAAAGATGGGGAGGAGTGGAGGAAATAAAATGAATGCTACCCTCTTGCCGGAGGACTATTTATTACTGCGTTATTGGAGAACCTCACTGCCTAATAACAATTTATTATTATGTTTTTTCTTCTTTTTTGCCTCACCCTCTGTGCAGTTTTTTCTCTCTTTCTCACATTCTCGTAATAACGAGAACAATTTATTTCGCTGGGTGGAACACATTGGGTATATAAAGACGAAATAGCGAGGAGAGACAGAGAAAGGAAGACAGCGAGAAAGGAGGGATGTGGGGGAGGAAAAAACGATTGGTCGTGGAAAATACGAAAAGCTGACAAACGACCCTGTTGACGTTCACCCTCGTTGAAACAAAACGACGAAAAGGGCCTGCTTTTCCACCTCCATCTCGTGTTCTAGCTTGCACACGCGAGGCTTTCACTTGCCCTCATATTTCATATTTCTCACACCCGATCCCCCTCAAAAAATAACAAAAATGACATCGTGTATACGTTTTTGGATGTGTGTGTTGTGCCTCGTCATCTGTGTCTACTGTAGCAACGACCTCTCACTCTTTTCCGAACCTCGAGCCACCCTTGATGCAGCAGAACTCTTCGATCTTTTCCGCGTGTTTTAGCCTCTCCTGATTTCCTCTACCCCCGCCAGCGAGCTCGGAACGTAAGAGATTAATTTCCGACGAAAGAGTGTGAGGAAAATTTAACCCGGGGGGAGATTTTCGTCTGTCGGTGTCCACGCGCCAAAAATAACAATCGGGAAAAGAAAACAACCCCCGATCGGTTAACGCACGAAAAAAAATAGAGATAAGAAATAAAAGTAGAGCAAAAAGATGGTCTGGAGACGAATTATTTATTTATCGATCGTGAAATTTATTGTGGTTGGAATTTCCGCGGGTAAGAACGAACTAACGTTTAATAAAACAAGTTGCTCTGAAATTGCGGTGAGCTCGAAGAATTAGTGCTTGGTTTAGATGGCTACCCACGTCTTTTTCTTTTCGCCACTTAATTTATCTCTCCAAGACTAACAAGAGAGAGGGAGAGAGAGCGAGAGAAAGGGCGGCTAATTTTGTTTAATTTATTAAGAAAACCCCTCGAGGAAGAAAAAAGTGGAAGTAGTAAAAAAACGAGGGTGGTTTGTCGGTCTCGCGGGTGGTCGTAGAAGCTCATCCGACGAGAAAGCTCTCTCCTCTTACTCTTTTTAGTCCCCCCATTCCCTCCGACCTTCTGTCTAACGACGTAATCCTCTAAAAAGTTATAAAGTTACATTTTTTAAAAGCATCCCGACACCACCATCTCGCTTTCTCCTCGTCCACCCCTTGCTGCCCTGGAGGTCGATGGGACGCGGAGTTTCGTGCACTAACCCCTGGCAGTTCAGTGACACACCCCTCGCTTTTTTTTACCACCTGTATCACCCATGTATTTCCTTTTTTTATAGGCTTTTTTTTTATTACCTGACATTTCTCCTTGTGTTCCTGGCTATGCAGGGAATGAGCTCGTGCATAAATTTCACCAGGTTACACGAGGATAAAAACTCTATGAGCAAATTAACCTTTTTCTTCATACTCCGATTGTACGTCCTGGGAAATTTCGAAACTGCTGAACTCGCGGTAGACTCGAGTGTGTAACAAATAATAGCATCGAATAATCTTCGAAGCAAAATATGATTGAGAAGCAAGACTGCCGTTTAACGTTCAAAACTTTGAAAGTTCAAACCTTTTCGTGTTGTTACGATGTAATGAACGAAGAAAATGCATTGAACTTCTTTGGCTAAAACGTACGACCAGGCTATATCTATATAAATACATACAGGACATATCTTTCACCCTCAGTTTCTCGTTCTCCAATCAACCCCATATCGCAGCGAGCCCTGCGTTGTATCTGCGATTGCAACAGACTGCAGGGATCGGCAAAGCAATAGCAGAGAGGTGCTCGCGTCAATTTCGCATTCAAATTTCCATACGATCGAATTAACGAACAAAAGAGCAACTGGTCGTTTGATCCGTCCCATCGAGCGATATTGTTAGTATTCTACGCAGTACATACATGCACACACACACACACAGCTTTTGCATCCTAGATCTGGCTGGTGTATATATTCACAAAATACTAATGCACCATGTCTGAGTTTTCTTGGTCGTGTTCGTTTCCTGTAGGTACACCAGAGGGCACTCTCCTCGCGTATCCACAAAGTGGAGTCCCTCAATTATGAATAATTCGCGAATACAAATTCGCTTAATTTCTCTTGGTTGGGCCTTCTCTCCTTCGTCCGGCAAAGCGCCTGTGGCATAGACGCACAAACACAGGTTTATATACGAAATCCACACGGACTTGCACGAATTGATGGAATCTACTCGCGTGGGGCTGCGTGGAAACTCGAGCATCGATGCCCCCGCCTATCCACACCCACCATAAAAATGAATTTGTATATAATTGAGAGTCCAACAATAAAAATTTGAACAGCCCGAAAATAAAGTGTGTTGATCGAGCTTCTTTTTTTTTTACGAAGCTCCGAATAAACATGCCGTTGTTGTGCATATCGATATGTATATGTATTTGCGGAAATGCGGTACGTAATGGCCGGACGCTAATTAATCGAGCTCGCCGACGGCCTCAACAGATGTGCTTCACTGAAATTTAAATTTATTCCGGCATCGTCGGGAGATTTCACCACCGGTACGAGTGAGACAGCATCGCGAGGAGGGACGAAAAAGGATCAAATAGAAATGGCGTCACCTGCTACCTGCTATACCAAGATTCCGTTCTTCTTTTTCTTTCTTTTTTATCTTTTGCTCGCTCTCTCTCTCTTTCTCTCGTCCTCTCGAATGTCCTAGGCTTCTCGTTTTCTCTTCGTACTTGGACTGTGTACTTTTGTGCTCTCTTTCTCTCCTATTCGTATCCGCAGCCAATTCCTGTAACCACTCACGGCTTGCACATTCCTCTATAGTATTCCATTATACAGTCGTGGACGAAATCGTAAAACTCGCACAAAGCGACAAAATGTTCAAAGCTATTACTGTATGAATTGGAAAAGCAGAGAAAATCAAAGGCAGTGGAAAATAAATAAAGGGGAAAGAAGGGCGAGGAAGCAATAAGAGCGGCTTGGAAGATGAAAAATTTATTCAATTAGGCAAGAGTCTCGTTAATTTTGAAAGCTCGTCTCGCCACAAGCAAATTAAACCACGTGTCCTTCAACCTTCATGCTATTCGGAGGAAAATGAGTAAATGGATGGGCACCTTAAACTCTACGATAGTAAAGTGACGTTGGAAAAAATTCGTGACGAGGTTAAATTTCGTCTCCCCTAGTATTCGCGGAGCTATAAATTTCATCGTAAATGTCAACAAGCTCGTCATCAACTGTCACTAATAGGAACGATACAAACACGAGAGATAAAAACTTGTGATCGTCATGATTCAGAGGGATATTTATATATATATGTATAACGAGGTGCAAGGGAAGGCGAGACCGAGAGATGCCTGGAACTCGGGAAGGTTCAGGTTCGGGAAGAGAGGAAAGAGATTCCCTCTCGTCTGTTGAGGACAAAAATCTATATCTATACATCGAGTTCGAAATCGGGGGGAAAAAACCAAATTAAATGTCTCTTTCTCTTTCTTTCTTTCCGTCTACGTTTCTTTCTTGGTTTGACACGCGGTAGCTGTGAGTCGAGACCACATCTACGAAGCACAGGAGGGCAGGGCTCGATTTCGAGACGATCGTATATAAAACAAGAGCAAAATGTCTCCAAAGCGCCGATCGCGCGGTTGTTGGAATTCAACGATGTGTGCTCGCTCATGGCATATCAGAGAAGGTGAGGGGAGAGACAGAGAGCTGGAAATAAAAAAGGGAGAGAAAGATGGAGAGGAATGAGGGGCAGAGATTCGCGTCGCTCTCGCCAAGGTGAGTATTTTTTCCCTCTTGTCGTTTGATTGACTAACGTCAGTCAGTCCAAGAGATCAGAGAGCGAGAGTTTCAGACACGAGAGAGAAAATATATCGTGTACGTACTTATACATTTATACACACAGAGGAAAACCACAGTCCTCGCCGTATTATTCCTGATATTGTGTTCGTACAATCTCAACGATGCTTTTCCCGATTTGGTATTCTATGTAGATAAGTTCAGTCGGAATAACAAATGTCTACGGGGTCACCGTGATTATACCTGAGCCAAACAAATCTTCATGCCATAGTTTTACAAAAAACAAATCAAAGTTTAACGATGAGAAGCTCGCAGGAACGAAGTTATCTCCGCGGTCTGAAAACGGGACCACCGTGCAAGTTGTACAATGGCATACCCGTGAACCAATATTCTGTCGACCGAAGGCGGCGAAGCCTCCATTATGCGTTGAATTTATACATTTTCATCATTGTAACCAAATGAAAAAATGGATTCTCGATCATCAGGAGAATAATCTCCGACAGACACCAGACGCAAGGAACGTTCACTATGAATTAAGAAAATCTCCTATTTTTTAGTCTTAATTGATTAATATCTCGAATATCAAATTAACGATTAGCCGAAAACGCAGAAATGAACTGATTTTTCAACGATAATTAATATCAATGATTTTTCGAGTGCCATGTCAAAACGAATGTCTGCTCAACGTTGGATTTTTATCATCGAAATGCTCAGGCTTCAAGAGCGAAAGCCTCGATTCTCTTCGAGCTTCGAGCGCACATTTATTATATCGATATGATATAAATGGGTTGAAGTCAGATCTAAGGAAGCCAAGAGCAAAGGGGGGCAGGATAGAGTAAGGCAGGCAGGCAGGCAGGCAGGCAGGCAGTAGCTGCTCTTGGCGACCATCACCAAGTCAAATCGTCCTCGTCGTCGTTCGTTCGGTCTTTCGTTCGTTGTTGTCGTCGTCGTCTCTCGCAACGCGCCAGCGAATAATCTTAAATTCAAATTAAGAACGAGTCTACAAATTTAAACAATAAACGATCAGATTCTCGGTGATTCAAATTTAGACGGCGATCCGGACAATGGGACGAAGGATCGACCGTAAGAAAGAAAAAGAAAGAGTCAGAGAGAGAGAGAAAGAGAAAGGAGAGGCTATCTTTGTAGGTCTCGCGTTCGCGAGATCGTCATTCTGTCAGAGGCCACTTATGTGCTCGAGACTCTCCGTCGCGACTCGTCACTCTCTCTCGAATTCCAATTTTGTATTATCTCGAGCGTACTTATAGTACAAGAGCGAACACATACGTTCAAAATGTAAAGGATCAAAAAAGTCCTGAAATGTCATGTGTCCTTGCAGCCTGTCAAAGTGTCGGATCAACAAGAATCGACTTTTTCAAATTCCAGAAGAAATTTCCATGACTTTTGACTAAATTTCGTTAATAATTACATTCGCTCTATTTTTCGGCATATGGGAGAAGATTTGAGAGCGAGATGAAGAAAAATCTCGACCAATCAATATTCTAAAGCAGCAATTTCGTACGTAAAAGTTTCGAAATGTTTAGGAATTTGTCGCTCATTAGACATGGCCGTGTTGGTAATAAACTTCATGATTGAAAATCTGCAAAAATCTACAAAAAAAATGGGGCCCATACTTTGTTCGTACACTGGAAGATTTTTATTTAATTTCTGCGCCATGAGAAAACAAAAATAGAGAAAAAAAACGAATCGGGCGTCCAAACATCAAATCTGTCTAGGCAACTGGAAGGTGAGGCTGTTTCCATAGGCAGATTGGAAGTTTACGACACGAGAGATTGTTCGTGGGCAGAGAAGTTGAGAGGGACCGAAGCAGGGAAAGGGTTGAGTGCAGGAAGGAAGGAGATAGAGAATAGAAAAAAGCACGTGTGTGCTACTGTCTTGGTTTTGGCTAAATATAGGCGAGACAAGAATCGATCGAACGTCAGATCGAATCTCGTTGGTTGAATCAAATTTGGCAAACTAAAGGAGCGAGATAAACTTGAAGAGCAGGAGGGAGAAAGACAGAGAGAGGTGAGAGTGGAGACTTCGGTTTGGTCAGAAAGGAAGAAGAATAATAGGAGGGACGAATTTGCGGATGCAGGCAAAGCTAGAACATGCGTTCCTAAGAGAAAAAGAAAGAGAGGGTTAAAAAAAAAGTGGAAGATCGCGAGAGAACAGTTGCGCTACGTGCGTGCGTGGAACATTAGCATGCGGGAGGGCGAAGGGCCTCAGGTCCGCTGTAGACCATCAGAAATAAAAGAAGGGGGTGGTTCGAAGTACGGCGAGAGAGATTGTTAGTGATCAAAGGACCGTGACCCAAACTGCTCAACATGTAAAGTGATGCGAGTTAAGCCCTTTTGTTTCCAAAAATACGATAGTATGTATATTTATACCCGAGGGTACGAGGGCAGGAAGAGGGAGAAGAACCCAAAGCTGGTCTCCTCTCATTCAGGGCTGAATCCTTTTTGGCTATGCGTAGAAACTGGAGAGGACGATCTCTCGTTTGGCCAAAGATCGTCGCAAAAAGCCGCCGTGCAAAAAAGTCTTTTTCAAAGTTGCTTTGTGTGCTAAGCAGCCAGAAACAGTCTTTTTCTTTCTCGCTCTTTCTTTTTTTCATCTCTTTCCACTTTTTATCCGCTCTTCTTGATCTTCTTCCACGCGTTATGTTTACTCCTGCGATCGCAACAGGAGCGAACAGACGGTGAAAGCCGAAATCACATGCGGAAGGGCGCGAGTCGTGTTATTATAAAACCACGAATTCGAGATCGAGAATAAGGATGAAACGAGCTCGAAGGAAAAAAGTAACGCGACGAATAATATGAGGCAAGAGTAGGAAGAAGCAACGAGAAATCTCCTTCCTTTCCTTTATACAGTTTCCTTTACTTTTCCGTCGCTCTAATGCGAAAATTTGGAATGACAAATTAAAAAAAAAAAAAAGAAAAAAGTATAACTGTGATTAGAAAGATTCGAGGGAGAGCAGAGAAGATCGCCAACAAGTTTTGCAGAATCTCGTCCTGCCGAAGTAATCCGTAGTTGCGAGGAGACCGGCGAGAGCTGATCGCGCCTTGTGAGATTCGCTCCTTGAAAGGAAAGCCCATGCACCGGGCGGACCAAAGTGAAGGAAACTACGGTCGCACGAAGCGGCAAGAGAACGAAGCGCGCACGGTTTCTCGCGGCATTTTCTCTCTCTCGCTCTCCGGACGACGAGTAAAAGAGGAATGACTATAGACACACACGTATATACCTGTACGTGAGAGAGATCCTCGCGCTAGACAACCGGCGCCATTTAAAGTGGATCATTTGAATTCACGCCGCGTGTGTGTCCCCGAGACGCTACTTCTCCTATTCGAGTATCTCTCCCTCCCCCCATGGCCCCGACTACTTATCCTGTTTCTTCGTCGTAGATCCGTCTATCCAAAAACCGCTCAGCCAAAACTGCCGACGTTTCACCCTCTCGAGCACATTAAAATATACAGTCCCTAAATTTCAGTCTTCGTGCTTTCTAAAATAAATACAATATCATAAAAAACTGAATCCTTGCAATGTCATTGCCGAATTGTTTTAAAATCGTTCCTCGTAGACCGAAATAAGCACGTTCGAAAAATTACTTTATCATTTTCATTGATTATCATGGATTCTTAATTAAATCAAATACAAAAACCTTTTTCAGTGACAAAGAAAGAAATTTTAAGGTATAACTATCGCAGAATGGGTTGATTTAGGATTTTCTTGAAATTTAGTGTAAATATTCTTGACATTAAAACGAACAACTTTCCTATGAGACGAAACATTTTCTGCCGTCTAGAATTTGAGATATTTCATTTCCAATTTTATATTTTTCCCATCTAAACGCATGTAAATTGAAGTGACGTTTCGTTAAAAAAGTTGCAAGAAAAAACAAAAGAAACGCGACTTCAATTTACATGCGTTTAGATGGGAAAAATATAAAATTGGAAATGAAATATCTCAAATTCTAGACGGCAGAAAATGTTTCGTCTCATAGGAAAGTTGTTCGTTTTAATGTCAAGAATATTTACACTAAATTTCAAGAAAATCCTAAATCAACTCATTCTGCGATAGTTATACCTTAACGAGTTACTGTGAATAATACTACCAGCACTCGTTGCAGTGTAAAACTGCAATTCTCCTCTCGTAAATATGTTAACGAAAAATGTACTTTTTAGTGCAACAGACGCGAGAGATACGTGTGGAAGAATAAAAAAAATGAGGGAATAAATTGTATATATTACACACACCGAATGCCCAAATTAACGATGAGTTTGTCGATAAAGCGAGAATACGGTGTCTAACTACGAGAAAAAGGGAGAATGAGAGGAAGATTGTTGGGGTGGAGTCGCGCGCGGCACTTGCGCGTCCGCGTGGTCCTCCGTTTGCTCTCGTGGTGGTCATCGGGCTTACGAATCGGGAACGAGGAGAAAAAGGAGAGAGAAGAAGAATGGTGGCCGCGCAGGCTTTTCTCCCGCGTACTCACTCATTTATTATGCATACCCAGATACGTGTTGGAGATATTGTTGCACGTTGCAAAAAGAAAAACGAGCTCAAAGATGTATGTTCGGTATGTATAAACGCCGAGCTGTACGTGTTACTGTACCAAATTATTGAGGCCCGAACGGTTTGCGCCTTTGCGGTATCAGCGATCGTAGCAGAGAGAATAACACTCCAAAGTTATTCCGAACTTTTCAATCCCATAAATCATCCATCGAAACTTTCTTCAAATTGGTTGGATATCAATTAAGAAAACTTTTCGGTGTAAAATTTCGTAAAAAATAAAAAATGATTTTTCGTCTGCCTTTCCTTCCCGATTACTTTGTGCTTTTCATCAAATTCGCGATTTTCAGGTTCGTCCCGCGTGGAGGAAATCCTGGAAAGAAGAAACTTTGATTTTCTTTTTTTAAATGAAATTTTCATTCGTGTGGCGACGAAATGCAGGCGCGAGCGGGTGGCTACGTGGCGGCTTTCGTTTGTTAGAGATGCCTCTTACTCGTGCATGCAAAAAGCTACATATGCAAGAGTGAGGTGAGGAGAGCTCGTCTCGGAGTTCCTAATCGGACAATGCGATCTCGCAAGTGAGATAAAGAAGGCGGCGATAAAAAGGGGCCCTAGCGGTGTGTGTTGGGCGTGTGGACGAAGAACAAAAAAGCGTAGAGCTGTTTAGTGCCGTTCGCGTGAGAGCAGAGAAGATTCTGGACAGAACGAGGGTAAAATCACGTTCCGCTCTTTGGAGACTTTGCTTATGAGAAGAAAACTAGAATGGAAGTGAATAGGAGCATAGGAAGAAGAGAGATCGAGGAAAAAAAAGAGGAAAGAATGGAAAGACGAGAGAAAATTTTGGTAAAACGGACCAGAAACGGTCGTCATCCGTTTCCAGCGAGATGTCGTTAGTTTTCGCATTAAAACGAAGCAACAGAACAAATCTCTGGGTTCTCCAGTTTACCCGTTCCTTCCTCTACTCCGTGTCCGTCGTCTCTCTCCCTATTATTTTTCCTTTGTTGACTATAGCAGCTGCAATTAAGATAACATAATGTATAAAATGGACGAGAGACGATCTACTCGGGGATCGTGCTCGTGCGGGCACATTCATGTAAACGAGTTGTATACTTTTAACGCACAGCCATAACGGGGCAACGGGAGGAAAGACCTGAATGAGATAGAATGTACGAGCACAACACGGGAGAGGATTTGAATGAGAAAGACGTGAAGGCATGTAGCTCGTTTCGTTCGAATCAGCGCCCACTCAAATCTTCAACAAGAGTCAGGAGGTTCTGCTTCGAGACTTCTCCGAATGAGTGGCCGCGTTGAAGGTCGAGTTTGTACACTCTGTAATTAGCTAATTTTGAACTTGAGGAATTTTGCTCATTCTGTACGAAAACGATATTTGGTGAGTCGCTCGATCTCATTCTTTTCTTCCCCCGAACAGAAAGTGAAAACTTCCGGCATGAAAATAAAATTAGAGTCATTCCATGGAAGAAGCAGGCAAGCAGTTAATTTCTGGACCTTGCACGATTCTTTTCGACGCGTTTCTTACGCGGTATTTATTCCGAAAATCTCAGCTGACGTTGAGTACACCTCGTCTTGTCAAATTGTTATTTTTCTCATTTTTTTCTCCTCCTACCCTTTCCGCTCTCAGACAGTCGACCTTTATTCTTCTTAGATCTTTTGTCTCTCGTTTTATGCGCCTGTGGTCAAAACGAACTATAAAGAGCAACGGTGGCTTTAGAGGCAAACGAAACGTGATGTTCTGCCTCGTTTTCTGTCGAGATGCTTCTTTTTCTTGTAAGATATTCCAAAGGAGTGGGATAAGTAGAAGTAGTAGTCATCATACTCAAGTGTGTATGTGAGATTGCGAACTTTGATCTTTTCTACGAGGGAGAATGAATTAAAAATGAAAATCAACAACAAGATGTGGAGAAATGGCTGACGCGAATGTTGACGCACAAGAAAAATAATTTATCGAATAAAATTCCAAGCTCTTTCCTATTTTCATATTTTGCAGCAATAGCACGTCAAAAAAATCGCTAAAAAAAGAGAAAAAACTAAAAATTAAAAGAAAACAAACAAATGGCTCTTGTTTTTGAATCGTACAAAAGAAAATGAAGTTTCAAAAGAAAGAATTAGATGCAGGTATACTGGCCCCGAGGCGACTCTTCGATCGACCATTATTTCAATTTGAACAATGGATCCTGTGGATGAATAAAGAAAGAAAGAGACGAAGAGTGGGAAAGAGATATAAATAAATGAAAATAAATTAATGATAAAAAATGAGAGCGTGACTGTTTCGTGTCTCGGTACTGTTTAAATTATAAATTCAAACAAAGGTTGATTGACTATTCATGTAGATTGAGGAACGTCCCGACGTTCGTGATTAATGATCCTCGAATTTTTCGATTGTATAAATAAATAAGAAATTCCGTCGCGGGCTTTAGATAATGCTTCGTACAGTAGTTTGTTGAGCATAAAAGTTTATAAATATGTATTGATGTATGCGATCGTATGTTTATCCATTAAATTCATTGAAACGCATAGGATTCGTGGTGGAGGTGCAAAAAGGTCGAGAATTCTTTGAAGAATTTCATCGTCCTATCGCCCGCAACCCTCCAAGTGTCTGGCGCATAAATTATGCACCCCATTGCTTGCACATAACTTTGGAACATTGTGAACTAAGTGCGTGCCAGAGGGTTGAATTAACAGCACGTACACATCCACCTGTGTCGAGTCATTCGCGAGCGGAGCTAATGAAAAAAAATGAAAGGAACAAGACGAAGAGTGAACCGGAAGTTGGAGATTTGTAAAAGAACTTGTTCGCGGGCGCGCGATTCAACATAATGAGTTGGCTTACCACGCGTCGATATAATTTATGGAGTTGTCTTTTGTTGAGGGCTTTCCGTAGTCGTATATGAGGGATGCTCAGACACTGAGAATCACGAGATTTCTGAATTTCCATAAAGATGAAAAATCCTCGATAGAAAAATGTTATTTCTGTGATTTTTGTTGAGCGGAAAATTGTGTAGAAATCGAGACATCGTCACAATGAAAACTCTTGGAAGGCTGTAGAATTGAAAAAACGTTTTTCAAAGAACCAAAGCAAAGGTTAAGATCGCACGAGTTCATCTCGACTGCATGCGAACAGAAACCGAGTTGCGGCAAAATGAAAATTCACGTATATACGTTACAGATACTTGTGTAGTTGTGTATATAGAAAAGAGAAAGAATTCGTGTAGCAGCCGACGCCCAATGTCGTGATGCGTATATAGTAACTGAGAGATAGCGATCGGTCTTTTGTTTCCATTTCATCCCTCCTCGCACCTCGTGGCTTTTGCTCGACCATTCTCTCTTCGCATTATTCTTATTCTCGTTTAACTGCTGCTGCTGGTGTTCTTGGCACTATGTACGTGTATAAATTTATTTTCATTGCTTTCGTTAATCGATTCTGTAAGATGCGTTCCGAGTCTCTTATATGCTAATGACCGATTACAAGCTATTAAGCAATATAAATAAATAAATTAAAACACATACGCGTAATGCAAATGTCGTGAAATACGTGTCGGTATGTAAATGTCCTGAAACTTTCTTACAGGCAACATTTTTCACCGCCTGACTGGAGAAGAATGTAACGTGACATTGTCACGATGCTTCGAGCTGTCATCTAATTGTCCGGAAGTTGTGCCTCTGCCTCGAGGCATTAATACATTTGAGTTTGGCCGTACGAATTGGTGCTCAAAGAAAAATGCATCGCGACATTTGGGCAGCGAGAGAATTACACTGGCAGCAGCTAAATGCGAGTGATTATAAGGGCGACGCGAGGTTTGCGGCGAAAGGAACGAATTTACGAGGCACGTTCATCCGCGTTTTGTGGGCTATTCAAATTTGTAGATTGATTAAGCAGCTATGACAAGTTTGAACACCTGTATTCTGAAGCTGGAAATTTGTAACTTGGAATCGAATGAAAAAGAATGCGACGAATAATTAAAAATGATATTCAGAAAATGAAAATTTCTTTTTTTAATTTCGAAGCCAAAAATTTGAGTTATTTTGACGGTGAGCCCGAGTTTTCGAGTAGTTTTTTAGTTCCAGGAATGGTATAAATTAATTTATAAAAATGGTTATGTCGTGAGGCAGTGAGACGAAGGATAAAGGGACGAGGGCACAGATCCCTCTTCCACGAACTTGAGCAACACGCTTGGGGATTCTCATACGCCAGTATCTTTTTCCTCTCTCCGTCTTTCTTCTGCTTTTTTTCGTTTTTTTTTTTATTTTTTCTACGGTGTTTTAGCTTCAGCTTCTGCTGATTCCGTTGTCTCGCATTTGGCGATGTGGGCCACCTTCTGAGCGCCATAGCGAAAGAGTGTTATACTATATCCTCCTACGTACGCAACGACTCTGTCGCTCTCTCCGTTGCTCTTTAACTCTTCGCTTTACGAGGTAAATATAAAGTCTCTTTTTTTCCGTGTCTAGTGTTTCTCCGCGGACAGACGCACCCGCGAGATTAGATCTTAGCTATATACGAGATTCTCGTATTACCACCGAAAGAAAGAGAGAGAGAGAGAGAGAGAGAAGAGCGCTGCCACTTTTGTCTCTCGTGTGTATCCTTTTTCCCTCGATTTTCGTTTTTTTTTCTCTTTTCATCATTATGTACACATTTTTTTTTTATTCCCGTGTATTTTTTTATGACTCGTGTGTACTCGGCTCCCGTTTTACTCGGCGCGAATGGGAACCTGTGATATACAAATGTCTCGTCCCGTCCGAACCTCATCGCAGGAGCTTCCTATTTTCTGGGCAAATGAAACGGACCCGCTCACCAAAGTTTCTCTTTCTCTCTCTTCGCCTTGCTCGTTACTATATATATATATATACTTTTCGTATACTTCTGTTGGATTGCACGCGCATGTGCATTCCCGTGTACCTGAAAATGTGCGAGGACACGTTTTATCAAAACTTCTCGAGTTGTTATCAGGGCTTACGATTATTACAAGCCATTATCATTATACGAGAACTCATCCTCAGTCCTTGGTTTTCATCTCCAACTTGGAACGTAATTCGTAATGAAGCTCGAGAAAATACAGAGACGTAGAGAGCAGAGCCTCTGATGCTTCGCTCCTAACCTTTTATCTGATAATCTTAATTTTTATCTTGGATTCCTGTGAGTGCACCTCGCGGTTTCCTCCCGGAATCGTGTATAATGTTACGTGCTGAGGTCGACTCTCTCCTTCTGGTTCATTTCTTATTTGTTTTTTTTTTTCCGGCATTGTCTATGGCGAAAACCACAAAAGAAAATACACGCTGTACGCGCACGAGAGTCATTCGATTAAAATTACACGAAAAAAGGTAGTCTAGCGTCGAATTTTCAAACGCGTCCCTTTGCCTGGCGGAGCATTTGCATATTTCTCATGAATTTTCTTCTCGCTCATTCTCCCATTCCGTTTTTTTTCAATTTTCGAGAAAAATAAATCAAGTTACTGAGAAAAAAAATGTTAACATCTGAAGACGATTCATCGCGTAGTTTGGCGAGGGGTTAGAAGCGAATAAAAGAACGTCGCGGTGCGCGGGAAGGAAGTTAAAGAGAGCGTGCATCGGAATTCCATAACGCACGCCATGGGGCCTTAGCATATATACGTGTACGTTGGTGAGCGACGATTTTTCATTTATCCATACTTCCTCGAGGGGGTGAAGCTAAAGGGAACGAGGGAGAATTTCTGCTTTCTCTTTCAATCTGTGTTTCTTTATATCTCTTACATCCATCCCGGTATTTGCGGGAGAGGGTGGGAGCAAGATATTTCGAAGGTAAATAATAACAATGGAGGGATCCATACACGGGGGTGGCCCGTCGGATAGTTTATTAGCGCTCGCGAGACAATGGAGGTCGGGACCCGAAAAGAATGAGAGGAAGATGCGGTTGGAAAAGGAGAAGATAGAAGAGAAGAGAGCCCCGTGTGCTACTCGCTCTTGCGAGATCGTTTTCTGCTTGGTGCGACCAGCGTGTGCGCGATCTTTTGGTAAAAAGAGAAAGAGAGAGAGAGAGAGAAATGAAGTAACGTAAAAGCGAAAAAAGTAAAAAGGGAGGAACAGCAGCAGCGCACAACTCGACAGGCATCGACGGTCGGTTCCCCTCGAAGAAGAAGAAGAAGAAGAGGAATAAGCAACAGTCGAAAGAGAAAGATTCGGTAGTAGCAACGCAGAAACGAAATGACGAAGAAAAAAATGAATAAAAAAGAAACAACAAAAAAATAGGGTTCGAGTCCATATTTAAGTATGAGCCGACGCTGCCGCCTCCGAATTTATGCCTGGCGACAAATATTTCAAAATCATTCCCCTCCATATATCGTATCGACGAGCGAGACCCTTGGGAGCTTTCGCCACTGTGCGGATTTTGGGCAACAATAATAATCATAACAATAGCAATAACGTTAGGCACGAAAAGAAAAGAGACAAGAAATGTTAAAAGCCACTCGGAGTAAATCTTAGTGAATTTTTGTTTCCAGGTTATCGAAACTTTAATACAGAATTGAAAGTGGAGCGGTGACCACGTTTGTTCGTGGAAGGGTAGGCGGCAAGAGTATAGAGGATAGATCGTCGAGACGCAGATTCCGACGCCAGATAAAGCGGAGCGAGAAAGATCAGCACAGCGATACGCTGCAGTCGGGAGAATGAGAGAAAGAGAGAAAGAGGGAGAGGATTTTCGCTGATCCGCGAATTAGATGCGCGAGAGATGCCGATGGCCATAAGATATATGGAGATTTGATTAATTCTTCCTTTTGCCATTCAGGTCAATTTGAATAGACAAATACTCTTTTTTTTTCTTTCTATTCGATCGTTTTTATTTTTCACGACAACTACTATTTCTATGCAATCAATTTATCCCTCTGGAGGCGGAGAATTATAATAATCCTGAATCATAATGACGGGATGAGGGGGGAAACAATTTTTTATAATTAAAGCAGTTGCGGTTTCAAAGTTTTATTCGACTCGAGTAAAAGTTAATTGAGGAGCCAATTGACTGTAATTACGTGTGCCAAACAAATTCGAGAAGAGAATAAACTTTGAATTTTTTCGTTCGAACGAACCGGAAGTGCCGCAGAGCAGAAAGATGGAGAGCGAGAGAGAATCGAGAAACCGAGAGGCGATCGGTATCCCGGCTGGTGAGATCGTGAATTTCATCATGGCGCTACGAGGCAGAGCGATTCCGGTCTCGATTCACCTTCCCTCTCCCTCTAGCTCTCCCTCTCTTGTCAGCTTCCTCTTTGAATGCTGTCCTCGCACTCACCCCTCGATTCAGGACTTAATTTCCATCGTAGCCCCTGCGAGATATTAGAGCCAGAGCGTGTGACGTCATATGTATGCAAATTCGTAGCCCGAGCCGCGGTTGCCTGTCTGCCTCTGCGGTTCCATCACTATACCTTATTCCTCCATGTATATAATATACTCTGGAAATCAACATATGCATATATAGATATATGTATTGATAATGTACATATATAGCGACCGAGAAGGAGATCCGTTCTCGCTTCCGTCTGAGCGCCCATCAACTACTAGCTTTCGGTATCCGTTTGCGAATCATTCGACCAAAGAGAGAGAGAGAGAGAGTTCAATCTATACGCGCTCGGTTCCACTTCAAATTTGGCTCCGTTTTCGGAAGCAGTATTATCGAATCTAAAAAGGTCACGAGAATGCACGATAATGAAGAAATAACTTAAGGAAACTTTGTGATTAGACAAATCGTTAAAATTTCAACGTAATTCCGTTGTCGAAAATATTCTCGATGTATGAAAGCTGGCGAGGATTCGATGCCTAAGAATATTCAGCCTCGACGCGGGTTCAGCCAATATCCCTTAATGCTAAGGAAACGCGAAGGAAAACTTTTCAACACATATAGACCCGACATGATGGTGAAGAAAGATATCCTTCAAGATTTGAAATCTACGTGACGACCGCGATTGAAGCCGTACACATCTGGATGTAAAAATAAGCATAAGTAAGGGGATGGCGTTGACCGAATGAAAGTAAGAGAGAGGGTGTGAGAAAGCTGAGTCCAAATTGAGGACAGAAAGGAGAAGGTAAAGAAAGCGAGTGAGTGTGAGGTTGAGAAAGAGAAGGATGAGGTTGTGGTCAGCTTCGAAGAGGGATGATCCTCGATGTGTATATATATAGGAATAGGAACGTGATTTGCGGTCCGGGACTGGCGTTTCTCAGATTTGAATTTATCTTATCCGTGGACGAGGTGAATTCAGCCCCCCTATATACCTCGCCAACTTTCCAACGTCTCCTGTCGGTTCTCTCCCTCTTGGTGACCCTGGTTGATCGAGACGATACGCGTCCTCGATCGGTCGTTCTCGCTCGCTCTTCCACCACCATTCGTGTTATCCTTTCAATGCCGTTATATGCACAAAGCTTTTGGCGTTCACCATCGTTTCTAGTTCCTGCGAATTCCCCTCCTCCCTTGTCTCTTTCTCTTTCTCGCGAGAGGTGGCGAGAGGGATGTTCGTTGCTGGCTTTTGAGTGTGTGAAGACGCGAGTATTCGAATTGTGTAGAATGAGGGAGATTTACTCGCCCA
Organism: Hyposoter didymator; assembly: GCA_037952995.1. Classification (NCBI taxonomy): domain Eukaryota; kingdom Metazoa; phylum Arthropoda; class Insecta; order Hymenoptera; family Ichneumonidae; genus Hyposoter; species Hyposoter didymator. Next base: position 9,982,281 of record JBAJMU010000009.1, on the reverse strand, counting down.
AAGATCTTGTCGGTTTTCGTCTGGTNTCTTCCACCACCATTCGTGTTATCCTTTCAATGCCGTTATATGCACAAAGCTTTTGGCGTTCACCATCGTTTCTAGTTCCTGCGAATTCCCCTCCTCCCTTGTCTCTTTCTCTTTCTCGCGAGAGGTGGCGAGAGGGATGTTCGTTGCTGGCTTTTGAGTGTGTGAAGCCGCGAGTATTCGAATTGTGTAGAATGAGGGAGATTTACTCGCCCAAAGATCTTGTCGGTTTCCGTCTGGTCAGACGAATCGGGGGCGGAAAAGAGGGGGGAAGAAAGAAAGGAAGGAAGGAAATCAAGAACGAGACATTCTGGTCCTTCCGGTAGAGAGTACGAAGAGAATCCGAGTAAAGGATCAACGAAATGAGAGAGAAACGCGAACAAGAAAAGAGAAAAAATAGACAAGAAAGCTTGAGTCCGATGGAAACGAGGATTACAACCCGGCAGGACCAGTACATGCAGATGATCCTTACTGCCCCGATGGTAGAAAATCCACCCCCTGAGACCATCCCTACCTCGCAGTGTTCCTCTTCCTCAACATGTGTACTCGCACCTATGAATCCTCCGAGAAAGTCGGAAATGACTCGCGCGCGTTCGCTCGAGTCTGAAGAAAATATCGATTTCCTTCGTAGCCCAGTGCGATGCGGACGGTTGGCCATACGTCTTCGTAAAACGCAAAAATTTCAACGAACTAATTGGTCGTCTAATTATAGAAAAATTATAATGGAAAAAAAAACTTTGTGACAATTCGTAATTCCGAAACAAAACGAGGCCTAACGAGTAACGAGATATTGTACAACGATTGGGTCGATTAAACGAATTACATGCGTGATAATCGAGCGCGATAACCTCCCGCGCGCGAGCAGCAAGGGTTGTGAGAATAAATAAACATAACAAGAGAGATGAGAAAGAGAAACGATGTTGCGATGGCGTTATATGAATGATAATTAGGCAGCAGCTATGAAAGAGGTTTAATTGGCCCAGCGGCAGCAGGGCACCCACGCATAAACTAACCCCTTTTATCACAACTGGTTCATTGCTGCTCACACGATCATAACGACAGAAGAAACGTGCGATGATGGATGGCCGGGGAAAGAGAGAAATCGCGAAAGAGAAACGCTCCGGGGCAAAGAACGTAAAACCCTTTGACTCCGTGACTTACTCCCTGCTCTTGCTCCCTCTATTGCTCTTGATGAAGACAAAGTAAGGAGGTCGATTGAACACAAGGGTGATTTCATTTCTATCATCCCTGCTACTCCGTTCCTCTCTATTTCGCTACAAAATAACGATACGCGATCGGATATTATTAGCATTGTTAACCGACCAAGCAAGCTCTCGCTATGTTCACATCATCCATCCTACCCTTTGCCTGCTTCCACCCTTTTAGTATCATCTCACCGCCCTCCCGCAGCAATACGGTGCAGGGTAGATTCCGTAACGCGATCCAGACCCCTTGACGGCGCGTGCATCGGCAATCAACCCTTTCACGTTCGACGACAGCCTCGAGGCATCTCCATCGTCGTTTCAACTCGACGATAATCATTCGTACAACGGTTCTTAATTTTTGTACAAACGATCACTGATCGCCGTCGCTTTTTTTTCTTTTTTTTTTTTTGTTAGGAATTTCATGCATGCAATCAAACGCAAATGAATCTTTTCGTGGCCGTTGGAAAATTCAATGCGTGGAAAAGCTTGTGTGTGGCATAACGAAAAAACAGGTAGGATCTGGAAGTTGGGATGCTGGAACTCTTTCCAGCGCGTTCTGGTCAAGGGATGTGGCAGAGAAACGGTTTGGGTTACGGTCGAGTTGAATAAGAAGCCCAAGAGCCATGGACGCTGGGAAAAAGCTCACGTATGTCAAGGAAGAGACGACATCGAGGTAAAAAGCTCGAGAACGAAGAAGAATTATATACATATATATGTATTCGAACATATCTATAAAAAGGTATACAGATATGCAGAGACGGTAAGGAAAGAATTCGCTGGGAAGCGCGTAGCCCAGGATGGGGCTGCTGAGATGACGAGTCTCGGGTTGACATTTCATTCCCGACGTACTCCCGTACTATGCATACTAACTAGGCCTCTCGCTATAGATACAAGCTTTTCTCTATCTCTACCCTCAATCTTCCTCCCTGTTTCCTCTCTCTTCCTCTCCGTCTCTCTCGCTCTTGCGAGCCTCTTTGAATTCGTTCTTTCCTGCAAGCAGCGTCGATCCTCCGGGGGAATGAAGAAAGCAACCGGCTCGAAAAGATGACGATGATGATAGGATACGAGTGGGTAAATCGCGAGGGTGGCCAAATAAAAAAATTGACACACAGAAATACGTGATGGGAGCAATGAGAGAAAACAGGAAGAGCACGAGCTGAGACTGAGTGTTTTCATGCATAGCGTTGGGTTCAGATCGACATTGTGAGTCTATTCGTTAGGCCACGGACAAATATGTATTGTTAATTGGAATTCGTGCTTCATTTTAATGTTGTGAAGTATGAACACGTTGGAATAATTTTGCAATCGCGATATATTATTGACATTTATTCATGCGACGTGGTTCCTTTCAATAGCTCTTGAGAAAATACTACGTTTTCAGTTTCGTTTAATACGGCGCAAATGAGTTTCTGATTAGAAAGACTTGAAGGGAAAAAATGTGTAAAACACAGGTAGACAAATGAGATAGAAAAATGTGATGATTGTATAAGTTGGCACTGACAGTCACGAGATAAAGGTTCATCGCATCCCTTCCCCGTTGGGGCGCGCTTCAAGCTCGAGAGTATGGAGGGTTGCATAGCACAGTGGGCAAGAGTATCTCGCTCTGTCTCTCTCTCTCTCTCTCTCGTTTCTACAACTATGTTTAAACGGTTTCCTATTACCCTTGGCAGCTATCAGCCACGCTAGATCAAACCCATTATTTTTGGTCTAGGCTTGTTTTTCTCCGAGTCTTCTTTCCTCTTGCGTCTTTCCATTTTGCTCCAAGGGTTCGGCAGGACACACAATCACAAAATTCTCAAACCCTCGACGCCTTGAAGAAGGACAGAAGGAAAGGGGGTAAATCTGAGGAGCTTTGCCTTCAGACTTTCATCCCTCGTAGTCTACGATGTTGGTAGGGAAGCAGGATAGACGAAGAAAAAGAAAATGAGAGAACATTTTTATTTGCTTTTATTCCGGTGTAATTGTTGGGGCCAGTCACCACTATCGCCACTATCAAGTGAGATGGAGCGATCTCGAGCGAATGTAAGAGTGGGAAAGGGAGGAACAGAGAGAGAGAGGGAGAGACAGAGAGCCGACAAGGTTTAACCATCCACTTCGCGAATGTTACCGTGCCACGCGACCCTTTCATGGGAACTCTCCGTGAAGCTCTCTCACTAGTTTGTATATATACACGTGTATCAAGTTTTAGCTGGCAAAAGGACGTAAATTTTGTGATTTACCAGCAAATCTGACGTAAGTTAGGTTCTTTAGTTTCATAGCGATTGATATATTTGTATGTCTGTATAGATATGAAAGACAAAGTTCAAGTTGCAGTGTTTTTATTTAAACCTTTCTAGGAGCCTCTCTTTGCTCCCTTTTTTCTTTATCATGTTCAATGAGACACGAATAATATACATGTATAAATGTGTATAAATAGCGGCGTCCCGTCACGTTTCGTAGGAAAGAAACGAGACACAGAACATAGAATCTTCGCGTGCTCGGCAGTAACTATACATCGATTATATGTACAGACATATTTATAATATTGGCTCTCACCGCACCCTCCCCCTACAACTAACCCCTCGACTCGTCCTGTCCTCGAAAGAGACCACAATTATCCTCATTTCTCTTATGATAAATAGAAGTCACTTCCGCCAACTTGTTCAGCTGTTTGCGAGCGTTTGAGCAGTCGTGTCATTAATTAATTCCACGGGCTCGCGGTTTACCGTCGTCTATTTATATCAAGTTTGCATAATAACTGTCTTTGTACACTGCGAGATTTAATAATGTGCAGTTGAATATGCAGGAACAAAAAAATTAATCGGTTCGAATCCGTGAAACGATGCTCGAATCTCAAAATTAAAAAAACCCACAAACATTTACTGGCAAAAGCCATTTTTTCTGTAATATCAGAGAATTTACAATTTTCATATTCTCATGCGAATGACTAGAAATTGAGAAAAAGCAGCCGGAGCTGAGATTCCGTTTCTCTCGCGCGGCTCTTTCGGAAAAATTGCCTCATAACTGAAAATTCATCGTGTGTATATGAAAAAACGTAAACGTACGTGAATTGTACGCAAAGAAAAAATTGAGGTCCATCTTCCCAGTCCCGGAGAAGGAGTCATCGACGAATTCTCGAGTCGACTTGCTCGGAACGTTACAATACACCGAATGGGAGCTGCAATCTAATAAAGAAAGTGATGTACAAGAGGCTATTAGTTTCATGGTTCACGAGTGAGAAAGAGCTTCCTGCAGAACTGAATTCCCTCATAGTACGGGAGAGTACGAAGGTGAGGGTGAAGGAGAGAGGGCTGCTCGTTTACGATTTCTCTCAGTGCTACGAGCAGGATCGAAATATATATATATATATATAGATTGAGTGTGGAACTGCGCCCGAATGCAAATTGCGAAGCTCGCGGACCATTTCACCGCGACGCCCTTTTGGTCGCTGGTCCATCTATTCGCGTCGTCCATGTAACAACTATACATATCTAAAATCTATACAGGCGCGCATGGACACACTGACGTAAATACATATACGCGTATGAATTTATATCCAAATGAACATGACTCGAAAAGCATAGGAATATATATATGAAGTGATGGTGCGGCGAAGGCTCGCGAGAGAATCGAAACGTGCGACTGGCCGTTGGAACGGGGAAAGGCTAAATCCGCGATGTTGGATGGTTATATGGTCCGTGGACGAATATACATGGATACACAGATATACTGGCAAGAGAGAGAGAGCGAGAGAGAGAAAGGAGCGTTAGAGGGAGGCTACGAGTTTAATTATCGGGTTAAACGTAGCGAGGGCTGATTCTGATGAGAGTTCCGGATTCAAATGTGTCGCTCGTCCACTCGAGCGAGCGCTCTACGGGCCGTGCTCTCCATCTCCTCTTCTCTCTCTCTCTCTCTCATCGGTGAATTATTTTATCCTTAGCATATCTCACTCGCACTCTCATTCACTCTGGAAGCTGTTTCGACGCTCTGGGTATTCTCTGTGCGATGCCTCATACCCTTTCCCGACTATCATTCCGTCTCTCTCAATCTCTGGTTGTTCTCTCTACGTGACTGTCACCACGACTGGCTAGTTAACTAACTAACGGAGTACGCCGACAGTTAGCAGCCGGCCGCGATTCGTGGGGGAGATACGGCACGTACCTCTGTGCTTTCTCTATACATATACATTGTATGTAGATGTTTATAACTATACACGTGTATAGAGTTACATTATATAGCTGGTACGAGACTCATCAACCCCTTCCCAGGCTCTCTCTCACTCTCGATAGACGTTCATATCTGTGTACATGAATCTAACTCTCTTCCTCGATGTTCTACCTCCGAAACACCATGCACAACACCCCCTCGATGACATTGTTCGCACTCGGATTCATATTCAAATTGGCCCCACTGAATTCTCTCAACTCGCAGAGCAGATCCGTTCATAACCCCTGCTCGCTCTCGCTTCGATACTCATTCCCTCTTACTCCGTCGCAGTCACTCTCCGTGTCTCCGACCGACGGATCCCGATTATTGCGATTATTATTGTCGCACCAGACTCAAACTACATGACCCTAAACATAACTCTGCAGCCGCGCGTTCCGCTCGGACTCTCACGCTTTGATTATCACATTGCTACTAATTGTCGTAGCGAGCTTTTTTTATGAAACTTGGCTTTCTGAGTTGCGTTCGAAATTATAAACGTACCGATTTTTCATTTGTTGCGTGCAATAAAACGTTTTACACCTGCGAAGAAGGGAAAAATTCATTTTAAATTCTCCCATTGATTTTGCAGTTATTCTGAATATTTTGCGAACGCAAAAGTATACGAGGATTCAAAGCTCCGTGGATGAGCGAGGGATTAAAAGCGGGATGTGGCAAAGATACTGTCCCGGACCGTCGAATACCGCAGTCTGCCGGAAAATAATAGCCCGGAAAGACGAGGAGGAAGTTTTGGTGTAATAACATTGTATGGAGTGACGGAAATATATAATAATAATAATAAGAGGCAGAAGGAAAAGACGAAGAAGAAAAAGAGGGAGCAGCACGGGCAGCAGGCGACAAGCTGAAAAGCAAGCAAGGATTAATGTACCGAGAATCGTACCAATTAAAAATCCAATTAAAGAAAAGCGTTCGGTTGGTGTTGAAGGAAATACGAGAGGACGAAGATTTAAATGAGCGTCTCTCCGAGGATCGTCGAATCAAAATTATTTCCGGCCGATAAAGCGGGTGTTCATTTGTTAACTGCCACTGGGAGAAGATTTTTTTTAAGCCCCACACCATCTCCGCATTTTCTCGGATCTCTTTCGTGTTTATTTTTTATGCTCCCTCTCTCTCTGTCTTTTTCATTACGCGGTGACTCGACTCGACTGCTATTTATTCCCTTCGTTAATTCACGACACTTACTCCCTCTCTCTTTCCCTTTTTCTCTTGGGGCGTTAGTTTTATCGCTCGTCATTTTTTAAGTGCAAATGGGTTTGTATTTTTTTTCTTTTGCCAAACGCTATCGCTTAGTTCTCTTATTCGGGTGGGATTAAAAAAATTCTGTCGACTACCGAATCTCATCCTGCTCGCGCCTGATCCCCACCCCCCACCCCGGCCTTCGTCACTTTCTTGTGAGGAACCTCCGCGACACCCTTCGTACCAGTCAGCGTTTTTTCTCGCGTCCTTACACCCGAGTCTCACGCCGGAACGAACGCTTTTGTACCTTCTTTTCTCCTTTTTCACGTTTCATCCCCGCGCGTTCACCGCTTTTCATCGTTCTTCTGTGCCCGGAAAAGCGCTCCGATATAATTACGATTCCAACCGTTTCACAGAGTTTTACACGGTTTACATTATTTCTCGAGGAGAACCAACTCTGTCATTTGAATATTTAGAATCTCGACAGAATTCGATCCTCAAAATACGTAAAATCTCGCGAATTAGCTTCATAAACTGAATTTTAATAATAAGAGAAAAGAAACGAGTGAAAAATGAAAGTTTTCACTAGATTCCCATTAAAAAATTGTAATTGATCGTTCAGCATAGGAAAACACGAAAATTTATCTAAAAACGAATCGAACGAAATGCCGCCTCGGAAATATATTTCCTCCGAAAAAACAGATCAAAGAAATATCACAAACTCAAAGTTCCCACTGACAGCTCCATTAAATGAAAATTACGGGGTTCCAGAGGCGGTGCGGAAACGAGTCGAGTGCGTCCTTAATTATTCGAGATCGACCATGAGCTATCGATATCAAGAATTAATACGTCTGCGTGAGTAAGATCGAAAGGAGGTAAATTTCAGAGTCTTGGAACCACACCAAGTTGGTTTAGGTCGCTTTCATAATTATTTATAATCGATATGGGTGGCATAGCGTAAGGTTCGATAAAAACTTGCACGTGGTTTTTCTACGTTTTCGTAAAGGCGCTTTATAGTATGATTTTCGTAATATATCACGTTTAGGTCGAATGAAGAAGGAGCCGCACACGGATAGATAATTGGGGGCGCTTCGAGGGAGACGATTAAGTAGTAATTACCGAAAACAACTCGAACTAACATCAGAAAGAACTTCTTTTCTTTCATTCCCTACTAAACGTGTGTGTGAAATGTACTACGTCGAATATATATATGAATGTATCCTTTCTTCATCCGCATATATCCACATTGTATAACGGATGTTTCGTTCGTCTATACCATCATTAAACAGTATAATTGCTTACGTCCTGTTCTGCCTTTCCCTTTAGCCCCGCATCTGTGTGTCCGTGTGTGTCCCTCTTTCGTTCTATTTCCGTTCTTTCTCATCTACGATTGAGAACGAGAGCGCGAGACAAAGTGTGAGAAAGAGACGAAAGGACACATTGAAAAAGAGAGAGAGAGAAGGATTTTCCGTTTGGGAACTGACGCTCCCATTGCTGTGATATATTCGAGTCTCCGTTGGCGGCTGATACGTTAATTTCTTCTTTTGTACTGTTATCAATTATTTCGTCATTATGAGGAAAAATTGGGGTAATGGAGATAACGAACGAGTGACCGCGAGAATAAAACGAGAGGTTCATCATTAATTCTGACCTGAAATTTGGATCAAATAGTGCAATCAACTTTCAAAAAATCGGGCAACGTTCGAATAAGTAGAAAATTTGTGAGCTCCGCTCTTTTATGCTGCAGGAACGAATAGAAATGCGGAGACGTATTTAAAGTGGCTGCGGAATTGGAAGCTAGCAAGGGAAAAGTAGCGGGAAGGGTGGAGGGGGGACTGGTGCCCAATCGGGTGTGAAAGTTCCTTTGTGATGTGGTGTGGCCCTCCGAGATATTGCGTTGTTTAATTTCGCGCCGGGGCCGAGCACTTCCTTTGTTTCGTACGTTTCAATTTAAATCGTAGCTCGACGATCGCGTCCAACCAAAAGCGAAGCACACAGAGAAATCGACCAATATCCACCTTGAAATACGTATATATAATGCGTAAGGAAAAAACACACATATATACAGGAACGTACTACGTCCAGAGGCTTTCTCTCTTTTTCGGCTCTTTTGGTCCAACATACGATTCCGGTGACGTGTGTAATATATAGAGAGAGAAGCGGATGGGAAAGGAGGAGAAGAGAGCGAGAAAGACGTAGAAATGAAGCGCCGATCCGTTATTAATTAGATTGGCGGTTCTAGCCAAAGAACGCTCGACCGGGCGGGGGAGGGGGGAAGGGGTAAAAGGAGGAACGGAGTTGCGCCAACGCGTGTGGATACACGTATATAGAATCCATAAATACATAGGGTCAGATCGTCGCATTGAAAAGGGCCCGATCCGAATGAGCGAGATCGGATCGCCCAGTTTCTGGAATTTCTCGGTTCAGCGTGCGCCCCCGAACTTCTTCTGTTTCAAGGAGGATCCTTGTTTTCTTGCTTCTTTTTTTTCGTCTCGTTCACGCGGTGAATTAGAAGGAAAAGGTACCATCTCGCGCGGAGAATTAATTGCCGAGGCCGCGGAGTAAAACGAATTCGAGGTAGAAACCGAGAGAGAAATATAGTAAAAGCGTGGGGATTTCGATATCGAACAGACGGCGTGCACGACCAATTTGTTCAAAGCGATCGAAACCGCCGCGCGCGCGGTTACACACGTTTTGTTGGAGCAACTCCGCGATCATGATAGAAAAACGCGTTTCTGTGCACTCCGAGCGTTGGAACAATTAATTATCCATTCGTTATTTTACGAAAAGAAATTTTTCTGTAAATTTTGTGAAAATTTTCACTTTTTATCGTTAAAACGAGTAAATAAAATGAAAAAATCATGTTTCATGAACTTTTATCAGTCTGTCGAGATTCTTCGAGACCGACAGAATCCCAGGCTCTACGAATAAGTCGATGGCAGTGATTTTCTTCAAAGCAGCATCAGGTATAGATCGGTGTGAAAATTTCTACTCGCAGCTCTCTGAGAAATCTGTACATTTTTTTCTCGCTCCAGCTTGGAGACCGATCGAGCAGAATATAGGAATCCACGCAATTATTGGCCTTGCATCCTTGCTGAGATCTACGGCAGGGAAGAGGGCGAGAGTGAAGAGGGATGAGAGAGGGCGAGCAAAAAAGTGATCGCTAATGAAGCGGGACGAGTATTTTTCTTCTTCGTTCTGTTTTCACGACGTCGATCAACAACTGAGTCGCCGTGTGAGTTCCAGGCAATAGATCTTGCGGAATTTTTCTCTCAGCCGCATGGAGCATCCAAGGAGGATGTCGATCGTGCCGGTAAGCACACAAACGTGTAAATCGATGAGCTGACGATGTAGCCCAGTGCTTCAGTAATGCGGTACGAGTTGGCGAATTATTCGAGAAGGAAAAATATGCAAAAATGATGAGAAGAAAATAAACGAAGAAAAAATAACGAAAATTTCGAGAGCCAACAGTTGGAGACCGTGAGCCATAAAAAAAAAAGTTGATCATTATTAAATGCATAAAAAGAGTACGGGGGGCTGTTGAAGAAATTAAATCGAGATCGAATTGAGAAAAAGGTTCACAAGACTGATGCTAAACACGTGTATGCGAGACACGAGGTTAATGTGCGCGCGGTAGCTATAAAATAATAATAAAGAATAATAGAATTCAGCAATTTGTGGTCTCGTATCACGGGGTGGAATAATTCGCAAAAGAAGTTGCGGGCGACGAGAAAGAAAGAGGAAGAAAGACAGGGATCCGGCGCACCGGAAGCGATGTATTATCGCGCGCGAGCTCTCCTCGTCCGATGCTCATACACCATAACCTCTATATATATACTTGTGTTTATTTAAACCTGTATTTATATACGTGTGTGCGTCAAGGTATAATGCAATCTGTGTATTTGAATACCTAATAGTTTTCAATGCATACATCATGCCCCGACGAACGCTCGCCATTACCTCTCGACGAGCCTCTATCGCTCTTTCCCTCTCTTTCTTTTCTCCTTCTCCTCGCCTTCCTCTTCTTCTTCTTCTTCTTCTTCTTCTCGCGTGCTTCTTTCTCTCGCTAGCCTGTAATGTATCGTTCGTTGCACCAGCTGTATAAGCGAGAGATACTCCGCAATGCATCATCATACCGCACTTATATCCACGTTGCATATATACAAGCAAACTTGATGCTAATTTTCTCGATGCGCAACCCAAATTCGTGTTTGGAAACCATCACGAACAAACGCCAACTTCTCACATACCGATTACTAACTCGTAACCAATGAATTTGTGTTACAAACTCATTCGAACGGCAGAGAGTTGCTAAAAAATTCACAAAGATTTGAAAGAACGAACTCGCATCCCTTTGGACTAGAGAGATATGAGACGTGCCGCATCCAGAAAATTCAGAAGTTCTGGAAAAATGTTGTAAAGACGAAGTGAAATTTTTCTTACAATTTTCTTTCCAACTTTTTTCTTAATGATTTCCCTCCGCGTGACTAAATCGTCGACCAGAAAATATTATGAAATATATATTTGATTTGTGAGATGATATTGAACGAGGCTGAGTATTTATAGGCTCGTGATTCCCTTTATACACAAGGGTGATGAATTCTTCGTGTTCTTACGAACTAAGAAGCACGAAATTCCATGAAAAGTTATATAGCGAGTTCGGAAAAGACGCGCAAGCATGAGAAGCGCGAGAATTGCTAAGTCTTCGATATGAAGATGCTCGCGAGTAATCCTGCGTAATGAGCTTCGTAAGATTCGTCCTGAATAAAGTCGCAGGGTGACGACGATCGTAAAGACGTCATCCTTCCTGAATGAAAAGGGTGGAGTTCTAATATCGTCGGCAGAAAAGTTAATCGTTGCAAAACTGTGCAATTTCGAAGGAAATATATTTTCCCATTTCCAAAAAAGTTATTTTCAACTTATAATTTCTCAGTTTTTCGCTACGAGGGGTAATAAAGAAAAGAAAAAATAAAAAAAACTACCCCCCGAGAGACGTGCGGCGGCGAGCAACGGCCGCGAGCAAATGCGTGTAAAAGGTCGGTCAGTTCGGGTGAAAATAGTACATTCTTGACCGCGGGAGTCAGCGCCACCCGGACACTTGGTAGAAGGTCCAGTTTGTCGTTTGCTGGCATGTTGTTGCGTGCTTTGGCTCAGAGATGGCGTTGAAAGTTCCGTATGTGCCCGTACATCGAACAGAGCGCTCAAGTATGTGAACGAGGGGAATTATCAGGGAGAAAGAAGGAGAGAAAGGGAGACGGAACACAACCCTTCGAACTATGCGCGAAAGAAAAGCCGGCTCGCACAGTAGAATGCATCATAGCTCACTCGTCTTATATATCCAAACTCTTCATTCACTTTTCATCTCTTTCTCGCACACGCGTGAGACTGCACTCTCGCTCTCTCTCTCTTTCTTGTTGTTGAAGGCGTGGAGTAGCCCGTGTGGCATAAAGTGCCAACATAAACGCAAAGTACTTGAGTTTTTGCTCAATTATTATATAAGACGCGTTTACGAGCTGTTTTTCACGGGATATGTACTCACAAATGGGGCTCCGTATGTGCTCAATATACAGCAAAGAAATTGAGATGTAATCGATCGATTAAATAGAAAACTGAGAAAAAATTAAAATCAGCTCGAGTTTATTTCGTTACAGCAGCAAGTTGGTAGGAAAAGTACAGAATCAGTTTGAAGAAAGTGTGCATGACGATTTTCTAATAATAGATCGACCGAGATCGTGCTCATGATTTCTGTAAATTTCAACTTTTTTTCACACTCGCAGATAAGAAGCAGAATGACTGTTTAAATTAGCATTAAATCTGACATGTATTTGTACGAGTGTGTGGATGACGATATTGTAATAATAGATCGAGCGAGAACAACGACGTATGTACGTCCTGTACAGCTCTTACATATACACATGTGTATGTCTCGCGAGATAGCATGGAAATAATTAGAATTAATTTAGTTGGAACGCGCGGTTTAAATCTAGGCGAGTGGGCCTCCGTTTCTTCTTGGCCCCGACTCGGACAGTTCGCTCTCCATCTCTCTCTGGCCTTTGCTGTCTCGACGTTACCAAGAGTGCCAGCAATGACCCAACTGGCTCTGATTAGTCTTAATGTGTTAATTAGGGAAGATTGCTCTGTCTGCGGTCATACTATACTGTATCCTATATTTATATATGTATAAATGGAAGTATCTCGTCAGCTGGGCATGCTCCAATCCACATACATTTTATATACACGTTCTTGACGTATTAGAAACGCCTGTAGACGTTGCGACACCTCCGACTCGATAGATGGAGCTTCGAGACTAATCTCTCGCTTGCAGTAGAGAATCTCAAGAATGAATAATCATTCGCCATTATTTAACTGATGAAGCAATTACTCATAATTGTTCTAAAAACCAAAATCTCGATGCCTCGCAGCTTTTTTGTTGGGAATAATTAAAAATCATGAGTTCTTATTAAATCATTAGTCAACCGAGAGCCAAAGTTATTTTTTTCTCCAAGCCTAATATATTTACGGATTAGCGAAGATTCCTTGTAATAGAAACATTTGTATCCAGAGACAGTGAAATTGATGACGCAATTAATCTTCCAAAAGTATATGAATGAAAGATTTTTTGGAAATTGTTCCAAGTCGGAGTTTCAACTTGGATTACCTTCGAAATACGAAACATACCAAGACGAAATTAATAAATTTTGCGTCCATTTTCCCAGGAACGCACGAGGAGCGTCCAGAGAGTTCATTGCGCGTTATAACCGAGTCTCGATAATAACATTGTTTTTATAACGTGTATGTGCAACGCACGTACGTGAAGATATACACGGAAGAACGCGAGAACTCTGGCGCAGCACTCGCGTTCGCTCATATTCTTTCCCTCCGTGGCCTCTAGCGCAACATCATTAATCACTATTATCTCGAGGTAATTTTTCTTCGATATAATTTCGTCTGTTTACCCCTCCTCCTGCCCTTCCAACCATTATATATAGACCATACGAAAGCAACTTCATAGGAGGTGCATGCTGTTGGTGTGTATGCAGATAAATGCAGTGTCGATGCAGAGCAAACTATAGACGATAATGCAATATAAATGCATCGATCCTTTCACATCAAATCGACGCTTTTGTCATCGAAATATTTACGAGTAAAAATTGATGAATATTCAGGCACCCTGCAATTTGTAACCAACGCTGAATAAACAATTAAATGCCCAACTGCCAAAAGAATTCGTAAGTATCAACGAGACACTGTAAAAAATCTTGAATAATTTTTATTTAATCTTCTCAACCAGTGCGAACAACTTTACAAACAAATTTTCAAATAATAACTTTCCCGTTGCTGGGGCCAACATCGTCATGCATTGACTAACTTGTTATACTTTGATTTCGTACGTCATCTTCGGGGAGGATGATTCCTGTGTACAAGCGACCTCGTGTCTTCGTGAGGCTCGAAGGAGTAAAATTGATACTTGGCAAGGAACAACGATGCCCCTTAATTGAACTGAGAACAGTCGCAGAAACTAAAACAAACAAAAGTCTTAATGGATCTTGGAGAGTTTCATTTAGACGTCTTGTTACTTATTTCAAATTCCTGGTTTTCTCGCGCGTGCTGCTCGTACGAGAATTTCAAACAAACTGCAATGATCCTCGTACTTATAAAACGTAAGAAATGAGCACGAAGCTTTTGCCAAGTGTTAAGTTGGAGTGTTTGAACAGTTAATGCTCGCACTCGTGGCTATATGAATCCTCGTTCATTTGCTGCGAAAGAAACTTTTCGACTCTCGCTTGTATGCACATGCGTTTATATACGAGCGCATGAGTATGTTAATTTTTCGCTAATTCAACTTTGTGCGACACTCGATCTCCTCTCTCACTCTGGCTCTGTCTCAACGCGTAATCGATACTTGCGTCGAGTTGTTGAGCGGAGAGAACACGCAGAAACTTCATTTGTTCTTATGATTCTCGTAGTTTCTTCGCACTTTCTCGACTCGAAGAAAACTCACGAAGAAAACCAAGAAAACATCGTTGCAAAAAAGATCGAGAGATATGAGGAAAAAAGAGGATCGAAAAGATGCGAAAAGGGCGCTACGAATAACGCAACATCTGAGGAACGAAGAAAAGTAAGAGTTGAATAACCTTATGAGGATTTCGAAGGTGTCAAATTGGATCTAGTCAAAAGTTGTCGGCTCATGGGGCAAAAGGAAATCGAAAAAAAAAATAAAAAATAAAAAAAAAATAGTCTCATGCGTTAATGAATGATTCGGAATGAAATTCGCTTGGAATAAATCACAATTAACGCGATGTGATTTTTATTCGAGTGGGTATATGAGCGAAGAATTATTTGGAATGGTTGATGGGGTTGAAAGTTCGGGGAAAAAGATATACAAGATAAAAAGAGATCGAGATGGAGGAGAGAGAGAAAGTGAGGAGCTAACTAAGCGAGAGAGTCTCGAGATCCTGTAGATCTTTCCTCGAGATGATGGTCATTCGGGCAGCGGATATAAATCACCATACACGAGAGAAGAGAAGAGAGTGTCATCCCGGGCCACACGTACACACACACACACACCTACAAATATTTTATCTCTTTCTCGCAGACTGGTTGGCCGGTCCGAATTCCCCGCACCCTGTAACTCGCGTCGCCGCCCCCGGAATTCCTTCATTTGAATGCCGTCACTCATTTCTCTCTTATCCCTCGCTTCTTTGTCCTTCTCTCAGCCTCAATTCTCGCGACACGAAATTAGTGTGCGACGCATGGGCTCACGTATACCAAACCCACACAGACACCAACATTTCTTCCATCCCCTTTCAGTAACAAATGAATCGCATCGTCCAACGTTTCGAGAACGACTTTTTTTCGTCTCCTTTTTTATCCTCTTTGACGTTTTTAATGTCTCTCCAAAGATCAAATACTTTTGTGAGTTTCTGCGTGCGAAACACCCACACACACACAACAAACTCGATTCGCTGTAACGTAATCGATTAAAAACTGCTGCGAATATCGTTTTTAGAGAATCGCCGTGTGTAGATTGAAAAAAAAGAAAGAAAAAAGACATAAACTAAAAGGCAACGAGCACGCGAGACGGTAGTGTGCGGATAAAATAGTAAAAGTCACGAAGTGACCGGTTGAAAACCTTCGTTAATAATCGTCATTAATAATTGTCCCTTTTTCCTTTCCTCCTCCTTTCCCTTTGCCGCACATTCACAATCTCCTATCGCGTTCTTTACCAAGCCACGCTATACCGCCGCATGCACACTCGCGCATGTGTATGAAAAAGCAGCATAGAAAACAAGAACACAAGATACAAATGTCTGGGACTGTATCGATATGTACACGTATTACACGTTTCGTCCCTTCGCGCCTGTTATTTCTTCAATTCACTCAGCATTCGTATTTCAGGATGAACGCGGTTGGTCGCCGCGAATACGTGTGTGCGAAAGCGCACGGTTTAATATTTCAAATAAATGCGTGCATTAGCGCGCTATCTCGGCGTGATCCCGTGTTGACTATTAACAACGAATGCAGCAGCTCGTGTGCGAGACCGCGAGAGGCCGCTATTATGACTTATCTGACCGTACAGGAGGAGCGAACCCAAAGCGCGACTCTCCGATCCTTCCACCCTGCAATATCGTTTATATACACACATGGATGGAAATGTACATACTGTTTATATACACGATTATTGTATTTCATGTATTTAAGTATATAAAATACATGCCTCGATATTTGCAGAATAGATTTCTTACAGTTGGTGTGTCGAATGTGTCTGCACGTATTTATATACACAAGCATTCTTACATTTTGCTCCTTTTGCTGAGCGACATCATTAAACAATACTGGAAGGTGTACCGCGTACCGATCACGGAGCCCGAGAAAGAAAGTCGCACGTTTCAACTGATTTAATCGACTGAGCACGAGAGAACTCGAGCAAACAGTTGAAACATTATAAATGGGTATTACAGACTGTGTTAATATGAACTATTGCAGAGCGTGGAAACAGCACAGAGCGATCGGAAATAACTGGAGCTTTCGATGTCATTTTCTCCGACCGAGCAGCAAATGAGTTTTTCATCAAATTGCAATTACGTTTAATTTTTCTTCTTCAGAGAAAAAAGAACCGAGCGAGAGCCGGAGCCTTTCATGGAAATCCGATAATAAAGTAGAAACTTTTTGTTGGTAGATTTGAGAGAAATCTTAGCCTGTTCATGGGGCTTTGCGATGAGCCAGGAAAGCATCGTGATCGTCGATGTCGTTGTTCACGAGAGTGAGGCTTGATATACAATGAAACACACGCTATATATACCTGTCGAAGCAGGCTCGTCGAGGCCAGGCCGTGCCCATTATGATCGGCTCATTAGACCGGTAACATTTTCACGGACACCCGGTAGCTGGGCGCTGATGACCGATGACCGTCCAACTCCAAAAGTATATATACACATGGACGGCATATAATTCCTTAACGTCTGAAATAATCGATTCGGTTCTACGTCTCTAATGTCTGCCACCGGAAGTTGTGAGGCAGCTCCTGTTTCCATGAGCCTCATACGCGCTTCGTATTTTTGTTTTTTAATTAAAGGAGAAAAATTCTAAAAAATAATACGGAGAAATCTTCATATTTTTTTCAAAATCGGAATATTTGCGATAACAATTCTTTGGCATGGGCGATGCAAGCGAGAAATGATATTCTGACGCTGAGTTGAGCTGATCGTGGCTCAAACTCCGCGGGACATCGGTCCGTCAATAAGAACGAGATTCCGGTGGATCATAAGCAGGCGAAGGATGCTCGTTCGTTACTAAAAACCGTTGTTTTTTTTTTTCTTTTCATGTTCCACATGCACACGTACGGACGCATATGAGAGAAAAAATAAAGCATGAAAATCGGTATGGACTTTATATGCATCCTTCGAGATCGAGACTTTGCTGATCGTGCACACATTCACGATGTTACACACGTTCGTACAAAATCCACGTGTAGTTACGTCTCTTCTCGCCCCACTCCGCGGGACTAAAAAATACCACGACCCCCGCGGTGTGCTCCGGGCCCCATCGCTTTTAATATATATTTAATCAGACCTGGTGAGGCGCGCGCCTTCACAAACACACACGCACTCACAGGTATACAGATTCGTGTATTCAAGCCTGTCACGTGACTGTCCCAACATACACGAGCACCAGGATCGATCGCTGAGGATCAGAATGGCCGTAGTTTCATGAATTAACGTCTACGAGAGTCTCACCCACGCCTTTTTGATTGGAGACTCGGTTACTGAGTCCTCGAGCATCTATAATTCACATGCACGTACATTACTGGACTGTGAATCTCTTGGACCATTGTTACACACGCGCAACGGCATCCGGACATAGGAGCAAAAGAATCTGGAGCCTAACGGGGGTGGGCACTTGGCCAAGAATCCATGGGAATTATTTTCACGTACACGACTAATTCGTGTGAGACTCGAAACTTTAGTGTACACACGTAAACATTTTGACGAAGAATTTTCATGAGAGCGTAATCGTCGGTATTTGATTTGATTTTTTTTAAAGTTTCCTACGCCCTTCCGCTTCTTGAGACTCGGGATATATAAAAATACGTGTATTCGAACGTGTGTGCTATCGACTGGAGTTGACTCCGATTCATTATGTTATTTCTTTTGCTATTTCAAGAGGCTCAGGGTTCTCGCTCTTGCGAGCGGATTCGAACACCTTTTTTTGAATCAGAGGGTCAAGCGACGCAGCCGTAGATCATCTTAATGCCTCCATTGTTGTTTTAGGACTCTCGCGGGATAGCGAGAGATCGCGTCCGACCGATGGGAGAAAAAAGTTACGTGAGAAAAAGACGCAGCGAGATAAAGAGAGAGAAAGAGTTTTTTCTTCGCTCTCAAAAGCAATGAAGAGGATCGGGACGATTTTTCGAGCCTGCCTGTGTTAATAACTATCGTGCATCATAATGGCACGCGGCTGCATTATGCGTTAAACTTTATTTCCCAATGAATTTTTCCCTGTCGTGGGTGTATCGTATCGCGCGCTGCCGCGACCATTAGAAACTGTCAAAACCGTCCGAAGCGGATTCAGCGGGCTCGCGTCATCTTTCATAAAAAAAACAAAACCAACAAGAAAAATAAATTTCATCGATTATCGTAAATCGAGTCACCAAACGCGCTTGTGCGTGTTTAGCATTTTGGAAACTTGAAAATTTCTTGTTCGCAACAGTTCTTTGGACGATAAAATCCAATGAAAAATATTATCAATCACAACCGATTTTTTTCTTCAAAATGTAATTCGGAAGATAAAAAAAAATTCGTGAAAATTCGAAGCTACACTCGTCGCCTGTAAACATTTATTTTTTGAAATGGCCGGTAATTCCTAAATTGTAAAATGAATCAATTTCGGAATCGGCCTTTTTAGGCGCTTTCGTGGAATTCTCCGCGGATGCAATTCCGATCGCTCGTTTCGGGCGCTTGATTAATGGCTAACGGGGATTGGCGAGTGCAGACTTTCGGGAATGCATGATTTTTTGGGAAGAATACATTTCGGAGTATTTCTCGCGGGCTCTCGGTGTACGGTCGATCGGTATAACAGGAAAGGGCACTCTTAGTTTGGCTTGTAAATTCAGAGTAAGACTGGAGAGGGTGGCATGTAAATCGGACAGTAATTCCGGTGGAAGGAGAGCGAGAATCGTGTGTTATATCTCAGGCAAAGGTGAGCGAACGCGATCGAGTGTATTCTTATATATGGAGACATAGAAAATTGCACACAAGCGTATATCTGCAGCAATACAAATGAATATATATATAGGCAGCATATATACATAAACCAGGTGAGCCGGGTGTAAAAAAAGCGCGACCGCGAGAGTTACAGCCGACACGAATCGCGAATTACCGCGGTCTCCGAGCGCGCGGGGGCCGAAAGGAGATCGCTCGGAGAGTCGTTGACATCAAAAAGTACTTCGATCCCAGGTATTCAAGGACAAATTAAATACTTTTTTTTCTCCACTTTCTTTTTTTTTGTCCAATTTTATTTGTTGTCTCAGTGTGCAAAGCGATAAGGCAGCGAAGATCGTATGTAGATTATAGATTAAATTTCATCTGGTAATGCTCCAATCGATCTCTTGCTCTCATTCGAAAAGAAGAAGAGAGACGGAGGGAACGTAAAGCGCATCGATCAGGATGCAACAATCATCATCGTAAATTTCGTCCTGTTCTCTTCGAATCCTTCTCTCTCTCTCTCGCTCTCTTTCGTTCTTTTCTCTCTTCCTCGGTGCATGATGAATAAATATGTTTCTCGCGTGGGTGTAGTCTCGAGAGCATTCTTCCACTATATATGTCTATTCAAAGTATACGAGTGTCTGTATTTCCCTTCGTCTTTCCAACACCGAAATGACAGGCATGCAAGATTCGAGGGATATACGAGAGAGAGATAAAATCCTCGACGTAAAGATGCCGATTTGATTATTTCCCTGAGTATACCTAAAGGTCGGTTCGAGTCATCGGTTCATATTTTCGTATTCACCGAGAAAATTCATAGCGGAAGTGAATCCATTCATCACATTGAGACTAAAATTTGTGATGAAATGATTTGTGATTTCGAGAATTGAAAAAAAAACAAAACGAAACTATATGAAAAAAAAAGGCATGAAAATTTCCATATGAAAATAACAAATGTGAGATTACAAATGAGAAGGCACGAAGCGTAGGAGAAACGAGATGAAAGTAAGAATCGAAGCTACGTACTAATCCGGACTGTCGAGATAGGATCTCGAATCGATAGCTTTAATAAACCAACAACTGGAGAGTAATATTCTGTTCTTCTTGTTTTTTTTGTTTTTTTGTTTTTTTTTTTTTTTTTGCAATGCAGGCTCGGAGAGAAGATCTTATACAAAAGAATTAACAATATAAATATATTACGCATGTACTTATTGTGAGTATACAGTCACGTACGATTGAAACGCATGCGGTGCGATTTCTGATCGATCTCGTGGCTGCAAATAAACCGATTCGAAAATGTAAAAGTTTCGACGTTTTAAAAAGTTTGTCAGCTTTCCAACGTGCCTGGTATTTTTGTGATTAGACGCGAAACGTAAAAGAATCGAGTGACGCATTTAAATTGGACGAAACTGTATTATGTACATTTAAAAATATATACGCAAGTTCTTTGTAGACTGAAGGAGAATCTTCCCTTTGGAGAGTCCTCTCGTCGTTGCAACGTGATGCTCTTATATTCTGTAAGGCCCTTCAGCCTCCCGGGCACGTCTGGCACAATGCCCAGTCGACGATTGGCATTTAACCTGCGACCCACACGAGGCCCTTTTATCTTCTCTCCATCGTTCTCTTTCGCTCTTTTTCCAATTCTTACTTCATGTCCATCGCTTTGGGACTCCATCAAGCTTTTTATCATCGACACTAATCCCCCATTTAAAAAATGATGGAAAAAACAGGCTTGGTTAGAAACTCGTGTAGCTCAACTGTGTAATGGACAAAAAAATGCTAATTGAGCTTCTCGATTTGTTAGAGATTAATATTTCAGATCAATGTCTATGGTTTTTTTTTTTTTTATTAACTGACGCAAAATTGATGAGAATTGATGAAGAGAGAGTGTCCGAGGGAGAGAGAAGAACGAAGAGTACATAAAGCGTCATGTAGGATGCGTAAATATGCAAAATGGTTCTCGTGTCACTAGAAACACTGTGTGGTGTATTCGTTCGGAGGACTCGGTAATTCCAATTAAAATAATCGCCCCGGGGTCCATATAGCACTTGGACATCTCTCGTCTCGTTTCTTGCAGCCATGGATGAGCATTGGCAAGCACGAAGGAACGGGGCAAAGAGAGAGAGAGAGAGAGAGAGAGAGAAGAAAAATCTTGAATATTCATTCGGTTAGGTCGAACGAGGGACGAGATTTGCTCTCGTCTTCCTCTGTTTCTGTTGGGTGCTGATGATGATTCTGTGTTACTGCCGCATTGCTCACGAGAATTTTCTACACACACATAAGCAAACACATTTACACACATAATATAGGTAACAAGAGCCCCCCGCGCGTTTCTCGAGCACGAAACGCGTGAGTTGTAAATCAAAGCTCGAGCAGAGCTTGGTACGCGTTCAATTAACTCGTCAGAGTAACACACGCACACACGTAAACGTACACACAAACACGGACTCGAGTTGGTTCTGTTTTACTTGCCTTCCTTGTCATGTTTAACTCTTGCTGCACTTTTTTTCGAATCTTGCCTCGCGTTAATAAGATTTGTCTTTGAGTTCTACTCATCGGGAATGTTATCGATGTATACGTACGAGGAAGCGTTCCGAGCCTCGGCTTCGTAAGATCGTTGTTAATGCAGCAATGAAATTTGAAGTTTCGTAACTTGTTTTTTAGGATCGCAAAGTGTAGAAAAATAAAACGGAATATTTTTGAAAAACCGTAGCAGAATAAAAATGCCAACGAGCAGTGAAAAAAAGTTGTTGCTCATTTCGAAAACGCCATAAACCTTTTCGTCCCTCAACGACGTTTGCCACACAAAAATTGGCGTGTTCGCTCGAGGACACTAGGGGACTTGGCCAACGAGCTGCAAGTACAGACACATACGTATACGGTATGAACACAAGTTCGCGAGCATCAAAGATAGAAGTTGAAGGGTTTGCTGGTTGGTGTACGCAACAAAAGTGCATAAGACGAGGATGCACCGCGAGTCGAAGCAGTTTCTGTATCTCTCGGTGGTGTCTCGACACCTCGCCAAACTGTTAAATCCTCCACCTCGGGGCTGAGAGAAAGACCGGTCAATTTTTTTTCTTATTTTTCGTTCCATTTTTTTTCCTGTTTAATCTCCACGCCTCGGTTACTCTTTCACTATGCAAACGCTCTTCTGCACTCTTGCTCTCTCTCTCTCTCTCTCTCTCATTCTTTCTTAGTTTGGCACTCGCACCTCCTTTTTTTCTCCGGTTAATTAGATTTTGATGGCCGAGCTCACGAGCATTATTTGCATCCTTTATCCAAGTTGGTTCCTCGCTCTCTTTGCACCCCACGTGCTATTCTTATTCAACCTTTTTATTACACAGACATATATATATAAATACATGGATGCACGGAGCATATAGTTTCGACGGTGACTGTAGAGCTTGCGTTATTCTTCAGCACTGCGGGGGAGAGACGTTTAGAGGTGCTCGGACCCGCTTAACTCCAAAGCGATTTAGCGGCCGCGGGGCCAAGTGTCAACGAGACTTGCCACAGTCCAGGTATCCATGCACATATATATACGCAAACACTAACACACGTATAAACATATTTATATATATAATGATGGTTAACAGTACGATATACGTCTCATGGGTATGTAACGCGCGTCATAATACCATAGACGTTAATATATCTGTATGTGCGTCCGTTTTTTTTGTCTGTTAGCACTGAACACCTTCCTCGTGAATGACCGTGACGACTGCTATCCTCACCAAGCCTCTCGCTGCATCTCTTTCTCTCTCTCTCTCACACACACACACCATTTTTTGCATGTTTTTCGTTTTTCATGGTCTTTCTGCACGTTCAACTCTGTCTGTATGTATGAACGGCGTTTTTTTTTTTACGTTGCATCTCTCCGGTACGATTTTCGCCCCCCAGAGGTGCCAAGAAATGCGTCTTGCTTCGCTAACCATCGCGTATAAAGAGACTCTGACATATATTGCAGTTTTGTTAAAGCATTTAAAAAAAAATAATAAAAAAACAAGTGAGAAAAAATGGTGTTTGGTGAGTTCTACGAGCTGGATTTACGAGTTTTGTTTTTATTTTATTCCGTTTATCGATTGTCAATTATTGGTTGGGTTGGCTGACATCCTTCCAGTCGCAAAAACGAGGTTACACTGAAAAAAAAAAATTGTTAAAAATCGTCGATATTTTGTTGAATACGGTCAACTAAATATTTTTTGATAATTTTAAAATTTTCGTTGTTTTCGCAGTATATTTGGTTTCTAATGGAATTGTCAGCTAAATTTACGGTTGGAACGACTAAAATTTGCGTCCGATGAGACTTTCTAGAATATTTCTTGCTGCGACGACACTATTTTTGGGTTTATTCAAAAAAACGTTTAGTCGAACGTATCGAACAAAATATCGATGTTTTCCAACAAAATTTTTTTATCAGTGTAGTTTCGGGACACGAGTTTCTTAATGACTTTAGAAGAGAATTTTTTTAAAATGATTTTTGGTTCTCGCTGCATTTTCTTTCGCTGTATTCGATCGATAGAATCGCGCCACGCGGATATTTTGGCATTTAATTTAGTTTGATGTTTTTTTACGAGAATCTTGAGAGCAAACGTTTTGACGACTGTGAAATGTGCTGTTCAGCTGAACACGACAATAAGATGCACGAGCCAAAACGCATGCAGGAGATTGCATAGCCGAGAGAGGGCGAACGTCACAACACACCTCGTCTGTATATAAGACACGCACCTATATACATATATGACAAATATATAAAATCTCATATCGGTGAGCGAGGTATGAGCTGGAAGAGAGATAGGAGGATGGATGCCTACGGAGCAACCAATGACTGGAATGACTTGCATTCGATGTCGAACCGAGGATTCCTTCGTCCGGTCTCCTTCATCCTTTTTCCTCGTTTTGTTTTTTTTCTCAGCCTCCCCACGAGTCTCGCCCCGTTTTATTTTTAGTCTCTCCCAATGATTCTTGCTCCTTATTTCTCGTATTTCCTTTCCCATTTCAAACCCTTCGTAAGCATACAAACGAGTACACGGTATTGAATTTTTTGTTGAGTGAATTCTTCATTGTGATAAATAGAGATTTTTGATCAGGCGAAAAATGCACGATTCGAAAAAAACATAACGATCATTAGAGAAGCTGAGAGAACGTGTAAACTTGTCAAATGGCCGAACGGAGTAAAGAACGATGACGAGAACATGAAATTTGGAATTCCAAGACGAAAGTCTCGACTGTCTCGAAGTCTGACGTGGATGGAACGTTCCGAGGAGCAGGCGAGACTCAAATTGTTCCCGCTGCGAGGAGAGGACGAAAAGAAGGGGAAAGCGCGTATTCTCTGGCTTAATTTAATTAATTCCATGCGCCATCTTGACAAGTGTGTACCGCTGGCTCGAGAGCTCATAATGCATTTTCATACTCATCCTCGTCCACCTTCTCTTCCCATCTCTGCCTCGTACCCTCTGTTTCTCTATTTATCGCCGAGTCTCGAGCATCCAGCTGCATCTCGCGTGCTGTGTGTATGCACACGAGATGTCCGCATCGTCAGTATGTTATTTGTACAAGTGTGTCTGTCTGAAAAGATTGTCTACTTTGTTATCAGATTATAGCTCATTCCGTATATCTCTCATTCATATAATGCCCCAACGTGAGCTTCTCTTTCTCTCGTCGTCCATTGCTCTCGCTCCTTCGACAAATAGACAGACTATGCTATTTTCTATGAGAGATAGTGCCTATTATATCTGTAACGAAGACTGAACAAAAGATGGACAAGCAGACGGTAGAAAAAAATACAAATAAACCAAGAGACAGAGATGCGGAGAGTTGGATGAGTACGAGAAACAAGCACAGAATAATGTGTATACACTTATCTCGTTTAATCTCCATTACGAGCCTGTTTGTCTTTTTCGAATTCTGTCCACCTCATGCTGTAACTTGTAATTATAAACAGAGCTCTATTCTGTACGATAAATTGAAAGGAATCTCACGAACTATTGACACGACGAAACGTGCCAAAGTTCAAAGCAAATCAGGCGAAGGAAAGAATTTTCATAGTGAATTTTTTGCTTTTCTTCAGTTTATATTTTTGCAGAATATCGTCTCGTCAGTTTACATCTGTCTCCGACTGCCTACTCGATGTATGAAGGACCAGAGGAGATGATAGTCTCTCGTAAGACATATACAGAGAGTTTACTTGGATCCGAAAAAAAATATATATGTATATATCGCTGTGGGTTTGAGTCGACGTGCGCGTTCGCGTCCGCGAGGATGCGTGCTGGTGGCACCGGGGGTGCCGGAAATTGGCGTGCCAGGGCCCTTGAGGGCCGCTCCGACACGTCCGTGGACCATTAGTCTTGGCGTGGCCACCTCCGGTGAAGAACAGATCAAGAGTGAGTGAGACAGTGGAAGAGAAAAAAACAGAGCACGAAGCAGGTACAAGACGCGAGGGAGAGAGCACACGAGTCATTCCCTCCTTCCCTCTCTCTCTCTCTCTCTCTCTTTCCACCCTCTTTCCTGCGTGGACGACGATGCTGAATGTGTTTCGTCGAGAGATCACATAAAAGAGTGAGAGGGCCGAAATTTCGTGGGTGGGGTTCGCCCTCGCAAGTTAAAAGGACAAGAATGTTTGACAGCCATTTTTCAGTGATCACGCCGTGTGTTGGTTATCGACGTTTCGGATCTCAACCCCTCCGTACATTTCTCTCTCTCTCTCTCTCTCCTGCTCACTCGATCTCTCGTATTTATTTTTTGCTCATTCTTTACAACGCGTAAACTTTTCCTGGCAACGAAGGAAAATTCTTGTATTATTATTTCTCATCGTCTTTTTCCCTCACTCGTATATCCCGCGCGTCAATCTCATTCCTTTTTAATTCTCCTTTATTCTCTTTTCTTTCTTCCTCTCCAATTTATACATATAGATATGTATAAACCGAGGAGCTATACAGTTCGAAGGCATCATGAACGATCGTCTAATAGCGAGGCATTGTGTGCCTAGTTAGCGCGATCTCCTCTCGCGGAATGGATCAGGACCGCCCACGGACTCGGGTTCTCATCTCTCTCGGAGCACGCGGTCATTCTTCGCTTTCTTTTTTCATTTTATTTTTTATTCTTCCTTTCTGATAGATGTATATCCACGTGTGGGTGATTATCGAGAGATGAGACGTGTGTATACATGCTATCCCTCTTAATCACCCGCATGATATGCAAGAGGATCCTCGTGAGGGAGAGGGAGAGAGAGTTATGGAGAAAAAAAACAGAGCTCGATGTATTCCGAGTGAAATTATTGATCGATCGAAAATTAGCGGCTAAATAGCCGGGCCTCGAAGCCACGACACGTTCGAATGAAGATCGTAATCGGTATTTACGGATCTTACGCTTCGAATTCTCACTTGTATATATATATATATATATATGAAGAATAAGCAGCCTCGAGGCAGAGGAATTTATCTTCTTCGTTCGAGCTCCGCAGCATCGTACTCTCTTTTGACCGACGCCATTCGAATTACATGAAAATATGATGTTGCATATGAAACCGAACAATTTTCTTGGTTGAAAAAAAACGAAAACTTTCATCGAAAGCGAAAAAATATGGCGAAGGAAAATAAAATGGTGAAATTCACGTCCCTACGGAACAACGAGCAAGCCGATCGACCATCCTCTCCAAAAAATAGAGTCACGTTCGAATTTACTTTTTCTATCCACAGAAAACATATCTATGGATAAATTCCACATAACGCAGGACACTGAGCTCAGTTAAAGTCAGCGGCAGACGTCGTGAGGATTATGAACGAGTTGTGTGTTACAAAAGCTTTCCGCGGGCTCGGTTTCGTACCCTTCGACTGCAGGACACCATCAGGAAAATTGGTGGACAACGAATAAGACCGAAATAAATCGAGACGATAATTACAACGAAATTTCTAAAGTGGAGAAAAAAATCTTCAAAGAAAAACATAATCGAAAAGCTGAATTTTTTGCGCTAGGGACTTTTAACAAGGATTTGGTTAAATTGTTTGGTGCAGCATCGACGTGATTTCGATAGAAAATGATGATCTCGTCGCAATAATAAGATTAAGAGAGCGAGAGAGAGAGAAAGTTTCGATCAGGCGCAAGAGAATCCAAATGTGAAGGGAGCAGCGAGGCTAAGTATACGAAAGAGAGCAGAGAGGGAGGGAGGGAGAACGAAGGGAGTAGGATGTGCCCTGGTCAGCGGCGTGTTGCCTCAGGGTGCCAACCGCAGGATAATAATTTTATAATTGGGGGAATTACTCTGGCTCGTCGAATGTACAACACCCATATATATATATGTAGAGACAATAAATACATGAAAATATGCTCCACACATATCCACATTACGCGTACATAAGGTCTTTGGATTCTCCGTAGCGTGGGAGGGCCCGGAGTACATAGAAACGAGAAAGGATGAAAACAAGTGAGATGGCGAGACATTGTTTTCATCCTTGAGCATGTGCTCGCTCTCTCTGCTGGTTCGAATTCACGGTTATATCGTTTTTGCCAAGCGCAACACACACCCGGAGCCCTCGAGCCACACCAAAGACGATCATCGCGCAAAAGAGAGACAGGGAGAGGGAGATTAAAAAAAAATTAAAGGGAGGGAGAGCAGGGAGTAAAAATGAAGGAAAGATGCTGTGGGGCTCGTCCACTGGTGAGATATGGCCGGCATATAACCGTCCAACTATTATATATCCCTTTCCGACGAACCAAATACTCACTTACCCTCTATATAACGATCGTGCAACAACACCATGCGACTAACTCGTTCAGCGAGCTGCGCAGAATCCACTGCTCCGAAATTATGAAATTACACTGCACCCCCTGCTCGGCTCTTTCCCGCGCACAATATCCTCTCGTTAAAAACATTACGAGCAGTTTATCAAAAATCAATGGGCCCACATTTATATCTGTGTAGGTGCGTGTGGGAGCATGTGTGTGTATAATCACACCCAGACACACGATCAAATTGCTCCGTAGACTCGTGGAGAGAAAAATAATATTTCGACACCGTTCCTGCCACGAGCTTTTACAGCATTTTTTCATCGTGTCTACAAATTCGTGGACCACTTTTTTTCCGACTAGTTTTTCGTTCAATTCCCACCTCATTTCCATGCTTCGAGAATTTTGCTTCATTATTTCGTTCCGAGACTTCTGGATAAGAAAATATTTCAGTAATCGAACAAATATATGTTTCCCTCGCAACTTTGATTCCTATCGGAGCGAAAAATAAATCCATTATTTAGCAGCTGATGATGAGGAGAGAATAATGATTTGTTTCACGGATCCGTGAATAATATTGCAATTACTGTCTTTCGGTTCGACGAACGTGTAACAAGAGGAGGATATAAAGAAATTGATATAAATTACACGATGAAAAAAACAAAAACAATGTAAAGCTATATGTATATCGTAAGTATAAGCAGGAGGAAGAATAATATAAAATGTAATAAGTCTGGGAGTAGAGGTGAATTTCTGATTTCGTCTCTCGGGCAGAAGAGTATCAGAGACTCGAGTATAAAGTTGCAGATCTCTCGAGCACACAGGCTCTTTCTTATTTCCCTCTCACTTGCTCTGTCTCACTTACGTTGAGTTTTGTTGGGTGGAAATGGAAATAATGAGGCATCGCCTCCCGGGCATGGTCATTGGATCACGTGCCCCTGCGGTCGCGATCATTTCCCATTATATTATTGTTGTTATTATTGGATATCGATCATCCCGATGTATACAGATATATAAATATATAAATGTTGGGGCGTGCTTTGTGAGCGGATGAGCGAAAGGGCGTAAGGAGAATTCCTCGGGCTTTTAAATCGTCGGAGATGCGTCGATTTTCCACATTGTATCATTCGCAACATTCGTAATTATATCAGCGCGACTAATACGATCAAGAGTTTCTTATGTGCTAAGAGTGAAGCGTGTGAATAATAATTTTACGATGACGATGACGCGAATTGATTAATTTATTTGTAAAAAACGATTTGAAAAAAATTCACACGTGGCGCATACATTGTGCAAGAGTTTGTGCGAATGAAAATCGTATCCTAACGCTATGCGATTTCCCGGCGATAAATTGGCAGATAAATCTTGGACAACTCCGTGCTACACAGAATTCCCATTTGCTGTCTCGTTTCTAACTCTTGTAGCTCTTTTTCATCCGTTTTATTCGAGTGCGCGAGCCTTTCGGATCTCGTTCGATCTAATCACCAAAAACTCTAGTTCGACGAGCAAGCAGGAGACGGGGAAGNGTCTTGGCAAGATTTTTTGCAAGAGTCTTGACAAGAGTCTTGGCAAGAGTCTCGGCAATGTCTCGAATAGGCACGTTTCCAAGACTTTCGCCAGACTCTTGCCAAGACTCTTGGAAAAAGTCTTGCTGAGACTCATTGCAAAGTTTCAAAGTTTTCAATTTTTCATAGATAAAATAAAATGATAAAATAAAGTTAGAAACGAGCGACAGGAATAAAAATAAATAAAGAATATACAACCAGAGACGATGCTGTATTGAAAGATACTTTTATTTCACAAAATTGCTGAACCAGTACAGCCGAATCCTTGATAGAACTAGAAACTTGAAATAAAAATTGAGATGCACGCAATTATATTGATGGAAGCGTCGGATTTCCACTAGGATTTTGGATGAGGAAGAGTGCTGCTGATTTGGAGATCCGTACATATTCCGGTTCCGTTAACTTGTAACTTGATTTCCGGTTAACGTAATCTACAGAGGAGAGGAATTGAACTATTGTTACCACAAAAAGCAATAAATTGATCGAAAGGAAAAGAAATTGATCCCTTAATTCAAACACTGAAAACAANAACGTCCAGAATCTCGACGAAACAACTTTTGTAAAAAAAAAAAAAATCTCGAAAAAAGACACATTCGTTCTTAAGGGGACAATTGCAAAAAATGAAAATTTACACATCGAATAATTAAGAGCCAATCGCACAAAAAAAATGGGAGCTCCACCCTTTCGTAGTGAAAATCATAGCGTTTCCTTTATAATAATTTTTCTTACATCAGACTTGAGTTATTCGAGAGCCAATCGAGTGAACAAGCTAAGAATTTAGAGCTCTGCTCTTTTTTGAGTAAAATACACGATGCAAAACACGAAATTTTCGGCCTTGAATCGATAAACGTGAAAAATCGAACATTCATTTTTTTGTTGGTCAATGATAAAGTTGAGAAAACGGTGTTGGAATTTGAGAAATATATGCGAAGGCGAGAATATTTTAGAGACGAATTGCGAGTCGGAGGAATCGAGTGGGAGGATGTAAATTGTAAATAACACGAGGAAGAAGGGGATCACGGCGTAAGGGTCGATAAGATAAGAACGGATCTGTGGATAACAGTAATATAGAAGCATCGATATAAATATACACGCATAGGATAGATATATAGATATTTTTATAAAGGGATCGCATGTCGCCTGAGTGAGCGTAGCGAGAGTACCGGAATTATTGGTATCGGGATTGGGGGTTTATAGGGAAGACTGTCATAATGTGAACGCGGTCATATTCGCAAGAGCATGCATACACGTACAAAATCGATTTTTTTCCGTACCCTTTCCCGGCGCACTTGTTCCTTTGAGGCTGGGAGCGATCAGCCTCTCGTTACATTTAATGTTATATGGACGGGAAGAGCTGATGATGGCAGGGTATAAGAAAATATACTCGAGTCCATACTCTCTCGCACTCGTGCATAAATATACGTATATAAACAAAGAGAAAAGCAGGTATAGCCCGAAAGATGTGAAGAAACGATTCTGTCGCTGCGGAATCATCGATTTCGCGCTTATCAGTTTCTACAGCTAGCGGGATTTTTCCTGCTTGCTTTTTGTATTTAAAAAAAATATTAACACGCATTTATTTCGAGTTATTTGCTGAAATATTTGCAGGCAAGTGAGAAACGGATGGGACCGTTTG
This sequence comes from Hyposoter didymator, assembly GCA_037952995.1. Lineage (NCBI taxonomy): Eukaryota > Metazoa > Arthropoda > Insecta > Hymenoptera > Ichneumonidae > Hyposoter > Hyposoter didymator. The sequence goes on along the minus strand of JBAJMU010000009.1, from coordinate 9,951,044 downwards.
GGAACAAGGAAATTCTTTGAAAACGAATAGAATTTTTCTAATGACTAGTCACATGAGCACTCGGACCATAATTAATGCGTTTCCTTGACGAACGACGAAAAAGAAAGGAGCAGGCTGGTTTCCACCCCCTGGGCCATTGTCACGCAACGTTTTGCGCAGTAAACCACGCACATATGCATGTTTAAAGGCATGAGTGCGCGCAGGGTGAGCTTTGTCGGCGGCCGAGTGCTCGGAGCTCACGACCCACGAACGGACGAGCACGAGTATTAATCCTGGGGTGGGGGGCGTGCGGTCCTATCGAGAGACAAAACGAGAAGCATGGCTTGTTGTATATATGTGACGGAAAAAAAGCCGAGGACGGAAAAATGCGAGAATGAACTACGGGCTCTAAAAAGAAAGGGTGGGCCCTTTGATTCGTGGGCTCTAAAGAGGGCGCCCGGGCGCGTGGACTTAACAACTCGTTGAATGAATCGAGGGAGGATGTGCCATGGAGAACGCACCCGTATCCAGAGAAAAAAAAACGGCATTCTTTCTTTCAACGCGCGTCTGCTTAACTGTATAGGTCGCAAGACTGACGTAGAGTTCGTTTCACATCCAAGTTGGACGCGGTAGTTGATGGGTTGACTTTTCCAGTTTCCTGAAATGTCGAAGATTCAAAAACAAAGCCAAGAAATGATTGAAATCTCCGATTGACTCAGAAGCATCGAAAAAATAATGAAACCAACGGGATTTCGCTCGTGAAACTCCGCATGGAATTTTATCAACGAAGGCAACTTCGTACACACGGATATCCACGCGGAATAAGATAAAAAAAGGAGTTTAAGAAAAAAATACGCTCACACGAGTCCGGCTTTGTCCACGAAGCCGAGCAAAAATGAGCTGCCAGTGAATATACAGGAGAAGAGCTAGTGCTTTTGTTTTCGGAGCTAGCCCCCGACCTGGTCCCCTCTCCGAAGAGAAAGAGAGGGGCTGGGGGTATAAGCCCCCGCCCGCTGTTGCTCACAGGCATCTTTTTATTTCTCTCCTTTAGCCTCATTCTTCGATGGTGTACGTACGAGCTCCGCCTCGCGAAAAGAGTGGAACACAAGAGCGAGAGAATGAAGAAAAAAAAAAACTACTTATTACGCTAATTATACGCGGGTGTGCGCGAGCGCAACGGGGATTAATGCCGCGGTGGGCACCCTCGCGATTATCCACCAACTGTCGTCGTTACATAAACCCATACATGCATGTATTTAAGTACTAAGCACCGCGTACATAACCAAGAGCATGTACAGGATACATGTGCCTCGGTTAATACAATTTAGTCGCTGCGGGTGTAGCTCGCTAGATATATATATGAATATATATTTATATAAGTATACGTAGTGCATGTGAGCGTTTTGATGGACTTTTTCACAAACCTTTTGTCTCGCTCGCTCTCCTTCCCTCGTGCTGCTCGGAAACCACAGCAGCAAATCAGAGCGTTAAATATACAGTCTGTGAGAGAGAATAATGAAGGCCAAGAATGAAGGGAGGGAGAAGCATGCTACGAAGAGAGCATAAGGTCGATTGATACTAATGAGAGAACGTAATGGAAGCGTGTCAAATTTCGGTTGTAGGGTTGAACCCATTTTTTTTCTAGATACCAAGAGGATTCTTCGCGCGTTAAACTATTTCTAATGTACGCGCCGATATTTTGTTGAATAAATATTTAAAAACGAAATTGCTGCAGTCAAAAGTTTTTTCTTTCATTTTATTTCATGCGAAAATTTCATTTACGTCCATCGTAGATCGAATCGAGAACCACTGCGTGAATTATTGGGAAATTGTGTTACGATACGCAGCGAACCTGATTGTCGAGATATTTAGTTGGATTTTCTGTCCCTCATTTCGGAATAGCCAACAAGTTTTTATTCATTGTGTCATTGTCTCATCAATTATGGTACGCAGTTGCCTTCACAAGTTCCGCAGACTCTGCTCTGCTGTTCGTAAAGGTGAGAATTGGAGTACTTTTCGTACAGACGTTCAATGAGAATCATTGGCTCTGCCGATTACCAAAGTTTGCTCAGAATGTTGAACGATATGTAAATATGTATGGCTGAATGTAGTTGGGAGTTTCTTGTTTCGTTGAGACATGTGGGAACGAGTTCAGAGGCAAAGAACATATACGCGACCGCGATATATCTCGCGGCGTGTTGTACGTCGGTGAACTGCGATACGAATCAGCGAATCCTCATTGGCTTCATCGTACGATCGGTGTCATTCGCGGAGACCACCTCCAGAAGCGCGTCCCGAGTTCTTATTGGCCACCGATCGTGCCTTCTTATCGCATGCTGAGTATTCGTGTGCGTTAAAAGCGCCGCGCGAGATGCCTCGGTACTGTACACGCTCCATACGAACCGACTCGCGGGCCACTTGGCGAGTCGGAGTGGGGACCCCACCGCGAGAATTCTCACAGTTTTATTATCGAGACCGCAGTATAATGTGGCGGGAAAGAGACTCGCAGAATGTCTTTGCCAACGTATTTGAGGATGCGAATGATAATTGAAAGAATTCGCTAAAACTTGTTTATAGCGTGAGCGTCATAATGCCAATTATTAAAAAATTTCGAAACTGGATCGTTGACTCGTTCGTGGAACGAATGAAAATCAAGCAAGAGATACGTCTGGAGCGAGACAAAGCTGAAAGAAGAGCAAGAAAAAAAAGAAAAGGATCTGTGGCAAAAAAAACGTGAGCAAGGTCGAAGAACTTGGAACCGAGAACGAGAGCGAGAAACCAGAAAGATTGCTCCTGTCGTTGAGGCGTTGGATATATGCCAGAAGTGTTCAAAGGATTGGATTGAGGAAGGCGCGATGCAGACGGTGTTGAGATGCTTCTTGGTTGCTCTCCGGGCTACTCCCTGTCCGTCTTTCGCCCCTGACCACTCTCTTTTTCTCTCCGTGGTGTGTTTAATTAGCAGTCCGAAGAGAACCAGACGCCATATACTCAGAACTCAATCAGATCCCTTCATAAGCGCGCGAGGAGCACCTCTGCTGTGGTATACACACTCCGTCCAACACTATCGCTCCATGCCCCTGTCCCTTTAACCCGTATGCATAATTCGGGGCCTCCTTCACGAGGGGCTGCTGCATCTCTCGTTCGTAACCAGGTGTGGGTGCCGAGAGTCGACGTCTCTGCATCGTGTTCGGAAAGCGCTGCTGCGAGAATCCGAGGCGAGTAATTAACCCTCGATGGTGTCTGAATTCAAGGTACGATTTACGTATCACGAATGACAGAATGTAGACCTACATGACACAGTTACATCATTAACAAAGCTAAGCTTGCAACGTACAAGCTCGAGGCAGCAAACCAGATTAAAATCTCACTAGGTACGGGCGCTGCGTCAACGATTGAATGAGTCTAAAGACGATGATACAAATTTGGGCAGGTCACAGGTCCGCAGGGCGAATCCACCAGCGTCCCGTAGCAATCTTAACCTCGACATGAGATTCGAGCATAAAGTCGTAGAAAATGAAGATCTTCCAGTCGACGCTGGAAACTCGCGCAAAGAGAGTTCAGGAGACGCGGACACCAAAGCGGCAAGGACGGGGGAACGCGAGCGAGCCACCGCTCTCGGAATCGTTACTATCATCGATCAAGGTAAAACGGAGGGAGTTAGGTCCACGCGGATTACCATTTCAAATGTTTAAGGAGCTCGTCCAGCTCTCACCTGGGTCCGAGAGAGTCGGATGTTTCTTGACTATATACATTATAAACACAGGTTTGCGCTGAGAGGGAAGAAAGAGAGCGAGAAATAAAACTGATGAAAAGGCACAGTAGCACAGTTGTCCTGTGTATGCGCGCTTAACGTGTGTGCCCCCGGACTCTCTTTTGCGCGGAGGCTTTTTTTACACCGGGTGGTCCATGCCAGATCTTGGTGGGGTCCTCCATCCGTTTCAACTCATCGAGCAAACCAAGAGAACGTCGAGAGAGAGGGGGTTATTATTTAGCTTAGCCCTGACTCTCTATCTGCGGCTCATCTTCGGTGTCTGCTGGACGAGCGTCCATTCGACATCACTTATACCTATACAGCGTCCTTTGCTTTCACTCGTATCTGCTAACCTTCCCTCTGCTTTTTCTGCACTCATCTCTCCCTTCACCGAGTTTATCTGCATGGGCGAGTTTCTACACCGCGTCCTCCGTACACCCACGCCTCTATTTTCATTCTAATCGCATACTTCGTAAGCATTGTGACCTGGAGTTTCTTATCCGATCACCCACAGCTGGCAAATTTCTTTCTGCATAGCGAATGTGAAAGCCCAACTTTCTGACCTTTAACCATTCGAATCGAACAATCAATTAATTATTTCCGGTCCAGGATACCGTGTCGAATCATCATTGAAATTTCATAGGAAAATTATTCAATGCTGAAAAAATGAAGAATTCTGAATTTTTTCAACGTCAGATTATCTCGACGATGTCTATGTACGAGGACGATCGAATTATTCAAGAGAGCGGCGCGGACGTTGTGCTGTGAATGTGGCACGAAATAGAAAAGTCGCTGATATGTTATACGTTTCAACGAAACTTGAGTTTTTCCAGGTATAACCAACGATTGGCATTCACTGAGCTTCGATCCGATTGTCAACCGTTGCGCTATGCCCGTGAGAATAACACCGAGCAAATACTGATCGTATGGGAAACCTGAACGATGTCAATGTGCTAATTTATCGAGAGATTTTCCACTTACCAACTGGTCCGAGTGCATTTTCTATCAATATTGAATTTATCGAATGGCGAACGGTGAAAATCATTTACCAATGATCCAAGGAAATGAGCCTGGAGCGCTGAACGAATTTACTCAAAGAAATTTCCACTGCTGGCTGCGATTTTCGCCAAACGTTTTTTTCTACAATTTTTGTCGCCAACTATTCGTAAAATAAAAAAATTGACATTTTCGATATCACGAGCTGTGGAATTTTTCAAAGTGTCCAACCCCCTTGAAAAATATTTCCCACAACTCCCATGGACGAGAAACTTTTATTCTAAAATTCTTGTCACCATACTCAACTGTTTGTAAAATAAAAAAATTGACTTTTTCGATATCACGAGCTGTGGAATTTTTGGAAGTCTCGAACCCCTTGGAAAAATATTTTCCATAGCTCCCATGGACCCCAAACTTTTTTTCTACCTTTTTTCCTTTATTTTCGTAAAATAAAGTATAACCGAGTACTGAACAATATACTGGGCAACAGGTACTTTGCTGGAATCGACTGTTCGCACAGTACGTTTTTAATTTCCAGACGTTTATATATATCTATAGGAAATGTATATAGTGGTGAGTAAACACGCGATATTGTGCTTGTAAATAAAGGAGGCAAATGGTTGAGAAAAGTACCGAAGGCGAAAGGGGGTGATGGAAGGTACGCGAGGTGTGTTGCAGTTCTCGAAACACATGCGGCGTCGTCGGTTTTGCCTGTATGCCGAGTTAATTACTCGCGTAGTAAATAATCTGGTAATGAGGTGCCGGGTGGATGCCTGCGGCATGTTCGGCGCGCTCTTCGCCACTCAGCCGCAAAGCTTCATATTCTTCGCGTTAACTTTTCTCCTGGTGTTGTTACCACGAGGAGCAGAGAGAGAGAGAGAGAGAGAAGAGTCGGCATGGTAGTCGGTGATGCGGTGGTGGTGAGAAGGCCCTTTGACTTTTCTCGGTCCTTCTCTTTCCATCTCTTTCTCTCTTGCGAGGTTCTCTCGACTTCTCCCTTGGCCCTGTGCTCGCAGAACAGAGAACCAATAAATCCGTTGGAGCCTTAAGAAGGGATATTGTTAGCTGTGAGGTAAATCATCTTGGCGCACACGGCTGCGAGAGTTTCTCACTCTCTCACTTGCCGCATCTCGCTTCTTGATTTTTTGTTATTTCGTCTATGCACCTTTCTCCGTTTTTTTTTTCATCTTGTTCGCGTCTTGGCCTTTAGCTTCATCATTTTCTTTCTTCTTTCTATTCCCGAACGTATTTTCTCTCGCTGTTGCTCGCGCTCGCGGACATTCGTTGGTTTATTCTCCTTGCGCCTGGAGAGACGTTTGTTACGTCGTGGCGATGCTGCGCGAGGCTGTAGCTCGCGAGACACACCGTGGAAACGTCGTCGTCGTTGTCGAATACCGCGAACACATCGCCACCTCGCTCTGGACATCGGGGCTCCCCGTAGTCGGTCCAGTTAGCGTCAATAGGCGGACACATGGCTTCGTCATTAGCGTCATCAGATCCGTAACGCCTGCACGACGATACCCCACCACCGTGTTCCTTCGCCACCCCCCACCCCCCTGACGTTTCTCCGATGCACTTGCGGTGTGTACGAAGAACCGACACACGCGAGACTCGACTACACCATGTTCTCCATGCAATAAAAGGTGTACACGAGATATATTTGAAGCACCGCAAACGCTTCTCGGAGCAGACAACCAAACCTTCGGCCTGAGGGAACGTCAAGTTTTATCGCGGCGAAGCTTTCTTCGTCTTTATCTCGAAAGATCGTGAAAAAAAAATAAAAAATGAAGAAGGCGAGTTGATACTTAAGGTATAACTATCGCAGAATGGGTTGATTTAGGATTTTCTTGAAATTTAGTGTAAATATTCTTGACATTAAAACGAACAACTTTCCTATGAGACGAAACATTTTCTGCCGTCTAGAATTTGAGATATTTCATTTCCAATTTTATATTTTTCCCATCTAAACGCATGTAAATTGAAGTCGCGTTTCTTTTGTTTTTTCTTGCAACTTTTTTAACGAAACGTCACTTCAATTTACATGCGTTTAGATGGGAAAAATATAAAATTGGAAATGAAATATCTCAAATTCTAGACGGCAGAAAATGTTTCGTCTCATAGGAAAGTTGTTCGTTTTAATGTCAAGAATATTTACACTAAATTTCAAGAAAATCCTAAATCAACCCATTCTGCGATAGTTATACCTTAAATAAATTTGATGGCTACAAGATCCGGGGTCAATGAGAAATCGAGAAAAAAAACACTGAAAACGTAACTTTGTTGAAAAAGATGAATATTTTTTTCGATCGACTGAACGTTTTTTTTTTTTTATTTCCAAAAATTGTGTCAATACAGCGGGAAATATTTTAGAAAATCTTTTCGGAATAGAAAATAAATTTTTTTAAATTATCAAAAAATATTTAGTATACCGTGTTTTGTTTGAAAAAAAATGCATTCCCACTGAACGACGTGTGTTTTCGTGTCGATGCGATGGCAAGTTAATGACCGTGAAAGCGTTGACTAATCAATTTCCATTTCTGCCTCAAGAATCGCTGCTCCGGACTAGTATATTTTCTATTCTCCGGGACGCGCACCTACAGTCGGATGTTGAGCATGTATTTGAGTGTGTTGTACTGCTTGCTGGATTATTAATGACGCGAGGGCAGGAGCATCTTTCTCTGCCTGCATCACGAGAATAACTCTCGTCCTGCGATGCTTCTTCTCGTTTCTCTGTGTACACAAGCGTCCATATCATATGCTGCGCGAGGATCGAGAGAAAACGAATGAGAGATCTGTGTATGAGTTTGGTCGGTGAGGAAGACTCCAGAGAGAGAGAGAGAGAGAAGATTGCGACAGGTAGCGAGAGCAACAGCGAGAGATAGACGGAGAGAAGATGAGCAGCAGTGACGAAGTATCCGGCGGGCTCATTCCCGAGAAACCATGCCATGGGATCATTAGTGCTTGGTGATGCCTCGCGCTCGTTGGGCATGCTGCTGCGTGCTCTTTCGAGTTGCGGTGTAGAGGTCGGTCGCTGGGCACAGTTCTCGCTACTGTATAACGAGCACCTTTGCCTGAACCTCATCTCTATCTAAAGAAACGATGAAGGCGAGAGTCAAACTGAAAAGCCCTCGGTGCATTGTCGATCGGGGGTAATCATTGGAGCGATGTTTCCAAAAGATTGGCCATGAGGAGACTTATTCACCTTAGCGACAAACGCACTGGGCGAATGTCACGTGAGAGAGCAAAACATCCAAAGCGAATCGCGATGACAAGCTGCGTCCTAATCGACCAAATACGACACCAGAGTCCGAGCTATTTTTACTCGATCGTGCTCGTACGTCTGATGAATCGACAGAATCTTTCTCATTGCTATTCGAGTGACGGAAGAATAAAGAGAATGAATAAAAAAAAATGAAAAAAATAAAATAAAAAATAAAAGTTCCATGTGCTTCGCGGGGAGGAGACGAAGAGTGAGGCGATGAGAATGACACGGTGAATGATTAAGCCGAGTGGCAAAAGGGTACCACATGGTCGTTTTGCTACGTGTCATCCACACTCCCCGCTCTTATCGTCATATACTCGTCGTCACATTCGTCTCGCCGTGGGACTTGGTCGTTGTCTCCGTCCTGGACATCGAAGAATCATTAATTAATTACTACCGGTTGATTATTATGATCGAGGTGTAGCAAAAAACTGTATACGATTTGTATATATGTAAACGTAAAGGTATATGCATATATAATTGCCATAGTGGTTTGTGTGGGTGTAGAGAGTCGTACGTTGTGGAGTTTAGCTCGCAATGCGTAATCTCCATACACTATCCGTTACAATGACGACGGGTAAATCGTATCCGGTAGTGAATGCTCGGAATACACATTAGGACAAGTCTCCTTCTCTCCCTCTCTCTCTCGACGATTCCCTCTCGGGCTGTCTTGACCGACAACGAGGCTAATTGCTCTGACCGCAACGAATTTATATGCGCCGCACACCAATAGCGACTAAATTCACAATCGATTGATTCCAATCTGCGCTCTTATAATTTCCAGACAAACTAAAAAGACAAACGTCACATGCGAAGCTTTATAGTATTGGAAAAAAACAAAAACGAGGAAAAATCGTCAAGTACGCGAGTCGCAAGGCCTGACCGCTGCGGCATAATTCCGTGTTACGTTTTGTTTTTTCTTCATTTTTTTCTTTTTTTTTTGCCAAGCGTTAAAATGATGGCTGGCAATTACCCAGTTCTCGAAATCCTCGGACGCGAGCAAACTTTATTGTTATTCGTGTCGCGGTGGCCTATGGCCGTTGTTCACTCGGGCAACTGACTGGAATATCGTATGATTCTTCTCTCATAACACAAAAGTGTGGCTCTGTGTGAGAAACGGCAACGAACCGAGGGGCCAAGGGAAAGACACATTATTGTAAGAGATTCTCTGCTTCAGGTGAGAGAGAAAGAGAGAGAGAGAGAGCGAGAAACAACAGCATGAAAAGATATTTATATACAGCTTTCTCTGTGTTCTAAGCTCGTCTTACTGTGTTTTCTTACAGGGACATAAATCTTCATGGGATCTCGTTGTTTCTTAGAGCACAGCCGTACCGTATATTCATATATATGTATGTAAATCCGCGCGTGTGTGTATACGAAGGAAAAAGCGTCAGGTACACTAAGATCCGATATATAAACACGTATGCAGTGAGCATAACGCCCGGCAATTGTCTTTGTTTGCTTGTGTGCTGCGAAATTGCATAAAATATGTGTATGCGTGTGTGTGTGTGTGCGGACAGTAAATTTTATGTACACTTCGTCTTCGTAGCTGTACGAAGTCGTTTGTTGCTTCGTTTGCCACAACAACGATCATCGAGCGCTCGAAATCGCGTACGGACGTTTCCACTAAATCTCTCGACCGAGCTTACCGAGCGGAGGAACTGTCGATCGCGTTTGGGAAAAATATAAATGGAGGGGATTTAAATTATCGGTGGAATGTTTGGAAATATGTGGGAAATTTCTGTGATTTTCCGAAAGAAACTCTCGAGCTCGATGGCTTCGAATCAACGAAACTTTTTATCGGAAGACTCTCTGCGTATGAAATCGGTTCTCACAGTTCATCTTTCCCAGCATCATCGACGCAAACTCAAACGGCGAAATATGCTCGTTCTCCCGTCAGTTGAGACATAAAAAATAGTTTGCAGCTTCCTGCTGCTGCTCCTTGTTTCGTTGAAGAGAACGAGGCAACTTTTGGCGCACCGAGAGAATAAACTGAGCAATATTGTTCAGAGTCCTCGTCACATTTACCAACAGATTCCTCGAGATTTTCTCTTGCTATTCTCACGAGCAACGTGCCAGAACTAAATTGTTGCGCAGAATTATCGGGGGCCTAGTCGTAAAACGTGGAAGGGAAAGGTTTTCACTCCCACGCTTCGAGATTTACAGTAGCTTGATGATGAACGAGGAATTTTCATGCATTTTTCAGTCTCGTGTCAGTTGACCAGCAATTAGACGAAGGAGAGTGACCTACGAATGTTTTTTGTTGGAGAAAAATTCGTTTTCCTTTAATTCGAAAAAAAAAAAAAAAAAAAAAA